>JAKJMR010018447.1:493157-509827 GCA_024449315.1 Daboia siamensis | reverse complement strand
AGGCAGGGTTGCCCGTTATCACCTTTATTATTTGTCTTAACGTTGGAGATATTACTGATTAAAATACGAAATTTGGAAACAATTAAGGGAATTCAAATAAGAGATCAGGATTATAAATTGAGAGCGTTTGCGGATGATCTGGTTATTACGTTGACAAATCCAGAAAATTCTGTTATGGAATTGATGGAGTTAATATCGCAATATGGGAAAGTTTCTGGATTTAAGATTAACATACAAAAAACTAAAATTTTATCTAAAAATATGACAGCATTACAAAAGATAGCTTTAGAAAGCTTAACTGGATTTGAAATTGTTGAAAGGGTTAAATATTTGGGGGTATATTTAACACCCTCAAATGTTAAACTATACAAAAATAATTATGAAAAGTTATGGAATAAAGTGCAAAAAGAATTGGATAGTTGGAAAAAATTACAATTGTCATTATTGGGAAGAATTGCAGCAGTAAAAATGAATGTTCTGCCAAAATTCTTATTTTTGTTTCAAATGATACCCATTCTTAAAAAGGACTCAAATTTGGAGGAATGGCAGAAGGGTATTAATAAATCTGTCTGGGCAGGGAAAAGGCCACGGGTTAAATTTAAAATTATGCAGGATACGCGTGAAAGAGGTGGTTTAAGAATGCCCAATTTTAAATTATACTATGAAGCTGCTGCATTATCAGCTATAAGTGATTGGATTAATTTGACACAAGGGAGATTGTTAAATCTTGAAGGCCATGATTTGTTATTTGGTTGGCATGCATACTTATTGTACGATAAAAAGGTAGACAACGTGTTTAAAATGCATATTTTGAGGTATGCTTTGTTGCGAGTTTGGAAAAAGCATAGACAAAAGTTAAATTATAAGATACCGTTATGGGCAATACCCAAACACGCAATAGAGAATATAAATGTTGGATTTAAACATGATGTGATTACATATAAGGAAATTTTGAGTTTGGAGAGGAATGTGTGGAGTCTGAAGTCATACAATCTTTTACGAGAAAAAAAGATAGTACAAACTTGGTTTCAATATGGACAATTACAAGCTAGGTGGAAAGAGGATCAGAAGATTGGTTTTTTAACGGATGATGAAAATTTGGTAAAACAAATTAGAAATCAGGGACCAGCGCACATCAAACGGATATATCTTGCATTGATAGAGATTGATTCAGAAACAGAAATTGTTAAGGACTGCATGATAAAATGGGCACAGAATATTCAGGAAGTTATTACAATGGACACTTGGGAAAAGATTTGGATTAGAAATGTGAAATTTACGCAAGCTCAAAACTTAAGAGAGAATTTTTATAAAATGTTTTATAGGTGGCATTTGGATCCTAGAAAGTTAGCAAGTATGTATCCGAATTATCAGCCTAAATGTTGGAGATGTGGTGATCAAGATGCAACGTATTTTCATATATGGTGGACTTGTAAAAAGATCAAAGCATTTTGGATCAAGATTTGGTGGAATATGCAGAAGATATTCAAGAGAAGCATAAAGTTTTGTCCGCAGTTGTTTTTATTGGGCATTATTACTGACACTATTGTGCTGGACATTAATTTGATGTTGAACTTAATTACGGCAGCGAGACTTTTAATAGGGCAATATTGGAAGAAGGAAGAATTGCCGACTATAGAGGAATGGACTTTAAAAGTTTCCAACCTGGCGGAAATGGCGAAGATTTCAGCATATTTGAAAGACCATTCACAACAACGATATATTGTGGAGTGGAAGAAATGGATTGATTACATCCAGAATAAATATGGGACTAAAAAGTTTCATCTAGCATTTGAATAAGTATATTGCTTGTAGTCAATTTATAAGAGCTAAAGTGCGAGAGATTTAATAGTTTATTGTTGTTAGTTTATGGGAGTTTATGATTGGTTATTTTATTTTATTTTTATACCTTGTATCTAGCTCTGGGAAGTCTGGGGGGGGAGGGGGGAAGGGGAGGGTGAGGGGGTGGGAAAGGGTTGGGAAGGGTTGGGGGATGGGATGTAATAATTAAAATGTACTGAAAAACTTTTTAATTAAAAAAAAAAAAAAAAAAAAAAAAAAAAGAAGAGATTGGACAGCCAGTTGTCCAGAACTGTAAGGGTCTCCTGCTTGTGCAGGGGGTTAGACTAGAAGACATCCAAAATCTTTCCAATTCCGTTATTCTGTTAAATTCAGTTATAATGGTAATGAATGCATCATTGGAAGACCCAAAAAACTAGTCATAGAGAAAATATATGTGGCCGCTACGAGTTGACACCAACTTGATGCATATAACCAATCAATCAATTTATGATCTCTGAAGTTCTAGCTTGGCACAAAATTCCAGGATCTTGGGACCTTTTCATCTATTATAATAGCTGGGTCCCCCACTAAATCAGCTAGTCTTGAGTCCATGACAAACCAGCATATTTACTCCCAGCTAACATGGATGAACTGCACTGCACAAAAGACTGAAGCATTCAACTTTGAGCCAAAGAAAGCGTGGACTAAAATGAGTTTTGTTATTTAATATGCATGATTTGTTTAAATGTAAAAAGTAGACACTGCATTACATTGTTGAGATCATAGGAAACAGGGATATAGAAATCAACTTTTTTCATTCCTGCTGTCATTCGGAGAAAAATTTCTTACATGGCCTTCCCATCTGCTGCACATCTTTTTTTAAAAAATCACTTATACACACAAATATGCATTCTGACTACAACTTTAATTAAATCGAAAGAAGCTTTAAACAGCATATCTCAGATGTCCCCCCACATGAGATGCACATTTTGCCTGCAGAAGATTCTAGGTTCAGTTCTGCCAGTTCTAAGTCAGACTGGTGAAGTTCGGAGAAAAGATACCCTGCAGATCTGCTGACAGTGTGGGCAGAATTCAGTGTGGGCAGGACTAAGCTGTAAGGGCTAAAAATATCATATACAAGAAACACTTACTGGATTGCAGTTTAGGTCTATGTAAAAGCAACAATGACAATCCTTGCTATGTCTGTATTTTAATATCTCTGCTGTCTGAGTTGCAGTGGTTAATGTTTGGCTTCCAGGTGTAATTCAAGGTGCTAGTTATTATATAAAGGGCAATTATATCTGAAGGACTGACTATTCTTGTAATGTCTGTCAGTTTTATGCAATCCTGCATAGTTTGTTTGCTTTGGGTCCTACCAATTAAGCAATCATTCAGTGGGACCCAGAGGATAGATGGATGTTCTCAGTTGTGGAATCTGCTCTTAGAAACAATATCCTTTTGTAGATCCCTGTGACCCTTATATTGTCCATCTTCAAGCATTCTTTATAAAAACTAACTTTTTTGCAGGCCTTGGGTTGGATATATGGAAGAACTCTAGGAATTTTAAGGAATTTGGACATTTTCTTTTTTGCTTGCAGAATGATCATAATTTGTACTGCTAGAGTCATTTTGTATTTATTGCAGTTACAAATTTTGTAAATATTTGTAATATAAATAAATAAAATATCAATTGAACTATCCACTAGGTCAACTATCCACTAGATTTTCTTCCTGGCTAGATATATACAGTAACACACTCTTCAACATATTTGTGAAGTGAGGAGGGTGCCTTCAAATCATTTTTTGAATCCTGGCAACTGCCTTGTCTAGCCTCTACTATTCTTGGCAAGATTTTTCAGAAGTGCTTTGTCATTGCTCTTTTCCTAAGGCTAAGAGAAAGCGATTGGCCCAAGGTTACCAGCTGGCTTTGTACTCAAGGCAGGACTAGAATTCACAGTCTCCCAGTGTCTAGTCTGATGCCTTAACCACTATCTGAAACCGGCTCTCTTTGTGAAGTTATAAAAATTGAATTGCATTTCCCATTGCATCTCCCACTGCTCATCCAGTTTAAAGAGATCCTTCCAAAGCTCTTGATAGATACTATTAGTTTTCTCTTCTCTGAATATACGGTATCACTGACACCTTAGCCAGTTTACTACATGTCCTGAAGTCAAGAAAATTTATGAACAGATCCTTCAAGGACTGCATTTCATTCTTTCTTCCCCTGACAAAATTTCCCATTCTGTTTTTAACCAGTTAGTGAGACATTAAAGTCTTCTTAGATAACGGCTTTTAAGTTTAGTCAATAACTTTGCATAGGGAACGTTTGTTGGGGAATTTTTGGAAATCCAAGCACACAGCACTGATACAGTCACATTCATCCTGGATGCCTACTGATATTCAAACATTTTCAGGTGGAGTGGGATTTATTTTTATAAAATTCATATTGATTTTCCTTCAGCAAAGCTTGTTCCTCTATATATTTAGCTATTTTTTCTTTGATGACCTTTTCCAATTAGCCAGAAAATACTTTGAGCTGACCACTCTATCATTTCTCAAGTCTCCTCTTGGTCCCTTTTTGTTAAAATGGCTTCTTTCCAGTCTCATTTCATTGAGGCCAATTTGAGGGACAAATTATATATCTTGACTAAGTGATCAGCAATTTCTAATGTCAATGATCTGGAGAGTACACTTTATGTTTGTAAACTCGTATTTTATTGTTAGAGATGATCATTCTATTTGTTTTTAAAAATGTACTCTTTTCCAGAACAAAATTCTTATTACAGGTAATCCTCGACTATGCAAAAACATGACAGCTCTAAAAAAAGTGACTTTCAACTGGGTCCTCACACTTACAACCACTGTAGCATCCCCATGGTCATGTGATCAAAGCTTGGTTACTGGGCAACTGACATGTAGTTATGATGGTTGCAGCATCCCAAGGTGATGTGATCACCATTTGTGACCCCATGGGGCTTCCAACAAGGAAAATCAATGAGGGAAGCCATATTCACTTAATGACTATAAGATTTGCTTAATGACCATGGCAAAAAACGTTTGTAAGATTGGGCATGTTTAGCAATGGAATTTCTGGTCCCAACTGTGGTTGTAAGTTGAGGACTACCTGTACCATCAAATAATGCACCTGCTCTTTTTAAGGGAATTTGCTTTGCTTGCTGCAATAATACTAAATTTAGAGTTAGTAGGTGCATTACTAAAGGTAATGGGAAGACAAAACAACAGGTTTGACCCTCCCTGAGGCCATCTTAGGACAGTGTCTGAAAAAGAAAGAGAATTACCTACACTATTAAGTATATGACATAAGTCTCTTGCCCTCCTGGGCTAGGATAAGTTGAAATCATTGCTGTGGGGATGTTGGGATAAAAGAGAAGTTGTCATGGTATGTTCCTCCTGGGGTTAGGTGGGGAAAAACCCTGGGTTACACCGAGAGGGCAAGTGGTTTATTATCTTGTGAGGTTTTCTTAAACACCAAACAAAATAACGGTATGAATTTTAAATCATGGCTGTTGTTTTTCAGAATTGTCTCTTTAAAGAACAAGTCTTTATGATTTCCAGTTTTTAGGCCAGGGACAAGAGAGAGAAACTAGAGGGGTAAGCCTGACATCTGTAATTCTGTTGCACTTTTAAAGAAGTCTTTGATCCAGAACAGATAAAGCAAAACTAAACAACCAGGCAAATCCAAAAAAGCCTAAAGAGGAAAATGTATCATTGTTGGATTATTTCCTTCACTTTCCTTCTGGTATTTTTAACTGCTTTTTTTCCATTTATTTTGCTAACTTCTACATTGATTGTGCGTGCTAACACTTCTTTTGGTGTACCGAAAACAGCAAAGTTTGCTTGGTACCACTGAAAAAAATGTTCTGTATTAGTCTCTTTATTTCTCTCTAGCATAAGTACTAAAACTATTCCAATTCATCTGGTATTTCCTCTAGGTTTCCCCCCCCCATTTCAGCAACATCTTTGAAGACAAAGATATCCACTGCAGTTTGGTTCATCTCTTTTGTCTTTGAACATATTTACATCCTCTCTTTTACATTACTAGCACCCTAAGGCAGTAAACCATAACCAAATACAATAATTAGAAACATAAAAGTCAGATAAACAGCATAACATCCAAAAGAGCACCCACTCAAAAGTAATCTCCCTTCCTCACTCAAGAGTATTCATGTACAAAAGTTCTTTTTGTGTGCACATCTCTGAAAATTAAAATACTTTGTCTGGGAAAGATATTCCAAGCTTCAGGACCATAATAAACCTTTATCCTGTCCCAGGTATTCGCCAAAGGATGCCTGGTCTATAAAGAATAGCTGCATATAGACATTATAGAGAGAAATCAATCTGTTATATATCATGGACCAAAGGCCAAGGGGCTTAAAACCTCATATCAACATATTAAAATGGACTCCAACTTGGCACCAGTCAGAATGGACATCACAAGTTCTCTGTCTATTCAGCTAATAAGATTTATTCTTTTGCCCAAGGCAGGTCACATTACAGCAATTGAGCCTCAATCAGAAAACATTTTGATCATGGGGAAAGTACAAGTAACACTGTGGCGGAGGTATTGAAGCAAGGCCAGCAGAAATTATTTTCTCTTTGGAGACTCACAAAAGTGATTTTGGATCTGGTCATCTTTTATAGACCAACATAATTTGTTGTGAAAATAAAATGAAAGTAAACTACTGCAAATTCTAGAGAAAAGGGAAAATGTAAACCCAACAGATAAATAAAATGAAATTATGTCAGGGAAGAACCAAACAAATCCAACACAATATTGGTATAAGATGATGGTACTAAATCTGTTCCAATGGGAATCTAGAATTTCAAACATATAGATGCCCAAGGTCAGAGGTCCCCAACTTTTACAGCTTGGTGGCCTGGTCAGAGAGGGAGAGAGGGGAACCTTCCTGTCTGTCACACAAGTCAAGCTGCACGTGCATACTGGCCTGCTGCTCACACCAGTCGAGCTGCGTGCGTACACCCGTGCGCTGGCGCTCGCACATCCCAGTTCCAAACAGGTCGTGGCCTGGAAGTGGGCCACAGCCTCGGGTTTGGGGACCCATGCCTTAAGTTATGTAGCGAAGAAAAAAATGTGGGATATTTAAATGTTAATTTGCTAGGCTTTAGCCTCCCAAAGAAGCCCAACTGGAATTCTTGATGTCTTCTAGCTGCCAGAGGGTGTTACTCTAGGACAGGGGTGGGGAACTGTGGCCCTTTTACAATCTGGGAACTTCAACTCCCAGAATTCCTGAGCCAGCTATGAATTCCTGAGCATGGCTGGTTCAGGAATTATGAGAGCCGAAGTTCACAGATCGTAAAAGAGCCATTACACCTTGTGTCATGGACGAAGCAAGGTAATAACCAGGTGGAACATTGGACGTGGAACAATTGCTAGAAGAAGCAGAGCAAAATGACAGGTGGTTCTAGTAGGCCCAGTGGCAGCTTCTCTTCTTTTTAGATGATACCCAAATCTCCAGCTTCAAATCATGCTACCTCCATGGGAATGTTATAAGAAATCTTTGCTTAACAACCACAACTGGGACCAGAAACTTGGTTGTTAAGTAAATTGCTATGTGAAACTGTAAGTGTACTTATAATCTTACTTCAGCTTTCCTTTGCTTTACAGAGTGGGGAAGCCATAATGCAAGATTGGTCATAAAATTATTTTTTCATCACTGCCATGCCTGTGAATGGTTGCGATCTACCTCTACTTGCTTTGGTCTCTCAATGTAAGAGCTATATTTTTAATTTCCCACAATGTCCCTGACACAGCTACTATGTGAGAAATGGAAATAACCTCCTTCTGTACCATTAGTGCCAAATGGAATATGAATATAGGAGACGTTCAAAAGACATACCAGAAGTCAATTTTTCAAGACCCTCCCCCTAAAATAGAGACAAAGTTATTCTACAAAGTTGAACAGTAGACATAAGAAAATCGATTTCCATAGGGTGCATATTGAAGTTCCTTCCAAAGGATGAGGCAATGATCATCAGGTGGGATTCTTTTAAAAGGGTATTGTATAAATTCATGAAGACAAAGCCAACAATGGCAGCTTGCAAAAATGGATATATACTAGCTGCTGGGTCAGAAGTCATGCGCTTCAATATAATATCACAAGCATAACAGAAGACTAGAATTGCCCTCACCTATTGCTTGTGTTCTACCCAAAGACATCTTGATAGTCATTGTGGGAAATAGGCTGCTGGTATGAGAACAAGCAGTGATTTGATTTTGCAAGACTCTTTTTATTTTCTATTTCAGCTAACACTGTTATCTTTAGGTGTTTTTTGTTCCCAAGGTTTAAAGATAATCTTTTATTGTTATTGCTATTTTTACTTGCTCTTTAGAGTTTGATTTTAGACTATGATTTAATACTTCTTATTTTAGTATGCTGTTAGATAATGTTTATTAATACTGATTGCTCAAAACTATCTCAAAATAAGGAAAGTTCTCAGTTCTTTTATGCCACCCAATTTTGTTCCTGACAACTTTTGCAAGAAAACTTTATGTTGATGCTTATATCCTGCTCCACCTATGGCAATGCATAGGCCAATGGACAGTAACTATGTTCGCTCTTTGGCTTATTTTGATCCCATTGTATCAGATATGTGTTACTCTTTGAATACATTATTAAATATTTCAATTTATATTCCACCTTTTTTAGCCATAGGCCTCCTAGGAACTACACATTACAAAACTAAGAATTACATAAATGAATTAAATATGCTACATTTCTTGAGAGTCCCTCTCTTATACAACTGTAAGAGCTTTGTGCTTATAGTTGGTCACCCTTGTTTTATCAAGACACTATTGAAGACACAATAACAATTTCCAGATCACTCTGAAGCAATTAGCCTTCAACTACTCTTCCAAAGCATTTAATACATTATTCTCAACAGCTACTGAGAGGTGCAAAATTTAATTTCTTAAGCAGAAATTAAAACTGCCTACTCTGAATGAAGTATAATTGGCTGGTAACTGATTTATACATTTTAGAATCATTGGAAGGAACAGAGATTATCTAGTCCAACTTCTGATCAAGTACAAATTTACTAATGTAACCAGTTATTACCTGAGAATATCTCCACTTCTGGCATTTAATACTTGCTGGTTCAGGCAAATGAGGCATCATGGCTTTCACTTCATTTATAATCAACTGCTGGACTTTTTCTTTGTCCCATTCCAAATGTTGAGTTCCAAAAGACACAGTGGTATGAACAACAACAGATGGACCAACGTCAGGTGATTCTGTAATAGACAAAGCAGGATGATGTCTACAGTTGGCATCAATGACATCCTCCCTTATGGATCTTTTATGTTCAAAATTAGATGATTTAATCAAGGATATCTCTCCATCTAGGAAAGGATATAACTAAGAAAAATTTACTGCTATTGCTAATGAGATTTGGTTAGACTTACCGGTCCTCAATTTACGACCCCTTGTTTAATAATGGTTCTAAAGTTATAAAAGCTTCAGAAAAAGTGACTAATGATCTGTCCTCAAAATTATGATTCTTAGACCACCCCTATGACCGTGTGATCCTAGATTCAGGCTCTTCGCAACTGGATCACATTTATGATAATTGCAGCATGTTGCAGTCATGACCACAAATTGCGACCTTCTCAGCTGGTTTACAACAAACAAAGTCAATTGGGGAAGACAAGTTTACTTAACTGTGTGATTCATTTAATAACCATGTGATTATCTTAACAACTGCATTGTTTAGTGATCAAAATTCTGGTCCCAACTGTGGTTGTAAGTCAGGGAACTACCCCCAGTGGTGGGATTCAGCTGGTTCGCACCACTTTGGCAGAACCAGTAGCTAATTTTTTGTTGCACAGGCCCAGAATGGACTTCTGGAAGCGGCATCCACACAGAGAACCGGTTGTTCACATATTTGAATCCCATCACTGGACTACTCATATATGTTCTTCTATTACAGAGGATTCCAAGTTGCCTAAACTCCAACATGGTAGGAAAAAGAAATCAAAATAACAAATGACAATGTTATATTTGTTTTGTTTTGTTTTGAGTCAGTGCTGACTCCTGGAAAAAGACAGACAAGCCTCTGCAATTTTCTTCTTAAAATTTTTCAAAGTGGTTTGCCATTGCCTGCTTCCTAGAGCTGAGAGAGCAGGACTCGAATTCATCGTCTCCAGGTTTTTAGCATGATGCCTTAACCAATACACCAAAGTCAGATCACCTGTAACCTAATAGAATAATATAGTAACTTCCACACCCAGGAATAACCCTTTCTTTAATAAAACAATAGCACTTTAATTGCATCTCCTGTTCAGTGCAGTCAAGATATATAACTGACATTCATACACACACACACACACACACACACACACACACACACACACACACACACCCCTCTAGCCCTGTGCTGGTGGATGATTAAAATAGTTTCATTACATGTTAAATAGAAGGGTGAAGGAATAAAAGCATGAGGTGGAGAGTTTCAAACCCACCTTTCCATCACTTCAAAATTACTGACTGAAAATGGAGGAAAGAGAACCATTGTAGAGATAGTCCTTGATATACAACCATTCAGTGACCTTTGAAGTTGCAATGGCACTGAGAAAACTGTCTTATGATTGGTTTTCACACTTACGACCACAGTCATGTGATCAGAATTCAAGCATTTGGTAACTGGCATGTATTTATGAGAGTTGCACTGTCCTAGGGCCATGTGATTAACATTTGTAACCTTCCCAGATGGCTTCTGACAAGCAAAGTCAATGGGGGAAGCCAGACTTGCTTAATGACTGCATTATTCACTTAACAAGTGCAGTGACTTGCAACTGTGACAATAAAGCTCATAAAAACTCACTTAACAACTGCCTTGTTTAGCAACAGAAATTTTGGGCTCAACTGGGGTTGTAAGTTGAGCATTACCTGTTTCACCTCTCCCAGTCTTCAGTGGCAGTCTGGAAGGATATTATGATTGATGGTATTGGAGGCAGCTGAGAGGCCATGTTCAGCCTATTCTGATCTATCACGGGTTATGTCATGGTTCCAATTAATGAAACAGATCAAAGTACACTGCATGATTGTTTATTGCAAAAAAGTCTATAATAATGAAAACGGAGCATAGGCGCTCATGGGTGGATGCCAGAATCTGAATTCTCCTCCCCTTAACACATCAAATCATATAGAATCTCCCTCCCTTGATTGCACGTCATAAATCACATTCACCAATTAGTTTAATACACGAAGTTTCACTTCTCTTCTGAAGCACGCTCTTGTCTTCTCAAAACATCCGGGTTGAATTCCTCCCACGCTTTAGTGATTCAAAGCCAAACAGTTAAACCAAAAGGCTGCCTCTTATATTGTCAGTGCAAAAACATATCAATGTTTGCAGCATTTACAGGTTATTCACACTGTGGGCTCTGCTAGTGTGTACACCCTGACCTGAACCTGGCCTGACTGTAGATTTAACTATTTAATCTTTTATTTATTTAGTTTTTACCAAAAAAGTATGGAAATTAAATTACAAACTGTGGAGCATTCCCCCGAGAGTCAATGGGTCTGTTGCACAATAAGTGTAATTTATTTTCTTTCTTGAGAACATTTAATTCTTTCACTTGGTTTTATCGGAATTTTAAAATACCTAGAAGTGCCCCACAATAAATCTTCAACTTACACAAAGCCAACAGTGAGTGGTTGATGATTTGGTAAAGTGTACGTTTGGCACACATTCCTTTTTTTCACTCAAGCTTCAGTATGATGTGATTAGTTCTATGTGCAAAAAACCCCCTTCTTTAATACAGCTACAAAAAGCATAGGAACTTTCCTGTGTACCTGGTTAATCTAGCTAGTCCCAAGGAAGGCCTGATCAAATCAATTATTCTAAATATTTCAAAGCCTTTAGTGCAGGAGTCTTCAAACTTGGTCCTTTTATGACTTGTGGACTTTAACTCCCAGAATTCCTCAGCCAGACACTCTGGCTGAGGAATTCTGGCAGTTGAAGTCCACAAGTCATAAAAGGGCCAAATTTGAAGACCCCCCTGTTCTAGTGGTCTTGCAAGACATAGTTATTTCAAGAGACATGCATGACACTGTAAAGATGTTCACAGGGAAGAATCTTTCTTGCTTATATAACATCACCTGGCTCCTGATTCAACTAGTCCAAAATTAGATGAAAGAGTGGTATTACCTACAATAGGAAAGATAACCTGTCTCCCCAAAGTAGCTCCCAACCTTTTTGTTTACCTCTGATCCCTTTAGGATGGTGCCATTGTACAATTTAATATTACCATGAGGTGAAAAACATTTACATGCAATGGAACCTTTGATACAGTTCTGAGTACTAACAACAACACAGAAAACCTTCGAACCTGTGGGGCCACAGCCCACTCTGGGCCACAGCCATGTGAGTGGCTGGCCAGTGTGCCTGCGCACAGCCCCAAGTGTTTCTGCAAGGGTTGTGGACGCTTGCAGCCCCACTCACATTAACAACGGCTGTTTGAGTGGATTTACCCCTCCCACAAAACCATCCCTTCTTTCCCCCTTCCCTGCTAGCTCTGAGCCACCAACCCCAAAAGGCTGGGGAACTCTGCTCTCCCTGCCCTGCAAATGCTAAATGTTGAAATACAGGCATAGCACGTATGTCTCCATAAACACACATATACTTTTACACTACAGGTAAAAAATGGTACAGGTAGTCCTCGGCTTACAACAATTTGTTTAGTGACCATTCAAAGTTACAATGGCACTGAAAAGTGACTTATGACCATTTTTCACACTTACGACTGTTGTAGCATCCCCGTGGTTATGTGATAAAAATCCGAACCTTTGGCATGTGACTCATATTTACGATGATCACAGCGTCCCAGAGTCACGTGATCCCCTTTTGCGACCTTCTGACAAGTAAAGTCAATGGGGAAACCAGATTCACGTAACAACTCTGTTACTAATTTAACAACTACAGTGATTCACTTAACAACTGTGGCAAGGAAGGTCATAAAATGGGACAAAACTCACTTAACAAATGCCTTGCTTTGCAACATAAATTTTGGGCTCAATTGTGGTTGTAAGTCGAGGACTACCTGTACTGTTATTTAATCTACTAGCAAATAATTTAGCAAGCTGAAATGGAACACTATTGAGCTGAGAATTAATTATGTTTTATCTACCTAAGACAGGCACTGGAAACTTCTTTAGTTGTGGTTACAGCCTATGAGTTCCTACCCATGAACTAGGATGAGGGGACAGATTCTTATCCTTCTCCTAAGCCTAAGGAGATGTATTTGCTTAAATCCAGACACTTTTTTATATCTGTTGCTGGCTACATCACAGCCTAGTTTTCTTCAGGTCACCTGAAGCACCTCTGGACTAAAATTTATGTGTTGTGTCTGGAATTTATGTTCCAATATAGATTTTTCTGTTTTCCCCAAAGGGATATTATAAGGGTTAAATTGCCCAGGAGCACTGAACCACAGTGAAGACAGGACTGTTTTCAGTAAAATAAATAAAGGATGCTGTGCTCACTCAGCAAAAAGGATTTGCAATTAAAAAACTGTGGGGGCTTTTGTGGGGGGGGCGGCGATGGCAGCAGAGAACTTTCTATGACTTTGGCTGAAATCTAAACTCTTTTCAAATTTATCAGTGAATTTATTGAAGCATGTTGGCTCTTAAAATTGTGGGTTGGAACTTAACATTCAAAACATATTGAGCAAGATCAGATTTTGAATACAATCATACTATTTTTTAGTCAAATATCATAGCTGAACTCGGAGAACAGTAATCCAGAGAAACATGGAAACAGGCCAAAAGTAAAAGTGACAGAATTACATTTTCTTGTGCTTTGTATATTTGGTACTTTTTCTAAACTTAGCTTAACATAGGTCTCATAAGATTGCAGGCATACAACTCATTCATCATGAGAAAATGTCAAACATGTTTGTCCTTATTTTGGTGTCGAATTGTAAATGGGGCTCAAAGATTTGGTATAATCCCAGTTTGGTTGTGTATATCCACAAGAGATAGTAGGAATGAAGCAAACAAACTACTATTCAAGGACCAGGGAGGATTATTTCTCAGACATTAAGTGTTCATGATGCTTAAGAATAAATGTCTTCTCTAGAAGAATGACCCATTCCAAATGGAAAAGTAGTTAATAGAAAAAGTTCATCCAAGTCAGAAAAATAGATACAGCAACTGTGAAGAAGAGAGAGCAGCAATAAAAAAGGACTTCCTCTTTGTTATAGAGAAATTCTGTTCTCAAGGGTCCTTTGCTTATTTATTGCCAGCAAAGGGATTAAAAAAATAAAACCATAATGACTATTCTTTTATCTAAAATGCCTTCAACCTCATTTGCAAAGTCAGTGATGGCTTAGACAGCAGCAGCTAATGAGTCCCCTGAAATCAGATGTTCTTTGCAGGAAAAAATGTACAGAAAAGAAAATTTATTTGTAGATGATTGATACAAAATATGACATGTATGGGAAAATTGCATCCCAAACTCAAAGGACGTAGTGTTGAAAAATATTGCTCTAGAAATTCTGGATCTAATCCTAATCCAAGAGTCATACTTTAGCTTGGCAACCTATTCAGTTTAACAGCCAGTGTCATGATAAAGCTGGGAGATGCAAGGTTACTGTTTCAGAGCCATAGCATGATGAATCATGATAGTGGCAAAAGGGACTTTAGGAGTTGAGAACAAGTGCCATGAAAGGGCCCTTACCTGCTTGAAAGTGGCTTGTCTACACTGAAATTAAAGTGCTACACAGGCCCTTATACTGAAATGATATAAACAAGGCTACAGAGAAGGTCAACTTTAACACCTTCAGCCAAACTAGCTACCATAATTCTTTCTAAGCAAGGATAAAAGTATTTATGAAAGCTGTAAAAGAGATTTTCATACCAATTGGCTGTTACCTTACTGCAGGGGTTTTCAAACTTGGCCCTTTTATGACCTGTGGACTTCAACTCCTAGAATTCCTCAGCCAGTCTGAGGAATTCTGGGAGTTGAAGTCCACAACTCATAAAAGAGCCAGGTTTGAAGACCCGTCTTGCCTCAATTCCTTCCTCAGGTGTAGTGATAATAGTATTTCTTCACGATATCTACATCAGGGGTCCTCAACCTTGGCAACTTTAGGACTTGTGGATTTCAACTCCCAGATTTCCTCAGCCAGCAAAGCTTCTAATTGGCTGTTATTATCCACCCAGCCAGATATCATATAGTTTTTGTCCAGAAATTTTGTCTTGTCACTTTTTTTTAAAGGAATGAAATAAAATGTACACACAAACACACACACACACACACAAGGGCTTAGATAACGGGTGTCAAACTCGATCGCGTCACGTGACCTGCACGTGACGTATCCAGTCTGCAGGCCACCAGTTTGACACCCTTGGTTTAGATGTTTTAAAAAGTTGAGCAACTTGCCATTATTGAAGTAAAAATTTTATAGTTCACATTGAGCAGTAAAATCGGTCTATAGTTCTTAATCTGAGTCAAATAGGAATCTTCTTTTGGTATTAGAGTAATATTTGCTTCCATCCATGTAGTTGGAAGTCTAGCTTCTAATAAAAGTCCATTGCAAACGTCTTTCAGCAGTTCACTTAGTATCTCTTGGAGGTTCTTATATAGCTCCGTTGGAAGCCCATCTGGACCTGGTGTTTTTCCATTTTTTTCTTTTTATGGCCTCTGATATTTCCATCATTGTAACCCTTTCACCTAACATAATTTTAAATGTCTCTGAAATCTTTGGAAAATTTTCTTCCAGATATTTTAGTTTTCTCTCTTGAAGTTTCCTCCTTGTCATACAATTCCCTATAGTATTCTTTGATTATCTTTTTTATTTCTTCATTTTTATATTGTAAATGACCTTTCCCATCTAGTAAGTTATGTATCTTTTTTTCTTTCTTTCTGTTTTTTAAGTTTATAAGCTAGGCATCTTCCCGGCTTATTAGCATTTTTGAAAAAGTTCTGGTTTGCTCTCTTTTATCTGTTCATATGATTTGTAAGTATTTCCAAAATCACTATATTAGAAATGCTTTGATAACACTATGGGGAAAAAATTAAAACTAAAATATATATAAAAATTTCAGGGTGGCTATCATTGACGGAAGCTTTCTCACATCCAAATTTGGTAGATTTTGAAAAAATTTGGACATATAGAGATATTTTAAATACTGATGGGACATTAAAATTGAAACAAGCACTGGAAAATCAGGGTATCAACCTGTCATGGTGGGCACAGCTACAAATGCAAAATAGATATGAAAAAGATGTGAAACTGTATAGGTTTTATAAAGAACAAACTGTATTTGATAAGATATTGTTAACCTCTAATGAGACACTAATTAAGAAAATGTATAATTTTTTTGTTAATTTTGGAGATGAAAAGTGAACAAACTAAAGAAACAGTGACAAGGGACTTCCGGGTGGCAAGGCGCCGCCGCCGACAGCTGTTTTTAGCTTGTCAGCTTCGCGGCTTTGTAGAACCGCCGAAAACAGCGCCGATCAGCTGTTTCGGCGGTTCGGAAGCCCCCTCCTCGGGAGAAGAGGAGGGGGTGAGTTTCCAAGTAGGGGAAGGGCTCTCTGGGGCCGCCAGGGCTTAAAGTTCTGGCGGCTGAAAGATTGAGCCCCCCCGAAGCTTGGATTTCTCCGGGCTGCGCAGCGTGTCTGCTCCGTTTTTCCTGGAGCAGAACAAGGCGAACGCAACCATCCCTGCCTACAAGAATGGACTTTGGAAGATAATGAAAGCAGGCAGAGCGATGCAAGAGAACAAGGAGTAAGTGAACTTTTGATCTTTGGCTCAATCCACATTGAAGATTTGGAAAGTGAAAGTGCGTAGTTGCAAAAGAGGGGAAAAATGGCCGCTAAATCTTCTAAACTTCCTAAAACTG
>JAKJMR010018447.1:477468-492757 GCA_024449315.1 Daboia siamensis | reverse complement strand
AGTAATAAGGGAGGACATCTTGCTTGCATTTCAAGGCATGGCGATATGTATTGAACGCCTTGACGAAAGAATGGAGGATCTCACTCAAAATAATACTAAATTGGATGCAAAAATACTAGAGACTGAGAATGTGGTGGATAAAATTGATTATGATTTGACATTGGTACAATATCATGAAATGGAGTTTGCTGTGAGGATCAGGGGCCTTAAGGAGAATTTGAAGGAAGATTTGAAAAAATTAGTTTCTGTTGCTCTCGAAGACGTGCTGGGAAGGCCAGCTGAAGGAATTGCAGAACATATAGACAAAATTTTCCGCGTTAACTCCTGGATTGCGAGACAAAGGAAATTACCTAGAGATGTGGTTGTTTATTTTACAAAGAGAGCAATCAGGAATGAAGTTATTCAAGTCTCCTACAATACTAAGCTTCTGATTGAAGACCAAGAAGTTTTGGTTTTAAAAGAGATTCCTCCAAAAATTCTAAGGAAACGAAAGGAATTTGCATTTCTGGCACAGGAGCTTAAGCGACGTGATATCAGGTTCAGATGGGAGATCCCAGTGGGTATGGTGGTAATGTTTGAAGATACAAGATACCGTCTTGCTACAGTGCTGCAAGCACGTGATTTTTATAATAATGTTTTAAAAGCAACCCCCATACCACTTCTGGAATCAACAAAGGAGGGAAAGTCTTATGATGCCGAAGCAACACAGATAGATGAGACTGCAGCAGGAGCGACTCAAATTTCCACAGTATCAGAAGAAGTAAAAGATCAGAGGATTACGCGTGCTGCTTCGAGACGTGTCAGACGTGAACAAGAGCAGGACCAGCAGAACGTTGTGGAACCTTCAAAGTGTACCTATAGCCAAGCGGTGGGAGGAGCGCGGCCTAAAAATGTAAAAGGGATTCTGGAAGACGCGCTTCAAAAGCTTCGGGTTGCCAGAAATGGCGACTAAGTTCTTAACTTGGAATGTCAATGGATTAAATTCACCACAGAAGAGAAAGAAAATTTTTCAATATTTAAAGCAATTTAAGACTGATGTTATTTGCTTACAAGAAACACATATTAGAGCTATGGACCAAAAGTATTTATCATATTCAAGATTAGGTACACAATTTATTGCTTCTGCAGTTAACAAGAAAAATGGAGTGGTTATTTATGTTAAGAATACAATTACAGCAGAGTTAATTGAAGCAGACCAACAAGGAAGATATGTTATTGTGGACTTGTTATTAGAAGGTAAAAAAACTCTTTTGGTTGGATTATATGCGCCCAATCAACAGCAAGCTGATTTTTATAGCTTATTACACAGCAGGATTACTCAATTGGATTACAAATCTTTTATTTTTATGGGAGATTGGAATGGTGTTTTGAACGTACAAATGGATAAGAGTGGATCTTACAGAAGTACCCCAAGTCATGCCAAACTCCCTAAATCTTTTTTTGAGATGATGGATGATATGGATTTACGTGATGTTTGGAGGGAAAGGAATTCACAAGAGAGGGATTACACTTTTTTTTCTGATAGACATCAATCTTTTTCTAGGATTGATTTTATATTATTGTCTAATGATCTTTTTTTTAGAACTAAGAGGATAAAGATTTGTTCAAAGACTATGTCTGATCACAGCCCAGTCTGGTTAGAGATTGGAAAAGATAGTAGAGAACGACGTTCCTGGCGTTTAAATGAGAATTTGTTCAGAAATCAGAAAAATGTGGAAGAGTGTAAAAAACAGATGAAGATTTTTTTTGAAACAAATATGCACAAGGGTACTTCTATGGAAATGGTGTGGGATGCTAGTAAGGCGTATATGAGAGGTGTGCTGATATATCTTAACAATAAATATAGACGTAATTTGGAATTTAGGAGGAAAGAACTAGAAACAGAGATTAAGGAGAAAGAAAAGGCTTTAATTTTGAATCCATCGGATGTGAAGATCAAAGAGACTATTAAGTTATTAAGAGGACAATTTGACAAGTTAATGGCTGACCAGGTGGCAACTAATTTACGGTTTGCAAGGCATAATACTTTTTGCAATGCCAATAAACCAGGCAGATGGCTAGCTTATATGTTAAGAAAGAAGCAAAGGGCTTCTAATATAGACAAAATAGAACATAAGGGAAAGATTGTGTATCAACAGAATCTTATCAAGGAAACTTTTGTTGATTTTTTTTCTAAACTATATGCTAGTGACAAGATTAATGAAATGGACATTGACTTATATTTAAAAGACTTTAGCATCCCGGTTCTTACGCAAGAGCAAAAAGAAGAAATGAATCAGTTGATAACTGAGGAAGAAATATATTTGGCAATTAAGCACTTAAAAGTAGGTAAAGCGCCAGGCACCGATGGTTTGACTGCTGTGTATTATAAAAATGTACAGTTTGAGATGATAAAGCCATTAAAGGAACTATTTCAGACAATTCAAAAAGGGGGAGGAGTGCCTCCGTCTTGGAAAACTGCTTTTATTTCTTTAATTCCGAAAGAAGATCAGGATGTTACTCAAGCAAGAAATTATAGGCCAATATCACTTTTGAATACGGACTACAAGATATTTGCTAAGGTTTTAGCTAGTAGATTGATGAGGGTATTGCAACAGGTAATTCATGGTGATCAAACAGGGTTTATAAGTGGTAGACAAGTGAAAAATAATGTGAGACATATTGTTGATTTGTTGGAATTTTTGGAAAGGAATAACCAGATCTCTGCAGCATTGATCTTTTTGGATGCCGAAAAAGCCTTTGATCAATTGGATTGGAAATTTCTGCTGAAAGTATTAGATAAAATGAATTTTGGGGATGAATTTTTACAACCAATTAGGGCAATATATCAGAAGCAAACAGCTCGAATAATTGTTAATAACAGTTTGACTGAAATGTGTAATATTGAAAAGGGTACGAGGCAGGGTTGCCCGCTATCACCTTTGTTATTTGTTTTAACGTTGGAGATATTATTGATTAAAATACGGAATTCGGAAATAATTAAGGGAATTCAAATAAGAGATCAGGACTATAAATTGAGGGCGTTTGCGGATGATCTGGTTATTACTTTGACACATCCAGAAAATTCTGTTATGGAATTGATGGAGTTAATATCGCAATATGGGAAAGTTTCTGGATTTAAGATTAACATACAAAAAACTAAAATCTTATCTAAAAATATGACAGCATTACAAAAGGTAGCTTTAGAAAGCTTAACTGGATTTGAAATTGTTGAAAGGGTTAAATATTTGGGGGTATATTTAACACCCTCAAATGTTAAATTATATAAAAATAATTATGAAAAGTTATGGAATAAAGTGCAAAAAGAATTGGATAGTTGGAAAAAATTACAACTATCATTATTGGGAAGAATTGCAGCAGTAAAAATGAATGTTCTGCCAAAATTTTTATTTTTGTTTCAAATGATACCCATTCTCAAAAAGGATTCAAATTTGGAGGAATGGCAGAAGGGTATTAATAAATTTGTCTGGGCAGGGAAAAGGCCACGGGTCAAATTTAAAATTATGCAGGATACGCGTGAAAGAGGTGGTCTAAGAATGCCCAATTTTAAATTATATTATGAAGCTGCTGCATTATCAGCTATAAGTGATTGGATTAATTTGACACAGGGGAGACTATTGAACCTCGAAGGGCATGATTTGTTATTTGGTTGGCATGCATACTTATTGTATGACAAAAAGGTAGACAATGTGTTTAAAATGCATATTCTGAGGTATGCTTTGTTGCGAGTTTGGAAAAAGCACAGACAAAAGTTAAATTATAAGATACCGTTATGGGCAATACCCAAACACGCAATAGAGAATATAAATGTTGGATTTAAACATGATGTGACTACATATAAGGAAATTTTGAGTTTGGAAAGGAATGTGTGGTGTTTGAAGTCATATAATCTTCTAGGAGAAAAAAAGATTGTACAAACTTGGTTTCAATATGGACAATTACAAGCCAGGTGGAAAGAGGACCAGAAGATTGGTTTTTTAATGAATGATGAAAATTTGGTAAAGCAAATTAGAAATCAGGGACCAGCGCATATCAAACGGATATATCTTGCATTGATAGAGATTGATTCAGAAACAGAAATTGTTAAGGACTGTATGATAAAATGGGCACAGAATATTCAGGAAGTTATCACAATGGACACTTGGGAAAAGATCTGGGTGAGAAATGTGAAATTTACGCAAGCTCAAAATTTAAGAGAGAACTTTTATAAAATGTTTTATAGGTGGCATTTGGATCCTAGAAAATTAGCAAGTATGTATCCGAATTATCAGCCTAAATGTTGGAGATGTGGCGGTGAAGATGCAACGTACTTTCATATATGGTGGACTTGTAAAAAGATCAAAGCATTTTGGATTAAAATTTGGTGGAATATGCAGAAGATATTCAAGAAAAGGATAAAGTTTTGTCCGCAGTTGTTTTTACTGGGCATTATTACTGATACTACTGTGCTGGACATTAATTTGATGTTGAACCTAATTACGGCAGCGAGACTTTTAATAGGGCAATACTGGAAGAAGGAAGAACTGCCGACTATAGAGGAATGGACTTTAAAAGTTTCCAACCTGGCGGAAATGGCGAAGATTTCAGCATATTTGAAAGACCATTCACAACAAAGATATGTTGTGGAGTGGAAGAAATGGATTGATTACATCCAGAATAAATACGGGACTAAAAAGTTTCATCTAGCATTTGAATAAGTATATTGCTTGTAGTCAATTTATAAGAGCTAAAGTGCGAGAGATTTAATAGTTTATTGTTGTTAGTATATGGGAGTTTATGATTGGTTACTTTATTTTTATACCTTGTATCTAGCTCTGGGAAGTCCGGGGGGGGGAGGGGGGAAGGGGAGGGTGAGAGGGTGGGATAGGGTTGGGAAGGGTTGGGGGATGGGATGTAATAATTAAAATGTATTGAAAAACTTTTTAATAAAAAAAAAAAAAAAAAAAGAAACAGTGACAAGGTGGGCGAAAAACTTTGGTTATAATATAGAACTAGAAAAATGGCAAAAATTATGGGAGACAAATTATAAATTGACAATGTCAACTGAGTATAAAGAAAATCTATATAAAATGTTTTATAGATGGCACCTGCCACCAGCAAGATTAGCAAAAATGTTTTAAAATATGTCAGATAGATGTTGGAAATGTAAACATAATTCAGGCATGTATTATCGTATCTGGTGGACATGTGGTAAAGCAAAGGCTTATTGGAAAAAAAATATGTTTGGTTAGAAAGAATGTTGGGAGAACATGTAGTATTTAATCCTGAACTTTTTCTATTAGGTATAATATCAGAA
Organism: Daboia siamensis; assembly: GCA_024449315.1. Taxonomy (NCBI): domain Eukaryota; kingdom Metazoa; phylum Chordata; class Lepidosauria; order Squamata; family Viperidae; genus Daboia; species Daboia siamensis. Next base: position 487,461 of record JAKJMR010018447.1, on the reverse strand, counting down.
AAGATTAATAAACAAAGTTTATATTTGGTTCTACACATTACAACAGCAGCAAGAATAACCTTCCTCGCAATACTGGAAAAATGAAGGAATACCATCAGAGGAAGAAGTAATTAAAAAAATATTGGAATGCTCAGAGATGGACAGATTAATTATGAGATTGAAAGATAAAGAAGAAACAGAATACTACCAAACCTGGGAGTTATTCTACAAATGGCTAGAAGAAAGAACCAAAGATTAGGACTTGACTATGTATTAGCGCTTCTGAACCCAGACTGCATGCTGGTTGAAAAACTAACATGTATGTAAGGAAAAAAGAACTAATAAAATCTTTTTTAAAAAAAGTTGACCAACTTGCAATCAATACTGCCCTTTGTGAGCCATTAAATACAGTTTCTCATCTCAAAGAATTTGAGAGTAATTCTTCTGGAAGTCTATATGAGGATTCCTGGCTAAACTTACAAGGCTAATTTCAGTATATTCAAATTGTCTGAACAAACTGTAAGTCATTAAAAAAAGAAAGAAAGATTTTATTTGTTGTTGTTTCTTTGTTTTGCTTAATTGTTTCTCTCAATATCCTGCACCACATAACTCAGGCCTCATAGGCTCTTCGGATGAGGTGGAGATGATGAAAGTGAAAACAATGCAGAGCTTGTTTTTAAGTGAAAGCTGTGTTTTAAGAAAGAGTGACACAAATATTAATGGCACCTGCTCATCAAAAATGGCACATAATAAAGTACAGAAATGAGCTTAGTTATTCCAATATGAAAGAATAGTATATTTTATAAGCTTATTGTGCAAATTGTTTTCTTTCTTGAACTCCCACACTTGAAAGCTTGACAGAATAAACCATTCTTCTTATTCTATTACCATAATCTTCACTTAATTTTCTTTGGATTTATAAAGTTATATGAGCTGCTGTTGATACACTTATAATAATTTCAACACTCTACCAGAAAAATAATCTTTAACATAACAAACACTACTAATAAGCAGACTACTGTAATGATAAATAACTATTCTATATTTTATTTCTGTTAAGATGGAAATCTAATATTATCTAATTCTTGGACAAGACACATTAAAAAGAACAGATGTTGGTTTTTACTGATTTAAATCACAAATATTTATCATAATTAGTAAATTCTTATTTCAAGGATATAAAATCACACTTAGATCATTTTATGAAAAACCTTTAAGTTTGTGCACCATATTATTTGAGGTATCTAAATCCAAATCTATCTCTGTATTAATCTTGGGCAGGAGTGTCAAACTCAATTTCATTGAGGGCCGCATCAGCATTGCGGTTGCCCTCAGGGGGCTGGGTGGGTATGACTAGGGTAGGCGTGGCCTACTGGGTGGGCGTGGCTAGAGTGTGTATGGCCTACTGGGTAAGCATGGCCAGCTTTACATCGTTCGCATCAAGGGGGCCTATGGGGGCCTGGGTAGGAGTGGGACAGATCTGAGGGTCTCTGGGCCAGTGCCAAGGCAGTGGGGGCCGTTCCCTCACTGTTTCCAGGATGGCCACATGAAACCACTTCGCGGGCCTTGTGTATGACATATCTGATCTTGGGCTTTGCTAGAAAGTGCTCTTTTCTACTTTAATCTCATAGAGATTTTAAAGTACATTTCTGTTTTCACAGTTATATACTGCTTAATGCTTTATTAAAATAAAGAATCCAGAGTTCATTTACCAAATTTTAAAGGGTTCTAGGTGAAGTGTTCTTTCATTTGTCATGATCTTGTATTATCTACTATCTCTTCTGTCTTTTTCTTAACTAGGAAAAGAAACTTGTTAATGAAGGAAAGCTGGATAACGGTCCAGTGTTTTTGGACTGTGTGACAAGGAACTCTCAACCTCAAAACACGCTGTGGGATGTCACATCCATTAAAAATGCCCAGGTTCAAAGAGAAAGAGAATTCTTGATTTTTTTTTAAATAAAAGATGGGCACCCATAAACTGCAAATAACAATTACATTAATTCTGGGGTGCACCCAATTTTGCTGCTAAAATAAATTCCCCACAATTCCCTTTAAAAAAGGGAAAATATCATTCCCCATTGGTTAGATAAACATGTCAATTAATCACTAAAAGTAAGAACCCTGATTGCAAAAAGTTGGCCCACCCCCTTGCTTAGACAATAACTGTGCAACTAACCATATTAATAATAAAACTTTTAATAATTCCATTAGTAAATGCCAATTTGACTTAGGTAAGTGAAATTAGGAAGTTTCTTTCTTCCTCTAATATTGCAATCCTATCTAGCTTACATAGGAGTAGATCCCATTGATCTCAATGGGCAGTTCTTAAATGTTATAAAAAAATGCTTTCAAGAATAATTAGTGATCTTATTGGCCTTAAAAGAGCACTGAAAGCACTAACATAGTTCTGCAAGGAAGACCAGCTAGAACTCAATTATCAGAAAACTAAAATCATGACATTTGCCAAAGGCCAGAGAGCCACAAGACTGAGTAGATCTCTTGTTTAAAATCCTGGGAACAGTCCTTCAGTATGATGGCAGTAGAAAAGCCAAAGGACTACATTGCTTAAAATGTGGGGAGAAGCTCATCTGCCATCTTTTAAGACAAGAGCAGGCCACAATAAACGTGCAAGACTCAAATTATTCAAGACAAGACAATAGCACAACTTCTTTATGGTGCCCAGGTAGTCCCCTACTCCAGGTTTGCCCCATTAGAACTTGTCCAATCCAAATCTCTTAAGTCTCAAATGTGTCTCAGATGTCATCTTGAGATTAGAGACAGGTCTCATGAAAGTGGAGGCTAGAGTGTGGATTATACTACTAGCTCAAACATTTCATTTTTTCCCCTTGGGATAGCTCCATTAACTATGAGTGATGATTTTCTATCCACATGGAAACAGGCAGAGGAACTAAAATCTCCTTTGGCTTTTCTCCAGTGTTGTATCTAGCATAGGATATGATTAGCCCAAAGCACACATTAAACAGTTGTGTAGCAGATAAAGAGCACCAACTGGTTCCAACTAGCTCCCCAAACTTTAGTGCCTATGAATCCAATAGATACTCTGTGTCCCCTATGGCATACTTAACTCTAAGTATGTAAGTACCAGAAAAAGCCTTTACTCTGGCACAATGTCATTCCCTCCCTTCACCTGTGTTAAAGATCGATATAGGAAGATTCTTTACCCAGGAAAGACAATGCCCCTGTGACTCTGACACACAGAAACAACAGAGCTTCTTCAGTATTAGTAGTATAGAGGTTTGTACTAGCCTTATCTCACAATTGCTTCATAAATAATGTGGCTCAAAGGACAATTCTACACCTTACTGTTTTTGATATCAACCACAATACAACATATATTGTTGCCAAGTAGCATGCTTAAAATTTGTCAGATGATGATCTGTACCATAAACTAAAGGTAATGAGCATCTAATTTGCCATACTAGTACTCTGTAATTTGATATAGTAATTTATACACTAGCCTATATGCTCTCCTAATATGCTCCCCTCTAATGCTCCTTTCCCTCCTTTTAGATTATTTTACCTTTGTTTTGGTATATACTGTCTGTCTGTTCATCCATCCATCCCTCCTTCCTATTTTTCTATCATCTCTCTTATACACTTTCTCTCTCTCATATACATACACACAAATTTTCCAGCTTTCCATATGTATTTTAGACTCTCATATATTTTCTATGTTTTTGAATTAACTGTAGCCCACTACCTTGTGCTGGCCTATGACCATAATAAAGATTTGATTCATTGATCAACAATTGAATCAAATCTTTTAATGTATAATTTAAAGACTTGATCCAATTTCATTCTATAATATACAAATGTAATGACCATGATGTGAGAATGCAAATTCTGTTGGACCCTGATTGCATGTCTTTCACAGATAATCAGGAAACCCGTCAAGAGATGCTCTATATGCATCTGGGTTGCCTACTGTATGGAGGGATGGAAGGGTGGGTTTTCTTAACAAGAGAGGTTTTGGACTATAACTAGAGAGACTTAAGTCCCCCACAGAAACTCACAAGGAAACAATGAGCTAGTCATTCTCTTTTAGATCCAGCAGAGTTCTATCAGAAAGAGAAAAAAGTCAATTTAAGACATTTGAAGCTCCTAGAAAAAAAGATAGGATGGATAGATGGGTGGATAGAATGCAGGAAGGTAGGTTGGTTGGTTGACCTGCTTGTTTTGGAAAACTTGCACTTTCTCTATGTGCAGACTTATCTTTGCATTCTTTCTATCTTTAAAGGTAGCAAGTGCTTCAAATTTCCAATGTATTTGTAGTGTAAAATGGACAATTGCTTTCACTTTGTGCAAGGAATTAAGGGAAGGAGGAAGAATCTTTCCATAGTGAAAAATAGTCTTAAATTTAATATGTATGTAGCAATTAACAATGAATAAAAATAAATTCCTTTGACTCTAAAAATAAACTTGGAATTTCCTTCGAAATGTCAGTATTGACGTGTTACTTTCTAAATTGATAGGTCACTCTTAATTTTTTTTTAATTAAAAATTCAAAAGGCTTGCTGATCCTTTTCTGTTCTCCATGGAGTTACTACAGTGTATGGACCACATTATTACAGGGACTTACTGAAGACAGCTCTGGGATAATTTATTTTGTCTTTCAGTTCTTTGTGAATCATTTCATTATAGTATTGTAAGAAACAGGAAAGGAATTATAAAGCGAACTGATAAGAGATAAGGGCTTGAATGAATTGGTGACATGACATGTCAAGAGAAACTTTACCTGTAATTTCTTCAAAAACATATGTTCCAAATGAAATCCTACCTCAAAAGGTAGGGGAATAACATGATGAATTTGACTAATACCAAATATCAGCAGGCCCATAAATAGAAAAATGGAACATAGTTCTGCAATATCATGTATTGGGTGGATTCAGAATTCATGCTGGAAAATTCTCTTCAAATAAACAAACAAATAAAAAAACAAAACAAAAACTCCAATGTACCTAAAATACAGATGCTTTCCAGGAGACAAATTCTTGAGTACATTGTACTTGCGGTGGAAACTGTTTTTTCATTGGCAAAGCTAGGTTTTCAATAATTAATAAGGGTTGGTATTGATTTATGTAAGAATCAGTACCTTTAAAAGGGCATAGCTTGGGGTGTGTGTGAAAGCCCTAACAAGCAGGCATATACATAGAATGAAGGCTACTGCTAAGCTTGTAAGCCGCCCTGAGTCTTCGGAGAAGGGCGGGATATAAATGTAATAAAAATAAAAATAAATAAATAAAATAGTGTTGAACAGCAAGATTCTAACAACACATTGGAATATGCAAGGTTATCTTCACTAAAGGGCTGGGATTTGACCATTTTTAAAACAGTAACATGGACTTGACTAAAGTAGGCAGGTTATTTAGCTCCACATGCTCTTCATTACCTTTGTGTGATCCACACTGTTCAAGTATGCATGAAAAGTTTCACTGAATAGTTTTTATTATATGCCAAAAGGGATATAGAAGCACAATAAAAAAGAATAATGTTAGGCCTCCAAACATAAGCCAAGATAGTGGGTTTTGTCAACATTTAAAAATCTAACATAATTCAGGCAATAAATAGTACAAAATATGAAAAGATACCCGGAGGCAGCCAGCTGAGAAGTAAAAACTTCAAATAACCCGAATACGTGGTGAAACAGAATAACAGAATAAAGTTTATACTAGATGTCAAAAAAAATCAAGAATGAAGAGTCCAAAATTAAATGGAAATGGAAAATTTCAGAATTGGAAACCAAATCCAATCTGTGTTAATGCTGTATACATCCCCATGCTTCTGGGTTCATTTCTGAGCAAATAATTTGAAAAGCCATCAGGTTTTCATGTGGAATAGTTGGTGTTTACCTCCCAATTTATATATTTTCCAGTGAGATTATTACAATTCTCCAACATATGTATTATAAGTAAGTGTGTGTGTGTGTGTGTGTGTGTGTGTGTATGTGTGTTGGGAAAAGGGAGGGGGAAGATTTTCTAAAACATGTTCTAATTTGAGACAACTTTTCCAAGTATATGCTAATCTGTGGGAATGACAAAACAGCAGAACATCATTTTCTATTATAACCTGAGATGAAATAGAATTTGCTTTGGTAGGTTATTGTAAGTACTCAGTTATGAATTTACAGTATTTTAAATACCTGGTCATTTTTCTAAAAATTGTGAAATGCATAGCTTGATTTCTGCATGATTTGGGAAGACCTAAAAACAGGGACTGGGGCGCTCTCCTAACATATGAAAAATGTGGATCTAGAGTTCCTTTAGAGGAACTAGAGTTCACTCATAGCCTTTGGCTATTTTCATTTATTTCTACTGATGTGCTCTGAGGTCCCCTTTCAATATTCTTGTCTTGATAACTATATACTAAATTCCCCCCTAGGGGTTCTGTAATCTTCAGATTCTCCATTTTATGATTTGCTTCTAGTTTTAAACCTACTTTGAGGTGAAACAGAAGCCAGCAAACTAAGAAACATTTACTTCTGGCTTTGCTGTGAAGTTGGCATCATGTTAGGATGCCTACGCATAGCGCGCAGACAAGACAAAGAAGAATGATGCCTTCTGTCTTCATCTTACAACTTGATCCTTCTTCTGGCAAATCCCACTTTTTTTTAGGTTCTATGCAATGGAGCTGGGCAAAAATGCCACTTTTCAAAAGAAGAGAGACCTATTCTATACATGTCTCAGTCATAATGTCTATGCAATGATATTTGCTATTAATTTAATATAATTATGTTTAAATATACACATTACACGAGCATAATAAAATTATGCATCAAAACTGTATGTACTTTTGGTTAGTGTGATTTCATTATGAGCGTCCTAGTTTGCAGAGATTTGTATTACTCTGAAGAGGATAGATATAGGCATAATAATAAAAATTATCTCTATTTTTCTTATTCAACTATTTTACAGTCTTAGGTGGAGTGAGGTTGGGATGGGGGGGTGGAACAGAGAATAAGAAATCACCTTAGAAAACCTCAGATTAAACAGAAACACCAGCCACTGCAACTATTTGTTTTGCTACTAACAAACACTATTGTTCCATTCCTTTTCTTGGAACAGAATTGCAAAATCCAACCAAGTTAACAAGGGACAACAAAATATGCAAAAATGAGGAGGGGCCCTTTGTCATAATGAGGCCTTGTGGGAAGTAATTCATCTGCACTTGCAGAGCTCTTTAAGTCTTACAACAGCTATATAGTTCACTCCCCTAAGATGGTTTTCACGACAAATCACTGCTAACGAAATATTTCTACCTTCTGTCCCAACCTCCATTTTATAAATCTATGTTATGTATGCTTTGATACACCCTAGCTCTCTATTAATCCATCAGGAGCAGCTGGTCAAATCCAGCATCTAGATATAAAGAAACAATGGAGATATTGTCACGGTTATAGGAAAGATTCTGATATTACGATAAAAAAAACCCAACAACCTAAAATGATCAGGCTTACTGGGAGCTTGGGTTTTTTAAACAACCATTTTAAAATTAAATTTCTAAACTTTTCCTTAAAAATATTTCTAAAATCAATAAATTCTAATGGATCTTTTTTATAACTTCCTCTTTACATTCATACTTTCAAATTCAGTTTCAATAATATTTTACAAGCTTTAAGAATAGCAAAAGGCTATATATTGGGAAGAAAAAGTGCAGGAAAAACAAGAGGGAACTACCCAGAGTTTGTATAAAGATGGGATGTATAAACATGTTTTAAATAAAACAATAAAGAAGAGGAGCTATTCCTGACATACCCTGACTGTTAAAATGAGAATTATATGAGAGAAAGGTCGAAACAAAAATTGTCTCAATTAATCTACTGTTAAAAAAAAATGTTTCATACAGGTAAAGGTAAAGGTTCCCCTGCACATGCGTGCTAGTCGTTTCCAACTCTAGGGGCTCATCTCATCTCATCTGTTTCAAAGCCAAAGAGCCAGAGCTTGTCTGAGGACTTCTCCGTGGTCATGTGACCGGCATGACTAGACACCAAAGGCGCACGGAACGCTGTTACCTTCCCACAGTAGTGGTCCCTATTTTTCTACTTGCACTTTTATGTGCTTCCGAACTGCTAGGTTGGCAGAAGCTGGGATGAGTAACAGGCGCTCACTCTGTTATGCGGCACTTGGGATTTGACCCGCCAAACTGCCGACCATCTGATTGACAAGTTCAGCATCCTAACCCACTGAGCCACCGTGTCCCTTTTGTTTCATATACATCTAGTAAAAAAAAAAAAAAGGAAATAAAATTAAGTACCATAACATACCGTGTTAGAGTTTTTTGCACATGCGCATATTTAATATGAAAGTAAGCCCAGAACATAAGATTTGGTGCTAAGCACAGAGCAAAATAAATGGGAAGCCAAAGTAACTTCTCAACAACGTAAATATGCATTGTAGTTCAATCAGAGAATAGAACAAGACCTGGAAGTAATGAAAATCATCAATGAAATCAAAGCTAAAGATGTTTTGGGAATTTCACTAGAGGGAGACATTTTTACCTTCAAAATAAACAAAATCAAGACTGACTTTGATGGAGGTGCACACAGAAGAGACTGTTATTTCTTATATAATTCCACCCACAAATTGCCTTGTACCCGTGTGCTGTAAAGGGAATAGCTGCTTGATTGAGTTGAAAACAAGATTAGAAGAGCAAACCTTTGCACAACACAGTTCTATTGTTGTTGTTGTTAGTTGCGAAGTCGTGTCTGACCCATCGCGACCCTATGGACAATGTTCCTCCAGGCCTTCCTGTCCTCTACCATCTTCTGGAGTCCATTTAAGCTCACGCCTACTGCTTCAGTGACTCCATCCAGCCACCTCATTCTCTGTCGTCCCCTTCTTCTATTGCCCTCAATCTTTCCCAGCATTAGGCTCTTCTCCAGTGAGTCCTTCCTTCTCATTAGGTGGCCAGAGTATTTGAGTTTTAGCTTCAGGATCTGGCCTTCTAAAGAGCAGTCGGGTTGATCTCCTCTAGGACTGACCAGTTTGATCGCCTTGCAGTCCAAGGGACTCGCAGGAGTCTTCTCCAGCACCAGAGTTCAAAAGCCTCAATTCTTTGGCGCTCAGCCTTTTTTATGGTCCAACTTTCACTGCCATACATTGCAACTGGAAAGACCATACCCTTGACTATACGCACTTTTGTTGACAGGATGATGTCTCTGCTTTTTAGTGTGCTTTCTAGATTTGCCATGGCTTTCCTCCCCAGGAGCAAGCGTCTTTTAATTTCTTGGCTACAGTCCCCATCTGCAGTGATCTTGGAGCCCAGGAAAATAAAATCTGTCACTACCTCCATTTCTTCCCCATCTATTTGCCAGGAATTGAGAGGGCCGGATACCATGATCTTGGTTTTCTTAATGTTTAGTTTCAACCCAAGTTTTGCACTCTCCTTCTTCACTCGCAACAATAGGCTCTTTAGTTCTTCACTTTCTGCCATTAGAGTGGTATCATCTGCATATCTTAGGTTGTTGATGTTCTATTACATATGCTTAATAGAAGTAAGCCCCAATGAGTCCAATGGCTCATTCTACCAGTAAACCCAAAAAGGAAGGCAGCAGTAGCAATATGACAGCATGAAACAACTTGTACCTTTTCTAAGGGAATTTTTTTTGGGAAAATTAGCTTTTAATTGAGGGACAGCTGAGAATGGAAATGGCAGCCAGGAAAGAGAAAAGTCTTCTACAAAAGAGGACTACCATATATATATATATATATATATATATATATGTGTGTGTGTGTGTGTGTGTGTGTGTGTGTGTGTGTGTGTGTGTGTATATGTATATGTATATATATATATATATGTATATATGTATATATGTATGTATGTATATATATATATATGTATGTATGTATGTATGTATATATGTATATATATATGTATGTATATATATATGTATATATATGTATATATATATGTATATATATATATGTATATATATATATATGTATATATATATATGTATATATATATATATATATATATATATGTATATATATATAT
>JAKJMR010018447.1:454924-474357 GCA_024449315.1 Daboia siamensis | reverse complement strand
CAGGTAGGCTAACTGAGGTCCTCCTTTTATTTTGTCTGTTTTGGTATTTTGCTCTTCTAGTTGATTATAATTTTATATGTTAGTTTTTAGTTGCCACCCCAATGCTCTACAGATAATCATTTAGGAGTTGGACAACCAACTAACCAACCCAGGCACATTCTACTGAAACAGATAAATGATTTGAGAGGTAATGACCAGGACCTTAACTGCAGCATCATAAGGTAATTGGAAAGGCTGAAAGGCTATTACAGTATCTGTGTTATTCTCTCACGCTGGTCTTTATTAGCCAGCAAATAAGCACTGCATACACCAGGGATAGCTTCCAGGTTGTCTTCAAGGCCAATCCCATGAAAAGTGAACTGCAGTAATCCAAATCTATCACTAATTTGGCAGACAGGAATTGATGTAAGAACAAGTAATTTCAAACTACTGTGGAAAAAAATGCAAAGATTCTACATGGCTAAATTGTTGTCTACTGATATATAGAACAAATAATCTTTTCTATTTAAAAACATAATCTACATAAATATTTCTGAAAAACAAATTCACTGTATTGGAGACTGCCTTGTTATTAAAAGTATGACTGAATTTGACAACATAAATCTGATAATTCGTACAAAATACCTCCCCTCCCTTTGAAAGAAGAGGCATTTTGAAATAAGGGAGACAGTATTCTGACAGGCATTAATCCAATGGATTTATGTTTGAGATCTGGAATGAGACAAAATTATGCACTACATCCAACACTGATTAAATTAGAATGTATGGCAACTGTCCTTTAGTATGTGGGAATTTTAAAGCAAAGAATCAAAAGCAGCTTATTAAGATACTATCTGTGAAGAGGTTCTAAAAAAATATTCTTTCCAGAGGAAAAAAGGCCATTTGATAGTCATCAAGAGGGCTTTTTAAAAATAATGATACTGTGAAATGGGGCTGGCTTAGTGCCATTTTGTAGGCCATTTCCAGCTGCAGACCATCTGACTATTTTTTAACTTACGTAGGAGGCTGTAAAGGTTATGAGAAAGACACGGACCCTTAAGCCACACTTCCTTATAGTGTCTTCAGATTGTAAAGGGCAGCACTGCAGATAAATTCAGTGAAGCTTACACAAAAATGGAAATAAAAATAGCAACAATATAAATAAATACAATGTATTGAATTTTTATGATAGTGAAACAGTTATGCCACAAGACTACAGTTTGAAAACATTATAACAATTGTTTATGAACAACCAGCTTTTCTCAATCACTTTCATAAATAATGATGGCCTATAAAGCTTGCTGCCTAAACTCTATGATAACTGAAAGCTTTGCAAAAAGCAGATTGATAGAAGGATGTAATCAAAGCAGAGGAAAAGAATAAAATAGAATGATGTTACTTGCTATAAGAGCTATCATTACAACTTATTGGATGCACTTATCAATCCACTCAACTGACAAGTATAAACATGCAAGCAGTTATTAATATGATCCCTTAAAACATTTAATCTAAAGAATACTTTTGTGTCATATTAGTTAACTGATATCCCAATCCTGAAAATGTCATCATAATGCAAATTATTTTCTTTTCATGGACACAGCTTTCGGAAAAAATTCACTGCGGAAAAAAATTAAAGAATATCCTGTGAAAAAATGTAACTGGAGATCTATAAAGTTTCATGTACCACATTACAATCAATTTCCCTAAGCATGAAGGCAAGAGTCCAGAAAAAAGTAAATTCAAATAATCTAGATTTAAGATTATTCAGAAAAATATTCCCAACCCAACTCAATGGCCTTACTCATACATGCAGTATTTTGCTATACTTAGTGATTAGCAGGCTGTTTCAAGGGCTTTCCATTTCCTAAAGGGAGAATTATAGATATATAGAGGTTTTCCCCTCAAAGAATAATTCAGATCTATTACACATACTTCCAAGTTCAGCTTGTAGGCATGCACACAACATCTTGTAGGCCCCTTTGCTGCTTTTCCAGATATATGCAGTATGACACACACACACACACCAGGTCAATAGGTAGGAAATAATTAGGAACACGCTAAAATCACTTTCAACTGATCACTGAGGCACGTCATGGTTTTTTTTGGGATACACAGAGACCCAAAAAATTTAAACAACAGCAATTTTTTACTAATTACAAGCACACTTGCTCTTTCTATCTTATAAGACACATGCTCATCCCCATTTACTTACTTCTTTTTCAACTTAGCTGTCCAGGTACTAGCTAGAGGGACAGACACTGCCAAATCGGGATCCAGGATGATTCAAAGAGTGAGTGGTCTTTAGGACCCCTGTTATTCCCCCTAAGTCCTTAGTTAGCTGATTTACAAGTTGGGTAGGTATTGATGGGAGTGGGGGTTCTGTGTGCTCAACACCCAACTTCTGTCCTCTGCTTCTGGTGACATTTCTTCCTTGATCATTAATTACTTGTTTCCTTCTTAACAACCCATTGTGTGAGAAGATTTCTGGCTTTTGTCCTCTCTGTCTATGTGCTTGCTTTATTTTTAGCTTATAGCAGCTTCATAAAAAGCAGAGACATCACCCTGTCAACAAAAGTATGTATAGTCAAGGCTATGGTCTTCCCAGTTGCAATATATGGCAGTGAAAGTTGGACCATAAAAAAGGCTGAGCGCCAAAGAATTGAGGCCTTTGAACTCTGGTGCTGGAAAAGACTCCTGCGAGTCCCTTGGACTGCAAGGCGATCAAACCGGTCAGTCCTAGAGGAGATCAATCCTGACTGCTCTTTAGAAGGCCAGATCCTGAAGCTAAAACTCAAATACTTTGGCCACCTAATGAGAAGGAAGGACTCACTGGAGAAGAGCCTAATGCTGGGAAAGATCGAGGGCAATAGAAGAAGGGGACGACAGAGAATGAGGTGGCTGGATGGAGTCACTGAAGCAGTAGGCGTGAGCTTAGATGGACTCCAGAAGATGGTAGTGGACAGGAAGGCCTGGAGGAATGTTGTCCATAGGGTCGCGATGGGTCGGACACGACTTTGCAGCTAACAACAACAAAAGCTTCATCCTAAATCTCACATTTTTAACTCTGGCATATCTACATACCCACCGACCCATCCATCCATCTACATACACACACAAATATTTATTACATTATATTATTTTGATACAATGTTATTTATGCTGTACTGATTGCAGATTATTAGCACTTTAATTTTATATTTCTTAAGATACTTAAAAACAGTAGAAAAAGAAATCCAATTATGGCCTTAATTTTAATGATTTTATAAACTGTCCATTAGTGATATCATTTTAGCTTTTTTCAATTATCAACTGTTAGCCTATGCTTTTAAGTCTTTAAAAGTTAGCAAATTATTCTGTAGCATGAAAAAGTTCAAAAACTTTAGTTAAATAAATAGAACATTGAATACTATGGCTAAACATAGAAGTATCTGCAAAAGCCACCATATCTAATTCTTCCAAAAAGGACATCTTATCATAATATTAGAATACTGTGTTTTAATCTTTAGAAGGAGATCACATCTAGCAGAGCAGCATGAAAAGACTTTTTGGTATGCCTCCAAAGATACAGTGACTTAACAGTTAACAAACTGGCCTAGTAAAATTTGATGTTGTGAGATACTCTTAGCTTTTGAAAGAAGTACAGTGAAACCTCAAGTTAATATAACCAGATTCAACAAACTGTATGCAACAAACCAGATATCTGTCTGGACATCCCACCTGAAATAATGGACACGAGTGTTGTATCTAAAGTAGTAGATGTCACTTTTACATATTCTGCTGTCAACACAAATGCTGTTATCACCCAAAGGAGTGTCTGCTTTGGTTTTCATTAAGTAACAAAAACCATAACGTGAATATGATCCATGATACTCAAGTTATAGCAGGCTCCACCAAGACTAGGTTTCATAGGGCCAATGATATCTGCAAACACTACTTCTAAAGGTACAGTGGTCTTAAAACCATTAGTTCTGTTTGCAGGGGTTACCTTGCTTTTCTCTTGGCTACACGCATTACAGTTCAAATACTTTTGATACGGTTTCAGTTTTATTCCTTTAGCCAAGTCAACAGTCTTCCGTAGCATTTTGAAATTCTCATGCCCTAAACGTCTATGAAGCAGATGGATACACTCATCATGTGGCTTTTTGTTATCACAGACAGAACTTGCATTAGCCATAATTGCTGGCTTGTCGGTGAGAACAAATAGATCATTCTCCAGGTTAGTAGTAACACTAGTACCATTCCTTTCGATAACACATTTATCTCCCCTAAATGTTACTACAAACCCAGCTTTCAACAATGCCTTCACGGATAACAAGTTAAACCTTAGTTTAGGCACATATAACATTGGTAAATGCTCATTAATACACAAACAGTATGCATTACCTTCTCCAGAGGCTTTCATTCTCCATCCATTGGCTAATGACACATGCTGTTTGCTCTTAGTAATATGGACAAACCTCTCTTTAGTCTTGGTTATACACTGAGACGCCCCACTATCAACCACCCACAAATCATGGTTTATGGATGTTGGTGAACCAGAAACAGCCAAACCAACATCTTTTCTTACTCTCCTATTGCCATCTGAATTGTTTCTTACCCTTCTTACAGAATTTAGCAATATGCCCTTTAGCCCCACAAGAATAACATTTTTTAACAGTATAAGCAGTAGTAGACTGTTTTTCCTCTTGTAGTTGTGTCTCTCTCAGTTGATCTCTGTCTTGCCTTCTTCTGGGCTCTTCCAGTAATCTCCCAGTTATGTCTGTCAATGTTAGTTCATCTCTGGTCAGGACTTCCAGAGAAGAAACATAAGCATCATAACTTTCATCCAAAGAGGAAAGAATAATGTATACCTGATACAGCTCTGAGAAAATCAGCTCCTTTTCATGTAGCTCTTGCAGCGTTTTCTTCATAAATGCCAAGTGAGCTAACATATCTCCACTTTTCAGAAGACGAGCCCTAAACAGTTTACGTGTAAGATGTATATGTACACCCACACTATCACGAACATAAATTCGTCTCAAAGTGTCCCAACACCTAGCAGCAGACTCCTCACCACAAATATGGACAACCTGCTGGTCATTCAGTGTTAGTCCAATTATGCAAAGAGCTCTTTCGTTATCTTGGTTAAATTTAGCTATCTTCTTTACATCTTCCTCATCATCTGCTGGATCCCAAGCAGTCACATTCGGTGGATCATTAACTACAGCCCATAGTCCTTCCTTGCGCAGGAGCAAGCAACATTTCGTGGACCAGGAAATGTAGTTTGTTCCATCTAACTGGGTTAACCAGGAGATACTTGTTGACTGTTCTTGTGCCATTTTTCAGTTGAACAGATAACACAAACTCAGCTGTCTTAATATGGTACTGCATACACTAGCTCTCAGTATGTTACTGGGCCCATAACCAATGATAAGGATGTGAAGAGTACCTCTTGAGCTTACAAGAGCTTGCACAGAAAAAGAGGATACTGAGAGTACTCACGTTTACGCAGCAACCACACAGATACACTGAGGTGTTAAAAAAGTTTTACTTGTGGAATAATACAATAGCACAGTCCAAGAAAAAATCAGTCCAGGTCATACACGAGAAAAGAGATGATAGCAAATAACAATAGTCCAAGGATTATCCAATACAGAGTTTTCTTACCAGTCCGTAAGTCAAAACACAGTTCTTCAGGTTCAGCAAACAGTAGCAAACCCACAAACCACAATAATCAGCAAGTAACAGCAAATGTAACAGAGAGGATAACAGAGAGAGAGAGAAGCTATGTTTCTAGCTCCCTCTTATGGTCGTTGGAAAAACAACGTTGGCCAATCATCACACATTTAAAGTGATACAATACAGTTTCTATTACAACAATACAATCATAGTTTATATATATTGCCAACCCAACCAGTTAGGCCATAGTCATCTACCTAACAACTCTCTTAAAGGGAGTGCTCCTAATTTCAGCTTGTTACCTGTATAAAAGACACCTGTCTACAGAAGCAATCAATCAGATTCCAAACTCTCCACCATGGCCAAGACCAAACAGCTGACCATGGATGTCAGGGACAAGATTGTAGACCTACACAAGGCTGGAATGGGATACAAGACTATCACCAAGCAGCTTGGTGAAAAAGTGACAACAGTTGGTGCGATTATTCACAAATAGAAGAAACACAAAATAACTGTCAATCTCCCTTGGTCTCACCTTGTGGAGTTTCAATGATCGTGAGAATGGTGAGGAATCAGCCTAGAACTACATGGGAGGATCTTGTCAATGATCTCAAGGCAGCTGGGACCATAGTCACCAAGAACAACACACTATGTCGTGAAAGACTGAAATCCTGCAGTGTCTGCAAGGTCCCCCTGCTCAAGAAAACACATGTACAGGCACGTCTGAAGTTTGCCAATGAACATCTGAATGATTCTGAGGAGAACTGGGTGAAAGTGTTGTGGTCAGATGAGACCAAAATCGGGCTATTTGCATCAACCTGACTTGGCGTTTGAGGAGGAGGAATGCTGCCTGTGAATACCATCCCCACCAGCAAACATGGAGGAAGAAACATTATGCTTTGGGGGTGTTTTTCTGCTAAGGGGACAGGACAACTTCACCGCATCAAAGAGACAATGGACGGGGCCATATACAGTCAAATTTTGGGTGAGAACTTCCTTCCCTCAGCCAGGACATTGAAAATGGGTCGTGGATGGGTATTCCAGCATGGCAATGACCCAAAACACACAGCCAAGGCAAGAAAGGAGTGGTTCAAGAAGAAGAATATTAAGGTCTTGGAGTGGCCTAGCCAGTCTCCAGACCTTAATCCAATAGAAAATCTGTGGAGGGAGCTGAAAGTTTGAGATGCCAAATGTCATGTCTTGAAACCTTAATGACTTGAAGAGGATCTGCAAAGAGGAGTGGGACAAAATCCCTCTTGAGATGTGTGCAAACCTGGTGGCCAACTACAAGAAACGTATGACCTCTTGTGATTGTCAACAAGGGTTTTGCCACCAAGTACTAAGTCATGTTTTGTGAAGGGGTCAAATACTTATTTTACTCATTAAAATGCAAATCAATTTATAATTTTGAGATGTGTTTTTCTGAATTTTTTGTTGTTATTCTGTCAATCACTGTTAAAATAAACCTACCATTAAAATTATAGACTGATCATTTCTTTGTCAGTGGGCAAACGTACAAAATCAGCAGGGGATCAAATAATTTTTCCCCTCGCTTTTTATATAAGCTTATATAATCTCAAGGTCAGAGCACTTTACAAATAACTTTTGCATAAAGCATAGCATGCCTCAAGTAGCAAGGGTGCACAATGAAATCAGAGTATTTGCTTTCTTCAAGCATGACACTATGGAAAAGTCTTTCAAAACATGCAAAAGAGAACTTGTCCTTACTAGAAGAACCTTCCCTTTCCATGAACAAAGTCAGGAGTAGAGTAGTCATCTGGACTGACTCATTTATCCCCTCTATAAAATCTCTTCATTTAAAAGAAGGAATTACAAATTACCTCAGGCATCAAATCTCTCAAAAGTGGCAATAACTCCCCCCCTTAATTTCTGCAATACACAGTGACAAAATGTGTACTACTGGTGTATGTAGTATATGCTCATCCCCATATAATATCTGAAGACCAATATCTTTCCTTAAGTATTCAATTGCAGTTCTCTTGATAGATTTAAAAGAAAGGTTAGGATGGTTGCAAATTAACTCAGGCATCAAACCTCTCAGAAATGGCAATTAACTCTCCCTATGTCATCTTCCTCAGCAGTTTAGGGGAGGATTGAATCTCGAATTAGTGCTTGTATTAATAATTTAAAAGACAGGCATCTGTAAAATACTAAACTAAATTGTTGCGGACAACAATTTTCCATTTCATTAGCAGGCTTCTTTGGAAAAGGTGGGAAAATAGATTGAAGTTACAGGAAATAAGCTTCCAATGAAATGTCAGGGAAAAACTTCCTAAAAATAAGAGCAGTGGAACAAAATTGCCCAGAGAAGTGGTGTGTTTTTCATCTTTCAAACCAGGAGATTGGGGGCAAATAAAGGAAGCACTTCATCATGCAGTGCGAAGTTGAAATTAGGGAATTTCTTATCAGCAAATTGGAAGATTTTAAAAATAAACATACAAACATGCACACACACAAATTGAACTAACTTTATCAGGCAAACACATGCCTATTCAACAACTATTAATCATGATGACTAAACAACACTTTTGGTATTAGCAGCAGTATTTCTAGAATATTACTCACATGACTAGGAGCAACTGTACATATGTCTTAAGACACTGAGGAACACAGAAGAACATGGGTTCTTGGACTTTTATTACATTCTTTCTTTCTGGATTAATTGTCTGGACTTAAGTAAAAAACGCTGCCTTAGTAAAAAATGATCAGACTCCTTACCTCACCTCACCAATACACCTTTCAGAAGGTGTTGCTGGAATACTGTTTCCCTTATCTGTAGCTGTTTTCTTCTAGATTTCTACTTGAAACCCTTTTATCTCTCACATCTTTGATAGTTATGTAGATCTGCTGGAAGAAATTTATCCCTGGTTTGGGACACGTCATGAATATGGTGATGACACCTAGATTGACATTTTAATTTCCATCTAAACCAGATGTGATGTATCATGGACAGATTGGCACAGCTCTAATGGCTCTTGAAGGCTGAGAAATAAATCATCATATTCAACATCCCCATGACTTGTATTCCTTACTGGTTTACTTGTAGTTTTAGCAGTGCCGCAGATCTCAGAAAGTAGCATCAGTCGAACACAGATAAGAAAAATGCAAACAGTACTATAGTATCTCCAGAAGTTTTTTTTTAAAAAAATTCCTACTCACATCTTTTTTTGGGGGGGGGAGTTTGGGGGGAGCGGAGGGCTCTTGAATGGAATACAAGTCAGTAGAGTAGAATTTCACATGTGAAACCAACCAGGGCATAAAAATAATCTGACCCAATTTATCCTTCTGGGACTTCTGCTGGAGAAAATAATTTTAAATACCAGCAGTACAAAGAGTTCATGTCTACTCCCACTTGAGTCCTCAAGTGAGTCAGCAAAACCACATCAAAACGTATTGGAAGCAGCTGATGGGCTGAAGAACACAAAACACAGAATATAAGCATAAAACATAATTTTTCTTCATTTCAACACATGTGCCATCAATGTGTTCACTGTCTTTTTTTTTTTAGGTCATGCCTTCTTTCTTGCTTTTAAGGAGATTTTAACAAATTATAGAACTGAGTGACATTATCTTCTTGAGGTACTCTACTTTTTAATATTCTGCACTGTCCTATCCTACCCTACAAGACTGGCTGCTTTATTGAAATTTTTGCCCCTTTATTTTTACCTCAGCTAGTATGCTTCCTGTGTAAGAGGATGACGTATACAGCTTTGTTGTCCTAGAGATCTCTTCATGTTTAATATCCAAGATGGACAGTTCTACTTTTATTGATTCTGCCTTCCATGTAACTTCCATAGTTGGCATTTCTAGTCAATTAAATTTTTTCTGGGTTTCCCAAAATATCTATACGACTTAGCAAGGATTGCCGCCCCCAAGTCTGCTTCATTTTCAGATTAGTAAGAGTTCCTTCTTCTTCCAATTCTTCAATACACATCTGGACAAGGGCATTGTTTTCCATGTGTCAAGTCATCCCACAATAACATTTCTGGAGCATTACAACATTCCTTGACTTCAGAAAGAGACTGTGACAAGTAGTAGCTTCTACTGGACCACAGCTTGGCAAACTCAGCTTCGCCCAGCAGTCACAAAAGCTAACACTTTATTGAAGTCCTAAGCAGTCAAGATCGATTCTCTTTTTTTTTCTTTTCAAAATCATACATGCATACATACAGAACATACAGTAATTAATGGTCATCACTTTTCAACAATCAAGACAGCCATGTGGCGTAGAAACCAGGAGACCATGAGTTCTAGTCCCACCTTAGGCATGGAAAATTGGCTGATTGACTTTGGGCTACGCACTCTCTTGCAGCCCAACTCATCTCACAGGGTTGTTGTTGTGGGGAAAATAGAATGAAGGCTACTGCTAAGCTTGTAAGCCGCCCTGAGTCTTCGGAGAAGGGCGGGATGTAAATGGAATTAAAATAAAAAAATAAAAAATAAAATAGGAGAAGGAAGGAATTTTGGTATGTTTACAACCTTGAGTTCTACATGAAGAAAAAAAGATTGGATGAAAATCTTACCTTGCCCAGTAAGCTATAAGACTGAAACATGCAGCAGAAAGTTGAACAGGAAAATGATGATCTTTAAGATGTTTTGGGGAACAGACTGAAATGCACATACAGTATATATATTACCAGAATCATCCCTATTCTCATTCTTTTCAGAGACTAAGTTATCGACAGTTCTGGTTCAATCATCAGTTTATTCCCAGTTCCATCTCTACAGTATCCAATATGTTTACATGGAAAATTTATTTTTTTATTTTAATCCCATTTATATCCCGCCCTTCTCTGAAGTCTCAGGGCAGCTTACAATTTAAGCACAAACCAATGTGCTTAGCAATAGCCTTCATTCTATGTATATGCCTGCTTATTAGGGCTTTTGCCCCCTCCCCCCCAAGCGGCATTATTACAAAGTCAGCTTATTGCCCCCAACAATCTGGGTCCTCATTTTACCTACCTCGGAAGGATGGAAGGCTGAGTCAACCTTGAGCCTGGTGGGATGCGAACCTGCACTAATTGCAGGCAGCTGGTGTTACTTAAGGAGGCATTAGCCCACTGCTCCACCATATAAATATAAAACTCTAATTAAGAGAGTAAAAAATGAATTTTAAAGTAACAGATGAAAGAATAATTCCTGATAGCAGAAGTGTGTGAAGGTCAAAGATCTCCCAAGGAAGTATAAACCATTTTTTCAAAATGTTACAGGACTATTATTTTCAACTTTCTCAGACATAAGTAACCTAATTCCTTATTTTAGTTTTCATACTGGGTATTAATCTAATTTTCTATGCCCCAAGCCTCAGTCTCTCACATAGTTCAAGCTTCCTCTTTCCACTGTTCCTTTTTTTTTGTCTTACAGAACCTTTAAAAGGAAATGCTAGGGAGATGATCTATTGCATCAGTGTGAGAAATCTGTGGCCTGTACCTACTTATTTACCCTCTGAGATTCCCTTGAATCAGCTATTCAGTTTTAGTAATACAGCTGCCAAAATTGATGGCTGCCTATAATTTTGAAATGGAAACACGAAATTGCACTGTAAAAGAGGCTTAACAAATTTAATTAAATTCCTGCAAAAACTAAAATAAACTTTATAAAGTCTTGCGTATGCCTCAGCCTCATCAATTTTCTAGAACTGTGTAATTTCAACCCTAGTTTATTCCAATGCTGAATGTAGGCCCTGGTTATCAAAAAATATTTTACTCCTATATTAGATTGGAGTCTACAGGGTGTCCTTGACTTGCGACCATTTATTTAATGATCATTCAAAGATACAATGGTGTTGAAAAAAAGCAACTTACAACTAGTCCTTACACTTACAACTGTCACAGCATCCTCATGGCCACATAATCAAAATTTGTCTGCTTGGCAACTAGCATGTAATTATGACATTTGCAGCATACTAGGTCATGTGATTGCCATTTGCAATTTTCACAGCTGACTTTCAACCAAGTCAACGGGGAAGTCAGATCTGCTTAACAACTGTATGATTCATTTAACGACCTCAGCAAAAAACATCATAAATTGGGCATGATTCACTTAACAACTGACCCACTTAGTAATGGAAGTTCAGGCCCCAATTTGGTCATAAGTCAAGGACTATCTGTAGAGCATTGGAAAACATTCTTGAGATTGTTGAGCATAAAATCCTATGACAGGAAATTACTTTAACAGTTTCATGAGTTTTACTTTTGCCCATGAGACCCAAAGTTCAGCCCGAATTTTTACAACTGATTTTCTCAAAGGCAACTTGAGTCCCTAATACAGCTTGATGCTTAGAAACCAGTCTGATTGAAGTAGAGACTAGGGACTTGGATTTCCAAAACCAAGATATGTCTGCAAAAATTTATTTCCTTCTTGAAGACTTGACCTCTTTAATATTTCATGACATCTCCTGCAGTAAATCGTGAGCAAGCTGAAGAGATTTTTTCATCTGGTGATCTGTCCCTTCACTTTTCTTTTCTCTTTGGGGCACAAAACAAGAAAGCCTGTTGAAGTGTGTCAAATCTGTTCTAGAGTGCAAATTTAAACTTTGGTCCCTATTTTTCTTATAGCAATTGACCAATAATTGTGCCTTCATTACATCTGAACTGCTAAGGAAGAGAGACACAGGAAAATGCTGCAGCCCTCCTCCAACCAGCCTTATGGGAATGGTTATAGATGGAGATGTGGTAATTTTGTCCAGGCATGGTTAAAACAATTTAGTGAACAATGTCCTTTCATCAAAACAGCCACCAGAGTAGAATGTTCTTTTGTGAGTAAAGAATACATATTCTATCAGTTGTGCTGGGAACATGGTCTTGCACTTAAGTTGTAATTCTTCTGTTGGCTAAATTTACTTCTAATAATTCTGTTCAGGTGATGATCCAGCAACCTCCTACCCTTTTTTCACTAACTATGGTATGGTTTTCATCCTTGAAAATTCCCTGCAGTGGCATCTCTTTTGTCTTCTTCTGGCTGAGAAACATGTAAGTGTTATCCAGGTAGTCTTTGATTTTTGGCTGTTCCATTTAATGATGGTTCAAAGTTACCAGTTTCAGAAAAAGTGATTTATAATCTGTCCTCATTTATGCAACTATTTATGATAGTTGCACCATTCCCACAGTCATTTGATTCCAATTTGGGTGCTTGGCCACTGGCTTGCATTTATGACAGGTTGCAGCATCCTGCAGTTCTGTCAGAATCCATTTATATCACATTCATAAATGTAAACATTATTCCCCCCCCCATACGGATTCTGCCATCTCCCGAGGAAGGAGGAGCATATGTGGATTCAGCCTGCCTTAGGTTATTTCAAAGAGCAAGGAAACCTTTTGAACTAGGGGGATCAAAAGGGAGGGGGAGAGGAAGAAGGCAATAATTTGAGCAATCCGGCCTGGTTTGATGGGTTAAGGGATGGGGTTTTAATATGGTTTTTTAATTACTGTTTATACTGGGCATAATATTTAATTGTTTTTTAACTTTTGTACTTCGTTTTTAATATTTATTGCCCTGTACACCGCCCTGAGTTCTTCGGGAGAAGGGTGGTATACAAATTTAATAAATAATAATAATAATAATAATAATAATAATAATAATAATAATAACAACAACAACAACAACAACAACAACAACAACAACAACAACAATAATAATGATAATAAACAACAACAACAACAACAATAACCATAAAGATTCGAAGTTCCTTTTTTTCCTCCCCCATGAAAGGGTTGACACGAAGTAGAAGGATGGGGGCTGACCAAATGGGGTTGAGGGAAGGGGGGTTGAACTGGGTACCCTTTACAAAATTTCAATTTGTAAAACAATACTAAGTCCTGTCTTGTATTCCCACAACTAAGCATGTCCTAATAGATTCCTTTTGGACTAGAACTGACTCCGAGTTTTTTTCTTCCTATGACATGGTTTGGGGTGGGTCCTGACAAGTACAATCTTACAAGCTGATTTCTGACCAGCAATGTCAATTGGGGAAGATGGTTTCCCTTAACGACTGTGTAATGCATTTAATGATCATGGTAAAACTTTGATTCTGGTTATGTGATACATTGCTTTATAAACACACTGACTTATTATGATGGAAATTCTGGCCCCAACTGTGATCATCAATTGAGGACGACCTGTAGAAATATTTCAGTCCAAGCATGCACACAAAAAAAGCAGCACATACGAAATAGTAATCTGAAATCTCATTACTTGAGATGAAGTCTGACTGTCTGATAAGTACCTCTCACTACACGAATAAAGTCCATGATACCATCACTGTCCAGATCAGTGGCTTTCATGTCCCATCTATTATTGTTGCCCTGGAGCTATCTGCTTTGCATAGTTCTTTGCTGTTTGCTGAAGTGCCTGTTCAACAAGATGATTAATAACAAGTGTTTTTTTCTGCCAGAAAGAATTAAGTGTACAAAAAATTTGAGCTAACAAATATTCTAGACTCTATTATGTGGGACACAAATCCCAATGCTTAGTAGAATAGAAAGGCACGTATAGGTGGGGAAACTGGTCCTTGGAAAATGTCTCAGATGGTCTGTTCTTTGTCCAGACCTGGCTGCAAAAGAGGCCTCAGAAGAAGAGGCCTGGCTGCGAGGTAAGTGGGTGCGGTGCAGGTGGGGCAGCTCCATATCCCCACCCCCATCCTAGCTTGATTTTTAGGTGTGTGCCTCGCCCCAAAACTAGGGCTTATTGTTGGTGCAGGTCTTACTTTTGGGGAAACAGGGTATTAATATGACAACCAGAGTGAATTGCTGTGATAGAATGTAGAGGTACAATCAGTTCTCACATAGCAAAAATCCATGCAACATGAATTTATCCCTACATGATTGATAAATAGGGAAATGATGTCTGCAAAGCATAAAATATATTAGAATATACATGACTTCCCCAAATTTCACTTTTGCACTAACAAGAAAAGGCAAGTGAATGTGGCATTACCCAATTGTATGCAATGGCTCACTGCTTTCTTAATTGGCCACTCAAGTAATTTGCTACATGTTACAACTTTTGTTAAGTGTCTATTACAACTCTTTTTTTGTGTGTGTTATTACTAATTAAGTGTACTTTCCCCCTCCTGCTCAAACAAATAAATTAATTGAAAAGCATATGGCAGAGAAGTGAGCTAGTCATAAAATTTCATGAGAAGAAAGTAAAAGCTTTTTCAATTGAACAGAATTGTTTGGAATTCTCAACTTTTGAAAGAAACAAAGGAGTACGAGACATTGTGTACACTACTGGGTTAAATGAGGTAGCGCTACAGACAATCAGAATAAATGCTGAGAAAGTAAAAAGCAAGTTTTTAGCAAGAACAAGTCCAAGTGAAGTAAAGAACCGGAAAAGATGGAATATCTTTGGACAGAAGAGAAAATGAAGAAGAGGTCTAAGTCAAGTTTTATCATAATAAAAGAGGAAGTGTTAGCAGTATCTGCAGATCTCCAACAACAACAAAAGGAAGAAAATCTTGAAGAAGTGCCTTCCTCAAATGTAGGTACTATCAGGATTATTTATTCTGCTTTGTAACTTTCGGGTTACAAGTACGTTTTCATTTGTGAACTGACTTGAGCCTAAACCTGTTTTTCCCATAAGCCTGGTTACATGTATTGCATGATTTTGCATAGCATGAGGATTTCTGGAAACACAATTATTGTGCTATAGGGTTGTGCTCTTTAGGAGGCCAGATCCTGAAGTTGAAACTCAAATATACTGCTCAAAAAAAATAAAGGGAACACTTAAACAACACAATGTACTGTATTTAATAGTAGGATGTCTTATTTTGTGTTTCCTTTATTTTTTTTGAGCAGTATACTTTGGCCACCTAATGAGAAGGAAGGACTCACTGGAGAAGAGCCTAATGCTGGGAAAGATTGAGGGCAATAGAAGAAGGGGACGACAGAGAATGAGGTGGCTGGATGGAGTCACTGAAGCAGTAGGCGTGAGCTTAAATGGACTCCAGAAGATGGTAGAGGACAGGAAGGCCTGGAGGAACATTGTCCATAGGGTCAAAATGGGTCGGACATGACTTCACAGCTAACAACAACAACAGGGTTGTGCTGAGGAATTCTAGGACTTGAAATCCACAAGTCTTAAAGCTATACGAAACCTGACTACTGTGTGCTTGTTTCCTGTCCCTGTATTTCTGTGAAAGCAAGATTTCTAGAGTGTTTCCAGGTAGTCAGCGAATCTTACTGGAAAAAATGGAAGGGCTGGAAGCCATGTGCTAATCAGCTGTATAATTTATTTTCCTGACTTACATCAGTAATGGTTCAAATAATAGATTATTATATGCACAAAAATGGAAATACTCACAACGGAGGATTGATTGGTGAAGATGAGGCAGAGATGGCAAAATTAACTTATTTGATTAGAGAAAAATCAACAATTAGATTTATCAGGGACTAGAAACCCTTGCTATAAAGAAAATGAATTAATGATTAATGGTTTTAAAAACGACAACTTTTGGAAAGAAGTAAATTATGATGTAATGTAGGAGAGAAAAGACAAAATATAAATGTATCTATAACTATTGTCAAGAAGATTGGAAGCTGCTTCTTTATAATCATTCCTTTTCTATTTCTTCTATTTCCTATTATTTTTATTTATTATCTTTCTGTTCTCTTATGGTTCTTTGTGAAAAACAATCTTCAAGAAAAATGATCTGTCTGTCTCTAATTTCACACACACACACAGACATACATTTTTCTTCCAAAGGAGGCGTCAATGGTGCTCTGTCATGGGTGGCTGTCCTAGGAGCCACATATGGAACTCTCTTCTTCCAACGGGTCTATTGATTTGCAAAGCTGTCAATTCCTGGGCTTCAAAACAATTTCAGCACAAATGTTTTCAACCCCTGACTACAGAAAATTGATTTTTCAGAATCTAGAAAAATGGGGGAACTCTGGCTAGTGTTGCTGCAAAACCTTTGGCTTTCTGAGTTTTAAACTGTTTCTCCCTTTTGCTTTTTCAATGAAGGGCGATGTGGAAAAGTTCTTGCTTACAGACTTAACTCCTGCCTTCATCACTCTACCCAGTTTCTTGGTCCATAGTTATACCTCTTTCGAAACAGGTAGCTTAGCCTGTGACCTAGCAGGACTCACTGAGATTCATCATAAAGCAAAAGTAACGAGTGACTGCTTCCATATTTTTGAAAAGGAACCTCAAAAATGGTGATATATTTCATTTTTGGATTTGCATTCTGCCTTTTCAACCATAAAAAACATCAACATGACTACATAACACTAACTCTTCTACTAAAGAAAATGCCAAACATAAGAACAGCTAAAACAAAAGCAAATTAATCCTGGCTAAAAATATAATTGGTGTTCTTTTTAATTTAAGAGCAGGTGTAGTCATAGGCATAATTACAGAATTAATTCTCAATGAAGTGGGTTTACTTCATGGGAACCACATCAATTCTCCTGCAGAGTGCATTGCTCTAATCAGAGTGAGTGTTCAACTCTACACTTGTTTACTCAAAGCAAATCTAATTTCATTCAAAAGGGTTATTCTGAGACTTGCAGATCTTGTCATTCTCACCTCCCAAATTTAGGAGTTTGTAAATTAGGAGCATCCTCAGCTGCTGAACCATCTGAAAATAAAGTGTTGTATTGGGGCAAGTATTGTGAAGTCAATTCCTTCTGCCCAGTTGTAGGATACATACCTGTCCTATTTTATATTCCCTACATCTAGAAAACTGTAACATTGTTTGCAAAGAAGAACTATTGGCTGAGATTTAATTTTTGCTTGTTTGAGGTATATACAGTAGTGACCAAAATTGTGGAAACCTTTTGGAAAAAGTGTATTTTTGAAGTTTGATGGCTAGTAACACCACTTTTTTTTGGAGTAGTACCATAAAATTATATATCAATGGAAAGATAATTTAATCAAGAATGTAATGCAACAAAGTTTATTCAATTATCTGCACTGTATTTTATGAAAAGTTATAGCCAAATAACCAGAAAAAGGAAGCACAACTTGCTTAGGTTGATATCAGGTAGCTTTCCTTCATCTGACTGTAGCCAATGAGCATGAGTATTTAGAGAGCCAACCAGGTGTTATCTTGTTTTGGCAGTGAGCCAATCAGATCACAGTAGGATTCAGTTATTGATGTCATGTACTGAAGCTGAGAGGAGGACATTTGTCAGTGTGTTATGTGATCGCTATCAAGTTGGTTGGGTTTTTTTTGGTGTTTTTTCATTTAGTGAGCTTGTAAAATGTAATAAAATTAAAGTAATGGTGCAAAGAGTTGACTGGTTGCCCAGAAAGCGATGTAAAATAGTATTACTAAGTGAACAAGGCTACAGTTATAAAGAAATTAGAAGAAAAATTGGTGGAAAGTTAATCAAAGGTGGCATTTCTACTGTATACTTTTCCTAAAAGGTTTCCACAATTTTGGCCACTACTGTACTGTTCCTTTGGAAAAGCCTTGATGTGACTTTTTCCACTAACAACCCAACTCCCCCTGCAGACACTGATATATATACCATCCCAAAGGCCTGGAGGTACCCTACAAAACTTGCCACTGAGCTGAAATTATATTGTAATTATATTTTGCATTAATTAATGTTATGTATAAACTGAACCTAGCAGTTCGAAAGCACGTAAAAAATAGGGACCACTCCGGTGGGAAGGTAACAGCGTTCCGTGCGCCTTTGGCGTCTAGTCATGCCGGCCACATGACCACGGAGATGTCCTCGGACAAACACTGGCTTTTCGGCTTTGAAACGGAGATGAGCACCAGCCCCTAGAGTCGGAAACTACTAGCACGCATGTGTGGGGGAACCTTTACCTTATAAACTGGGTTGACAACATCAGAAATGAGGAGGTGATAAGCTGCCTGGGAAAGCCAAGGGAAATCATCAAAACAATTAAAAAATGAAAGTTTGAATATTTCGGACATGTGTTATGACACCCAGAAAAATATGGCATACTGCATTTAATCCTCCAGGGAAAGACTGAAGGCAAACTACGTCCAGGCAGAAGAACAACATGGCTTCAAAATCTAAAGGACTGGTTTGGACAAAACTCAGCAACACTTTTTCGTGCGGCTGCTGATAAAAATAAGATCGCCAACGTCCGATAATGGATATTTATTTATTTATTTTATTAGTTGAATTTATATACTGCCCTATTCCCGAAGGACTCAGGGCGGTTCACAGGGCAAGTTAAAAACAATACAAAAGAGAGAATAAAATAAAATAAAATTAATATAGTCCACAATTAAGATAACATTAAAAATTAAAAATTAAAATTAATTTAATTTAATTAATATAACTTAAAATCTCTCAGTCCAGGCCAGACAATTCAAACAACCAAGCTTTTAAGTCTTGGCGAAACGAGCGAAGGTCGGGGGCAGTCCGAAGCTCCATCAGCAGTTCGTTCCAAAGGGTGGGCGCACTCACTCCCCCTGGGAATCACCCACCAGCAATCTCTAACCGGTGGAATCCTAAGGAGGCCCTCCCTATGGGCGCGCACAGGACGATGGCGCAAGAAGACTAATTAACTAAATATTAATATATTGTTGTTGTTGTTAACTGCGAAGTCGTGTCCGACCCATCGCGATCCTATGGACAACATTCCTCCAGGCCTTCCTGTCCTCTACCATCTTCTGGAGTCCATCTAAGCTCACGCCTACTGCTTCAGTGACTCCATCCAGCCACCTCATTCTCTGTCGTCCCCTTCTTCTATTGCCCTCGATCTTTCCCAGCATTAGGCTCTTCTCCAGTGAGTCCTTCTTTCTCATTAGGTGGCCAAAGTATTTGAGTTTTAGCTTCAGGATCTGG
>JAKJMR010018447.1:368858-454824 GCA_024449315.1 Daboia siamensis | reverse complement strand
TATATATATCTTATATTAAATTCACGTATGTTCATACTACAAATTTCACTATAATTCAATTTAACTTAATATTTGTCCCAGCGCTATCCTTTTTTTTTTTTGTGGTATGACTGCCAGTGGCCATTAACATTTCAATCTTGGATCTGAGCCTAAAACAATGGTTGTGTTACGTCCCACAGTTCTAGGAGGTTTAACAATGCCTAATATACTTGTAAGGGACGCGGTGGCTCAGTGAGTTAGGACGCTGAGCCTGTTGATCAGAAGGTTGGCAGTTTGGCGGGTCGAATCCCGAGTGCCGCGTAACAGAGTGAGCGCCTGTTACTCATCCCAGCTTCTGCCAACTAGCAGTTCGAAAGCACGTAAAAATGCAAGTAGAAAAATAGGGACCACTATGGTGGGAAGGTAACAGTGTTCCGTGCGCCTTTGGTGTCCAGTCATGCCGGCCACATGACCACAGAGATATCCTCGGACAAATGCTGGCTCTTTGGCTTTGAAACGGAGATGAGCACCGGCCCCTAGAGTTGGAAACGACTAGCACGCATGTGTGGGGGAACCTTTACCTTTACAATAAATATACTTGTAGTCCCCCAAATGATATACTTTTGAGAAAAAAATAATACAAAGATTGATTTTTCTCTTCACAATCCTCTAGAAACTGGCAATTGCCCATCAAATCTTAATTTATTAGGAGAGATGTAAGCGAAAAAGGATAAAGGAGTAAAATCCATCTAACTGTTTGGCATCTCTGTCCCTGTTGGCCACAATGATATTCATTTATTTATTTTTCTATTTAAGAATCCATATAAAGTTCATTTTCAAATCAACCTAGATTCTCACTATGCTCAAATGATTTTACACTGGAATTATGCAAAGACTCAACTCTCTGAAAATGGCTTGAACAACGGGAAGGTGGAAAAATAAGACTATATAAACTTGCAACATGTATAAACTTAAATCAATGGCTAAATATTCATGGAAAATAATGTAGCATTGTAAAATATTTACTGTAATTGTACAAATATATGAAGATCTATGATAAATACACAAAAATAACATCTAATAATATTACAGTAATTAATTACATTTATAAATAAAATCTCAACACTTACATTTATAAATAAAATCTCAACACTGAGTTCTTCGGGAAAGGGCGGTATATAAATCCAATTAAATAAATAAATTAACTAACCAGGTCAATGTGGCAAAGAGGCAGATTAAGACATGACTATGCAGATACCTCTTTTACGACCCTAGTCAAAAGCTGGGTTCCACTATGAATGTATGATGTGGAAAATAATCTGAATTTATGAGACTGAGTATTTTGAACTGGAACATTGTGTACTAATGCTGAAAAGGGAAAATGAGATGATACTGTGGTACAGGAATGTTCCAAAATGACCTTCCTCCAAATTTCATTTCAGCAAGATTCTGGGACCCTAAAATTTCTGTTTATTGGAGAAAATGTCTTTAAATTAAAAAAAAAGTTTATGAAATTGAACTGATGGATTTATTTTGGGATTTTTCTAAATTTAGTTTTTAAAACATGAATAGTTTTTTAAACATGAAATGTGCAGTTTTCTTTTGCTTCCAATCCTGAAATGTTTTTTTCTTTATAAATAAGCTATGCATAAATCAATGCTTGCTTATTTTTTTAGATAAAAGTATGAAAACTTAAATGTAAGCTATTTTTCAGCCTCTAAATAAGTTGCAATGAGAAATATAGGTTGTTCCTTTATCAACATAATTAAAGCTCAGCTTCATAGTTTCAGCCTTATTTAGATAAAAGCTACATCTGCAAGCATAGAAAAGATCTGTTAGACTAAATGGAAATCTAGTAGTAGGAAAAAAATTACTAAATTCTAAAAATTTATTATAACCATTCATGCTTGATCAAATCAATATCCTTTTCTTTAAAGTATTAAAAGTAGATACTTTAAGAGTGAAACCGGTTTACTGGACTAACAATGTAGAACTTCAAGGCATTTAACAAAAACCCTGCTCCAGCTTATGCTCCCTTGGTAACCATGGAGCTCATGTAGTCGTGGTGTTACAGAGTGCATAGGTAGTCTTCCATTTACGACCACAACTAAGCCCAAAGTTTATGTTGCTGTGTGAGAAATCTGTTAAGTGAGTTTTGCCCCATTTTATGATCTTTCTGGCCATGTTTGTTAGGTGAACCAACATGGTTGTTAAATGAATTTGGCTTCCCCATTGTCTGTGCTTGTCAGAAGATTGCAAAAGAGGAACACACGACCTTGGGACTTTGAAACTGTCATAAATATGAACCATTTGTCAAGTGTCCGAATGTAACTCATGTGACCATGGGGATGCTGCAAAAGTCTTAAGTGGTGAAAAATGGTCATAAGTCACTTTTTTCAGTGTAGTTGTAACTGAATGCTTTACTAAACGAACTGTTGTATGTTGAGGACTACCTGTACCAATGTATGCCCATAGCTCATAGCCCCAGTGAGTTTCATTCACCTTTCTTTATACAGGATTGAAGTCTAAGTGAAACTATGCTGGTTTCCATTATATAAGGAAACAATGGTTTCTTGCAGATAATCAGTCATGCACACTAATTTACTCCCTCCCCCCAAAAAATGAAAAATGCAGAAATGTCAGAAAATACTAATGTGTAAGTCCTGCAATTATATGGGTTTAATTAAAAAATTAAAAACAGGTCTCCTGTTGGAACAGGAGTTGGACTAGAAGATTCCAAGACCCCTTACTACTCTGTTAATTCTGTTGATTGCATATATTCTCAATATAAAATAGACATTGACAAGCACAGAATGGGATACTAGTTTTCTGGATGATCTTCAAGGGCCATGTGTCCTGTTTGGCACATACTGAAGTAGTCATATAGTGAGATGATCACAGCGTGAATGACCATCTGAAGGGCTTCCTGGATGAGAAAATGTCACAACTGTGCGAAGGCCCTGTAAGCCATAGCTGCCATATGCACTTATCTCTATCATGTTTTCCTTTCCATTTTACTGACTAACAAGATTTGAAAAACGCCACTAAATCAATCACGCATGGGTTGTATTCATCTTTCAGGCTGATTTGCAAGGAACTTTTTTAACAGTTACATTTTTTTAAGGAAAATCAATTATTTTCTGAAAAGGATCATTTGGGCAATTTTTACTCAATGTACCCATTGATTCTTATGATATGTGCTGTATCTAAAAAGCTTAATTCAGGGTTTACTGAAGGCTTAAATACTGTCAAGGCTAATTGCAAAGAATGATGTAAAAAGTACGTTGCTGGGTATATTCTATTTATATATGTGTATAAATAATTTATATCCTATATGCAAAAGTCTTCCAAACATGTCTTCCTGGGCATGCTGAAGAAAGAGAATAATAGAGTATGCAAACTAGGAAGATAACTTGGTGAATCTGTATTAAACCAGAGGCATATAAGATTTGAGGGTCATGTGCAGCTTTCAAAACAGCCCCTATGCTCCCCCACCCCCAGACTTTCATGTTAAACTTTTGTGACAAGTGCAGAGAGAGGAGGAATTATTACTAAATATATAGAGACTACTCACATGAATGGCTTGATTATATTCCATTTACAATTTAATTTGACTTATTTTTCCTGGTCTTGCCTGACTACTGGGGTGCCGAGGGTGTATGAACAGTGTATCTTCCTGTGCTAAATAATAACAGACCACAGTGCTTACATGCATTTTCTTTTGTGAGGCTTCCTCTAAGAAAAAAAGGACATGGGATTTCAGCCCAAGGCAGGATTTTCCAAATTCATATTCTGCATCGGAATTAAATTGAAACCACATGACTTTTAAATGTGAAAAGGTTTAACTTCCTTTTAATACCGTGAAAGAGTAAAAAAGGCTCATGAAGAAAAACAATGGACAGTCTCCTTGGGATAGTCTTCACTGTTTCTTCTTTTTGGAGAAACTCCAGATGAAATATTATCTATCCAGAGGATAGATGAAGGAAGTCAAGAATTGTGAACCAAAAAGGAATGAAGCAAGTAAATCTCCTCTCTGGATAAGTATTTGGGGAGCTTCCAGAAGTCCTTTCAGTGATTCCTTTCCTTCTACAAGCTAAGAAACATGCTGGATAAGAATGACTGGATTTGGAAAAGAAAGGAAGGAATAAATAAATAAATAAATAAATAAGAGGGGGGTCAACCTATTCTCCAAAGCACCTGAAGGCAGGATAAGAAGAAATGGATGAAAACTAATCAAGGAGAGAGAAAAATTAACCAGTGGAACCACCTGCCTCCAGAAGTTGTGAATATTCCAACACAGGATGTTTTTGAGAAGAGATCGGACAACCATTTGTCTGAAATGGTATAGTGCAGTGATGGCGAACCTTTTAGAGACCGAGTGCCCAAAAACTGCCCCCACCACCCTTTGCCCCACTCACCCAAAGGGCCACCCACCACATGTACCACCCGCTGCAGATTGCCCAGGCGGCCCAGCAGCAATGGCGGCCACACCCTCTGCCTGTGCCCCGTAGCATCACCTGCATGTGATGGGGCACGAAGGTAGTCTTGTCCCTGCTGCATGTCCTTGGCTGCACTGCTCTGCACAGGCCGTGCTCAGGAGCAACTCTCCTCTGGGGGTGCTGCTGGTAGGAGGGGGCCACAGGGGACGGTGGGGCTATGGCGCGCGTAACCACAGAGAGGGCTCTGGTCTAGAATATTTGCTAGCTCAATTTTTTTTTGTACACTTAACTCTTTCTGGCAGAAAAAAACCACTGGTTATTAATCATCTTGAACAGGCACTTCAGCAAATAGCAAAGAACTATGCAAAGCAGATAGCTCCAGGGCAACAATAATGGACAGGACATGAAAGCTACCGATCTGCACAGTGATGGTATCATGGACTTTATTAGTGTAGTGAGAGGTGCTTATCAGACAGACTTCATCTCAAGTAATGAGTTTTCAGATTAGTATTTTGTATGTGCTGCTTTTTTGTGTGCATGTTTGAGCTGATCTACTTCTATAGGTTGCCCTCAACTGATGATCACAACTGGGGCCAGAATTTCCAGTGTTTTCCTAAAGCAATTTATCACATGAATAGAATCAAATTGATGGGGTACGAGGGCGGAGTCTTGTCCCCACTGCCATGTCTTTGGCTGCGCTGCTCTGCACGGCCGTATTTGGGAGCGACTCTCCTCCAAGGGGGGCACTGCTGGTGAGGAGAGGGCTATGGGGGGGTGGGGGGTGGCAGAGCTCTGAGTGAGGCCTCTGGCATGTGTGCTATATAGGATTTCCTGCCAGAGCAGGGGGTTGGACTTGGAAAACCTGCAAGGTCCCTTCCAGCTCTGTTATTCTGGAACACAACCTGCAGTTGGTGAAAAACTATCAGATACTTTCATACATCTATTTCTTATCTCTTGTGATATATTTGATGAAACTCCACATCTGTGATTTTTTTTCTTCTTATTAAGAATAAGAAAGGGCAGGTTGTGAGGAAATTATGACAACAAATTTAGGTGGATGGGGGAAATCAAAATATTAGATCTAAGGGATTAGATTCTCTGGGATCTAGACATGTTTTAAGGTCCAACTCTATTTCTCTCCTCAGTTGTAGGTCATTATAATAAAGTTGTCCAGAAACATTTGCTTAAGGCACTTATAGAGATTGGCGGAGACAATCATGAAAAATGTGCAATGACATCACAATATAAACTCTCTCCTTGATGTGTCAGTACCTAATACCAGTACTTAATACAAAAAGAATACATGTTTTTATAGAAAATATGACACATATCAACAGATATACAGACCATAATTAGAGAGACAAAAGGAAAAAGGAAAACAAGTGTGCTATAGTCCTAGATGGTTTTTTTTTAGTCGTTGAATCAAAACAGTTAAGCCTCAGAGAAAGCAATCCAGAAATTATCGGAGATCACCAATTAAATATAGAAGTAGAAAAGTAGCCTCAATAGATTGGTTCCCATTGTCCCTTATGTATTATTAACTTGGAGGGATATATGTAGAGGTATGTGAGCACAGCATGTCTATCTTGGAAAATGACAGATTGGAATACTTTTAATGTGTTCTGAAAATGTCAGTGGATGAATTTTCTTACACAAAAAAGCATCTCAATGACTGGTCACAGACAGATAAGCAACTACAGCAATTGGAAAAAACAAACACATTAAAAGAATGTAATTCAATCTTTGGTTGATCATCTGCTTTTCAACTGATCTCTAGAGAATATTTTTATTGTGCTGTGCAAGTTTTCTCTATTTCTAAATCTTCCTTCACACCTGGTTTTTATTACATATAACAACCCTCCTCCTTTTTTAGTGTTGTCTATAGTTCAGTTATCTTTTCCACACAGGGTATAATTGGCATTTCAGATATGAAGAGAAATGGGAAAACTTTTTTGCCCTTGCATCTCAATTTTCTGGTGATCAAAACAGAGCAAGATATATAAATACTATCCAATGATGGAAGGAACTCTTTCAAAGAAGATTGCTAAATTAGTATTTATAATTTAAAAGAGTATGGGGTCTGAAGTTTCTAAAGACCCAAATATTCATATAATATTTTACAATACTAAAATACTGTAACTTATTGATGAGGAAGCCTATTTAATAATAGAGGTGTGCTTGCAGCAGTTAGAAGGCTAATGTATAATTTACAAATCTAAACATAGGTGGAATTGTAGTTTACTAGGCATAGGTAAAGGTAAAGGTAAAGGTTCCCCAGCACATGCGTGCTAGTCGTTTCCAACTCTAGGGGCCGGTGCTCATCTCCGTTTCATAGCCGAAGAGCCAGCGCTTGTCCGAGGACTTCTCCGTGGTCATGTGGCCGGCATGACTAGACGCCAAAGGCGCACGGAACGCTGTTACCTTCCCACCGGAGTGGTCCCTATTTTTCTACTTGCATTTTTACGTGCTTTCGAACTGCTAGGTTGGCAGAAGCTGGGACGAGTAACAGGCGCTCACTCTGTTACGCGGCACTCGGGATTTGACCCGCCAAACTGCCGACCTTCAGATCGACAAGCTCAGCGTCTTAACCCACTGAGCTACCGCGTCCCTTTTACTAGGCATACTCTACATTAAAAAATCAGTTCCTAAAATTGTGAAAGGGCTGTGAGATAAGAGCATTGCTAAATAAAACCTCTCAATATTTTTTTTAAAAAATCCACTCATTCACTTAACTCATTCATTTATTTATCATACCGTATTTTCCGGCGTATAAGACGACTGGGCGTATAAGACGACCCCCCAACTTTTGAAAGGATTTTCAAGATTTTCCGTCTTATACGCCGGAAAATCAGCGAGCCCGGGAAGGCACGCCCTCCCCTCTCACTGTGGAGGAAGCAGGGCAGGCTGGCGTCTGGCGGGAGCCGGCAGGGCAGTTCTGCGCACGCGTGCACTTCCCGGCTGCTCCTTAGCAGCTGGGGAGTGCGCGCGTGTGCAGGACTGCCCTGCCGGCTCCCACCCGACGCTCTTCCCTCTTCAGGCAGCATCGCTCCCCGGCTCCTAAGGAGTCCTCGGGGATGCTGCCTCAAGAGGGAGGAGGGTCGGACGGGAGCCGGCAGGGAAGTCCTGCGTGTGCGTGTGTGTGCAGGACTTCCCTGCCAGCTCCCGTCCGAAGCTCTTCCTTCTTGAGGCAGCATCCCCGAGGACTTCTTAGGAGCCGGGGAGCGATGCTGCCTGAAGAGGGAAAAGCGTCGGGTGGGAGCCGGCAGGGCAGTCCTGCACAGGCGCGCACGACTGCCCTGCCGGCTCCCGCCAGACGCTGATTTTCCGGCATATAAGGTGACTGGACGTATAAGACGACCCCCCAACTTTTGAGGTGATTTTAATGGGTTAAAAAGTCATCTTATACGCCGGAAAATACGGTATTTACATCAACCCAAGACTGTTCATTGAAGAAACTGTTGGCCACATCACTTGTTAAAGCAAATTAGGTAGTCTGAATTATCACACTGAAAGGAAGAATTTGGCTTTGAGTCTGTTTTTAGAAGTTTAGCAAGTGGCTCCTGCCAGGATGATATGTTGGTACATTGTCTATGATATATCCATGCAGATTGG
Source organism: Daboia siamensis (assembly GCA_024449315.1). NCBI lineage: Eukaryota > Metazoa > Chordata > Lepidosauria > Squamata > Viperidae > Daboia > Daboia siamensis. Next base: position 446,794 of record JAKJMR010018447.1, on the reverse strand, counting down.
TTTGATACTGTCAGTGTCTTTTAAGTGGTCAAAATCTTTCCACTTCACTTGTACTTTTAAAGCTATGTGAGACCATTTAAAAAAAACAAAACCTCTTGCTGCCAGTGTTTCTATTTTAAGCCTCAATTATTGCATGGTTTATTTGAGCTACTTTTAAATATTTTAAAATAAAGCAGTATTAAAATATTATTTTCTCCTCCCCCAGGTTGTCCTGAGTACTATTTTAGGATAAAGAATGAAATACATTTGAAAATTTGTGATTTTAGCGTACTATCGGAAGATCACATCAGACCAAATGTTTATTGTTCGGTTTATCATCATTTTATTACTAAGATTCCTATCAGAAGCAGTATCAGACTATACTTACTTTTTCCGCTTTTGGTTCCCAGCAAATAGCATTCAGGAAGTTGTTGTATCTTATACTGAAAGCAACAGATAACTCTCAAGAATTAGATGATAGACTTCCTGTGGCAACGCCGTGCCGATGGCAGCTTTTCTTTGGCTGCCCGTCCTGAGGCTTCATTAGAACCACAGGGACGGTGACAATCAGCTGTCCCGTGGCTCGTAAACTTCCCCCTCAGGAGAAGAGGGGGAGGTAAGCTTTCCTCGGGTAGAGGTAGAGCTCCCCGAGACATCCTGGAAATATCTGGGGGTCAGAGGGTGAGAGCTCCCATGGAGCCCAAGGCTTTCTCCGAGTCCAGGACGCCTTTGCTCCGAATTGCAGGGGCGAAGCCAGACGCTGCATCCACATCTGCGGATTATAGTGATTTGTGACTGATCTTAAAGCAAACAGAGCTGATCAGGAGAAGGCAAATTTGCAAGTATTTAAAACTATAACTCGGGGTGCATTAATCTTCTCCACACCTTAATTGGACTTTGAAAAAGAAAAGATGGCGCCGAAATGTTTTTCTTTTGTTTTTTGAAAGAATAAAGTGTGAAGATTTTGCTAAAGTTTAAACAACATATTGGATTTTTGTGTATTTCAGAATTTTTAAAATTTTGAAAGACTTTTTTTTTTACTTTATTTTTATCCTGAAGTGCAAAGAGAAAGTGAAAGTAATAAAAGAAAGTGAATTGTAACAAGCGGGCAAATGGCTTCAAGACGGCAGGCTATTCCAGTTGTTTCTAAAAGTTTAATTTCTTCTCCTGTAACACAGCCTGTAACGCAATCCACTTCAAAGCCCAGATCCCCCCCCACCTTCTCCTCCACCACCAGCATTTACACTTAAAGACCTGCAGGATGCTTTGAAGCTTCAAGCACAACAAACAGCCCAACAAATAAAGGAGGAGATGGCTGATCTTCTTGAGGGTAAAAATAGAGAGATGAGAGAAAACATATTGCTCGCACTCCAAGGGCTGGCTGCACATATTGGAACGCTTAGATGACCGTGTGGATGAGGTTGTGGAAAACAGTGAAAAATTAGAAAGTAGAATTGCTAAAGCTGAAAATAAAATTGATAGAACTGAGGATGAGGTGATTATCTCACAATATAGAGAAATGGAATTTGCTCGGAGAATAAGGAGATTGAAAGAAAACCCACGAGAGGATTTGCAAGAGGAGGTGATTAAAGCTATAGCTCCCATTTTGGGATGGGATCCTAAGGAGTTATCAAAGGAGGTGGATAAAATTTTCAGGGTTAACTCTTGGATTGTGAGGCAGAAAAATTTACCTAAAGATGTGGTGATTTATTTTTCTAAGAGGTCACTCCGAAATGCAACCATCCAGGCTTTATCAACAGAGATTTCAAATTGCAGGTCAAGATATTATAATTTTGAAAGAAATACCTCCCAAAATTTTGAGAAAAAGGAAGGATTTTGGTTTTTTGTCTGATGAGCTTAAAAATCGACAGATTCAGTTCAGATGGGAGATACCTATTGAAGTAGTGGTAAACTATGCAGGGACACGATACCAACTTAATACGATTGCAAAGGCAAAAGATTTTTATACTTATGTCCTGAAAGCAGGTTCACCACCATCTCTACAATTTAAGAGAACAGAAGAAAGTTTGGAAGATAAACAACAAGTTGAAGATGCAACATCACAGTTTGTTGGAGAGGTACAGCTGGCTGAATCTACTGAACAGATTTTGGTGTTAAAGGGTGATCCAAAAGAACAGAGAATGACGCGTGCTGCACATAAACATAAAGAAAAGGAGCAATTGAAACAGAAGACAGATTTTGGGCCTATGATACAAGGCCCTGCTACTACGGAGCCGGTGGGAGGGGCGCGACCGAAGAGACCAACTGCGGATCTTCAGGCGGTGTTCCATAGGCTTCAGGTCGCTAAGAATGGCGATAAAGCTCCTGACATGGAATGTTAATGGCCTGAACTCACCACAAAAAAGAAAGTATTTCACTACTTGTAGCAACATAAAAATGATATTGTTTGTCTACAAGAAAGTCATATTTGTGCAAAAGATCAAAAGTATTTGATTAATTCCCAGTTGGGATTACATTTTACAGCACCTGCCCCAGATAAAATGAGTGGGGTGGTTATCTATCTAAGAAGAGACTTATCGGCTAGATTAATTGAGTCTGATCTACAGGGAAGATGTGTTATTATTGAATTAGTGTTACAAGGCAAGAAAATTCTTATTGGATTATATGTTCCTAATCAACAGCAAGGAAAGTTTTATAAGTTTTTACATGACAAATTAACTCAATTGGATTACAAATCTGTTATTTTGATGGATGATTGGAATGGTGTTTTGGATTCATGCAAGAACAAGAAGTTTTTTTTTTAAAATTCTCCTAACCATTCTAGATTGCCTAAAGCTTTTTTTGATTTGAAAGATGACTTGGAATTAAGAGATATTTGGGCGGGAGCGGAATCTGGAGGACAGAGATTTTACTTTTTTCTCGGACAGGCATCAATCGTTTTCTAGAATTGATTTTTTTTAAATTACTGGTGATCTTATTTCCAGGGTCAAGAATGTCAAGATTTTTCCTACGACATTGTCAGATCATAGTCCTGTATGGATGGAGTTGTTTAGGGAAGACGGGATCAGAAGATCTTGGAGACTGAATGAAAACTTATTTAGATATGATGTGCTCTCAGAGAAATGTAGAGATTATTTTAAAGAAATTTTTGTTTTGAATATGCATAAAGGTACACCGATTAAAATAAGTAAAGCTTATATGAGGGGGGGTTTTGATTCATATGAATAATGGTCATAGGTGTAAGCAGATGCAAAAACGTAAAGAATTGGAAGAAGAGATTAAATTGAAGGAGAAAGCTTTTATTCTGAATCCATCAGACAAGAGACTAAGGATCTCAATAAATTTGTTGAAAGAGCAATTTAATATGTTAATGGTGGATCAGGTTGCAACTAACTTGCGATATGCGAAACATAATACTTTTTATAATACAAATAAGCCTGGTAGGTGGCTAGCTTATCAATTAAGGAAAAAACAGAAGTTACGTACCATAGAGAAAATAGAATACAAGGGTAAAGAAATATATCAACAAAATTTGATTAAAAAGGGTTTTTTAGATTTTTATGCAAAGTTATATGCTAGCGAGAATATACAAGCTTTAGATATAGATAAGTACTTACAGGAAGCGCACATTCCTATGCTTTCACATGAACAATGGGAAGGGATGAATTGTTTAATTACTTCTGAGGAAATTATTTCAGCAATTAAACAGTTAAAAGTAGGTAAGGCTCCTGGTACAGATGGCTTATCAGCAATTTATTATAAAATTTTACTTGCAGAGATGGTAGAACCTTTAAAAGAATTATTTAATAATATCCAGGCTGGAGGGGAAGTGCCTCCGTCCTGGAGAAGGGCTTTTATATCGTTGATTCCAAAGGAGGATCAAGACCTTACCCAGTCTAAGAATTACACCTATATCGCTTTTAAACACAGATTATACGATTTTTGCAAAAATATTAGATTAATGCATGTTTTGAAACAAATGGTTCATAGTGATCAGTCTGGATTTATAACTGAAAGATATATGAAATATCATGTAAGACAAATTGTAAATTTTATAGAATATTTGGATAAGAACAACCAAATCTCTGCGGCATTGATATTCTTAGATAAAAAGCGTTTGATCAGTTGAATTGGCAATTTTTATTAAAAGTTGTGGATAAGATGAATTTTGGGGATAAATTTCTGCAATCTATTAAGGCTATATATCAACAACAATCGGCACAAATTATAATTAATGGGGGACTAACAGATGCATTTAAAATTGAAAGAGGTACAAGACAGGGATGTCCCGTCACCACTGTTGTTTTAACATTAGAGATTTTATTGATTAAAATTCCTGAATTAACTAAAGTAAAGGGAAAAAAGATAAAGCAGAATGATTATAGACTAAGGGCATTAGCGGATGACTTGGTTGTTACATTATCTCAACCAATTCAATCGATTATAGACTTGATGGAAATTATAATTCAATATGGGAAAGTCTCTGGTTTTAAGGTAAATAATAATAAAACTAAAATATTATCTAAAAATATGACCATGAATGAAAAGGAAATGTTAGTAAAATTGACAGGTTATGAAATAGTGAAAAAGATTAAATATTTGGGAGTATATATCACAGCTTCTAATGTGAAATTATATAAGAATAATTATGAGATGTTATGGTCAAAAGTACAAAAGGATTTAAACAATTGGAAAAAATTACAATTATCTTTGTTGGGGAAAATTGCAGCTGTTAAAATGAATGTTTTACCAAAGTTTCTCTTTTTGTTTCAAATGATACCTATTTTGAAAAAAGATGTTAATTTGGATGAATGGCAGAAGGGTATTAATAAATTTATCTGGGTGGGGGAAAAACCAAGAGTTAAACTTAAGATTTTACAAGATCCACGGGAAAGAGGAGGACTTAAGGTGCCTAATTTGAAATTATATTATGATGCGGTGATTTTAACATTGGTCAGTGATTGGGTTAATTTAACAAATACAAGAATACTTTATCTTGAGGGATGGGACTTATTATACGGGTGGCATGCATATTTAATATATAACAAAAAAGTTGACAAGGTATTTAAATCCCATATTTTAAGAAGTGCTTTACTGCGTGTCTGGAAAAAGTATTATTATGTTGAATTACAAAATACCAATTTGGGGGATTCCTGGACATGCGATAGAGAGTGTATCTATGGGTGTAAATTTGGATAGGATTTCTTATAAGGAATTACTTAAGATTTGTAGGGAATGATTGGCAATTAAAATTGTTAGTTGAGTTAAAGCAAGAAAATATTGTGCAGTCTTGGTTTCAGTATATTCAATTGCTAGCTAGGTGGAAGTTAGATCAAAAGGTTGGTATTACATTAATGGATGAAAATTTGGTAAAACAGATTAAAGATCAAAATCGAGTGCATATAAAGAGAATTTATAATGCTTTAATAGAATTGGATTCCGAAATGGAATTAGTTAAAGATTGTATGGTAAAGTGGGATCAAAATATTCAAGAACCGATCCCATTGGATATATGGGAGGTAATTTGGGTTAGAAATGTAAAATTTACCTAGGCCCAAAATTTAAGAGAAAATTTTTATAAAATGTTTTATAGTTGGCATCTGGATCCTAAAAAGCTGTCTTGTATGTATCCCAACTTACAGCCCAAATGTTGGAGATGTGGTAGTTTGGATGCTACTTATTTTCATATTTGGTGGACTTGTAGAAATATAAAAGCTTTTTGGATTAAAATGTGGTGGAACATTCAAAAGATTTTTAAGAGAAAGATAAAAGTTTACCCCACAATTATTTTTATCGGGTATTATCACAGATTGTGATACTAAAGAAATTAGTTTGATGTTGAACTTGATAACAGCTGCAAGGTTATGGTAGGGCAATATTGGAAGAAGGATTGCTTGCCTACTATAGAAGAATGGATGCTTAAAGTGTCAAATTTAGCAGAAATGGCTAAGATTTCTGCTTATTTGAAGGATCATTCACAAGAAAGATACATTTCGGTTTGGAGAAGATGGATAGATTATATTCAGAATAAATATGGGATTAAAAAGTTCCATTTAGCTTATGAGTAAATTTTAGATTGTTATAGTTTATTACAATGGAAATTTTTCTTTCTTTTTATTATTAGCTTTAATTATATGGTATTATTATTGTATTAGTATAATTTGGATACTTTTAGTTTGCTTGTATTAATGTTATAGGGGAGTTAAAGCGCATTATGTATAGTTGGTTAATGTTAGTTAGATTATGATTATTATATATCTGTAACCCTGTAATCAGCTTTGGGAAGTGGGGGAGGGGGAGGGGGGCTTAAGGGTGAGTTGGGGAGGGGATAATATTGTAATTTTTATAAAACTTTTCAATAATAAAAAAAAAAGAATTAGATGACAAGACCATCAAGGGCTGATTATGAATATGTCTTACATCTTTCCCTAGTGAAATGTCTAGGATTGCAATTCTATTTTCTAAAAATGCTCTCAAATCTAACTACTTATGCAGTAAACTCTAGAAATAGTGGTAGTTGGTGATTAGCCATATACCTTTAGAGGTGGGACCCAGGAAGAGAATGTTTCCAGGAAGACATGGAAACTCCATAACCCTGCACCAACATCTGGCAACAATATAAAGCAAAACAAAAACCAATGGATTTTCCTAGGACCTTCAGCACACCTTTCAAAGCTATATTTTTCTTAATATAAATTTGAAATATAAAAAAGATAATTCTAAAATAAACCAAGCAACCAAAAATACAATCTCATTGAACTTTCTGGAGATAAGAAACTAGCAGAAAAAATATGCTTCCTAAAGGAACAAATCTGTGAACCTTTTTGTGGAATTACTTCACAATCGATGCACCATTACTGAAACAGCTACTTATGGAGCAGATGCCCTCACTTCAATGGCTCATACTACTATTGATCTTACTACATACAGAAGGAATATAATACCTACTATGATAGTACTATTGATCTTACTATATGCAGAAGGATTTTGTGTCCCAAACCTACCCGTAGAGTAGAAAGAAAGACTAAAGGCTGCATCTTGATTTCAGCTCATAAATAAGTAGTATATTCAAAATTTAATACTGTATCATGCATCTCTCACGACTGTGCTCTTGCATACATGGTTTGATGAAATTTCTGCACAGCCTTCAAGAATGAACCCATGGAAAGCAGAGGACAACAATCTGCCAAGAAACATTTGCTATTAATGAAAGAACAAACAGTATGCTTAGAAAAAACTCTAGTGTACGGTGGTGACAAGCTTAACCACAAAAGCTGCTGTGAGCCCCCAATATCTACATTATAAAGTTCTGTAGTTATCTTTTTGCATAATTCAATGTCCTTGGTTTTGCCTCCTCTCCATCAGCCCTACATCAAGTATGGATAACTAGGCAACCTATCTATGCCACATATTATATGGGATCAGTGGAAAATTTCATATGCAGAGTTGGGACAGAACTTTTATTCCTCTGAGGAAGCTGCCTTGGTTCATGAGATGATGTCCTTGACATTCCAATCAAGAAACATCGTCAAACAAACACAGAAGACTAGACTCATTCAAGAGTAATTAAAGTTGTAATCCTCTACAGTATAACAATAAACCCTTCAGACTTGAAAATGAAATATGACCAGAACTGTATTTGGGCTTAGTGCAAATTTCTGTTTGCCTATGGCCTAATGTGCTTGAAAACACACCCTTTCAAACTACTCTTTATGCTTAATGTGTTGTGCCTACACTGCCAATAGTGGTTTATTTAATGTCCCATATTTAGCAAACCATGACTTATTGTGATGTATGATTATATGATGTATGATCACCAACTCCATACAATCTTCTACAGAGCATCTCCACTATGATCATAAGATTTATTAAATTTTAAGATTTACATGGTTGAGCTATAGCAGTCCCAAGTTTTTTTTCTTGCAGTACAGACTGCTCTACTTTTTCTATACCTATAAGGTATTCAACTCTTCTTTCAAGGATTTAAATTTTATCAAAACTTCTGGACAGTGCAGTTGTTTGACTTCAGGTAAAATAATAAGGGATTATTAACTGTCTTTTTAATGAATATTTAATATGCCATTATAAAAGTAGATACAGAAGCTGAAAGACAACAAATAGAAGTTGGAAGGAGTTGTTCCAAATCTTCTAAGGGAACATCAGGTGCTAGTTCTTTATTTGTAAAGCTTCTATTGTTCTTCTGAACCACAGTACACTTTCTAAATCTTATTGGCTTATTGAAAATTAGCAGAATAACTTCATTTTTATTTTCATAATTCTCTGGTATAGATTCATCTTCTCATTCTACATAAATTTCAGATGGCCAGAGGTTGCATTCCAAACTGAACTATTAAACACTAATTTAATAAATTATTGAGATTTGTATATTTGAGAAAAAATTAGTACCATCACTTAAGGCAACAAATGGATTTTGGTGAGAATACCAGCCCAATATTGACTGGTTGTACAACTGCATCAAAATAAGCGTAACAGAGGAGTTCAGAAAATAGATATATACTTTAATCCATCTGCCATCAGTTATCTTAGTGCTGGTTTTAAGTAATTGCTGATGTACGTTATTTAGGTATTAAAAGTATTTGAATTCAGTTACAGAAGGAGGAGAAGAAAGAAGTTAAAATAGCTTTTCAGCTGGGGAAATTTCCCTGACTGTACTGTTTGTAATTAATAGACAATCAGGTCACCCATGGACTTGTTTTGGGAAGGGTAAGCGAGTCAGATAAATCCATTTTCTCCTCTAGTTTTTTTAATTGTTCCCTTGTGCAATAGAAAAAGACATATAGCTGTTCAAAGAATCCACAGCTGTGTTCTCTTATTCCCCAGAGTCAGCAAACTTTCATGGAAAAGTTAGAGAGGAGCTTTTGACTAGCATTGCAAACAGAAATCAGTCATGTATCACCAATGGCATCAATAATGGACCACTCTCCATCTTATCTTTTACACATTCTCTTCCCTGTGCATACAGAATTATGCTGCAATCTCAAGAGATGGAGTGGGAAAAAGAATGGACAAGTGCATTCTATAAATGTGATGCAAAATGTAAATAAAGGAAGAATGCCCATCACCAAACAAATGCTGCATATGAAATCCCTCCAATCCTTACACATAAATAAGTGACATGATGGTCTGATCTTTCTGCAAAGTTCTTGTGGTAAGACTATGAGCTTCAAATAGGAATTGTTATAAAGGTGCCCCAAAATACTTTTAATGTATCTTATTAGGATACCCATGTGCTACGTATGCATTCGACTTTTTGTTGTTTGTTTTTGGCATCCAGACTCCATACATCAGACATGTCAAACTCAAGGCCCACAGGCCAAATCCGGCCTGCAATGGAGATGGTGAGGAGTCGCACACTGCCGCCTTGCCCCAGCCCAGCGCTCTTCCTGGGTGTGCGCACAGGAGGCAGTGAGCGTGCATGGGCTGGCATCACGGCAACGGTGGAAGGTGACAGCCAGGTAAATGGATGCAGGCCTTTCATCAGGCAGTATCAGTGGCTCAGCCTGCTGTTCTGCTGAAGGGGAGGCCTACACATGGTCTTAGGACTATAGTGTGCAAGTAAGATGCTGTCAGGTGAGGTGCTGTTTCTCTTTGGTGAGAGGAAAGGCCACCTTGGAATTGGGGCACCCTGGTTTGTCTCCTGCTGTTGCGAGCAAGAGCCGCACTCTGTTTCATGCCGCTTGGTACAGCAGGACATGGAAGGGCACCACACAGATGGGGATGGGGACCGCTTTAAGGCTGGCCTCCTGAAAAATAAATCCCTCTGGAATATCCTTTATTTTGAACGGGTGTCTTCTGAATTTTGCACGATGTCTTAGATCTCCTCAGGTGTATTAACTGGGTGCAGGGGGTATTTCTATTGTAAACTGTATGAGAAAACTTTCAAGTAACCAAAGATTTATGTTTACAAAAGCAATAATGACATTTAAGTCAATCTCTGAGGCAGCAGTTAAAAGTTATTTAATGTCAGCTGGCTGCAGTATCTTCCCCATCCCTGGTTGTAAGCGAGGCTACTAATAAAGTAGCTAATAGTCTGCTGTAAGTTGGGCAGGTTTACATTATTTCAAGGATGTCTGGGAGATGCTGTAAGTCACCTTTGTGGACATGACCTGTATTAATGCGGTAACCTTGGCAGCCTAAGGAACTGGTTTGATAAGTTCCTATATTGTTCTGTACCAGCCTGCTACCGGCCCTGCAGAAAAGGCAGGGACAACCCCTTTTACAAGAAGGCAAGAGGCTGGAACTAAGCCTGTCAAATTTATGGATACAAAAGTAAACAGAACAAGACACGAACCATGAAACAGGAGCTATTCAAGCGGTTGCCTTCAGCAAACCAGCCCTCCCACGCATTCCCCTTTTATACAGTTCAGGGCGTGGCTTCTCTCTGCCTCCTTCCGAGGTGCCCCATTGCCTTCCTCTGTTTACTCCTGATTGACTGCCTCCTGCGTCGGGTGCCCTTGAACAGGGCCAGCTGTGGGTTATCTTCATCCACACTGTCAGGCTTACACAGCTGGGTCTGCGTCATGACCAGGTGGGAGGGGCCTGGCTGAGGGCTGTCATCAGCAACCTCTCCAACCCCCTCAGCAACCTCTCCAACATCCCCCTCCTCCTCCTCCTCCTCTGAATCGTCCGACCCAACTGCCGAACCCACAGGCTGACCCTGAATCACAACATATATTTGGGGGAGTGGTGAAAGCATCCCTGCACTAATCCAAGGGTAGGCAAAAGATGGAACCAAATCCATAAATCATGTTTAAGCGTATCTCACTGCCTGTTGACCTCCACTACATGATTTAAGACAAAACAATTACAAGGAAGTAAGATAGCCAGTGTTCCCATCGGCTGTCCAGAGGCATAATATCAAGTGAAGTAATCTAAAAAAATAATAAGTAGAAGATGTAACTATTTCCATCAGGAAGAAAGTAATCCTGAAATAATTACCTTTTGATAATGCCCTTGATGCCTCAGCATCGGCCCACCCAAGCCTGACTGGGTGCTCCCCCTGCGCACGCACACAGGAGCAGTGAGCACGTAGGAGCTGGCAGTACCTGGCAACAGCTGCAACAGCCCTGTCCAGCAGAAGCCCCAGCACCCCTCCACTCTCCTCCAGCCCAGGAAGCCCAACCTGGCCAAAGAAAATGAGCACAGCAGCAGCAATAGCAGCCTCGAGGAGGTAAGCGCGGTATTTGCTCTCCTCTCCACTGGTGCAACTTTTCTCTAGCGTGACTGTGAGCAACCATCCTAACGAGGTGACGACACAGTCCCAGAGTGTGACCACTGCATTCCCTATTCCTGCCCTATGCAGCAGAGAGGGTGACCTAGAGCCGCCCCCTGCTGACACTCGGTTCATGCTGCCCCATGCTCCCCGTCCGCTAGTCTGCCTTTCGTACCACAAGCCAACTTCTGTCTGCCACTAGCAGGCAGACTGGAGGCCCCTACTTTCGATCTCATGTCGGGGGGGCAGCAAGGCTCCTTTGGTGGATGAGGCTTTGGCATTTGCCCTGGTCTCACCTTCCTCCACTGGAGACCTCCAGATCCCCCTCCCAGTCTTCCCTGGCCCCCTATAGGTGCCCCTCAATGTGAGTGATGTCAAGCCAGCCACGGCAAACTGTCCATGCCCATCCAGCCAAGCCCATCTGGCCCTTTGAGGGCAATCATAATGTTGATGTGGCCCTCAGTGAAGTTGAGTTTGACACCCCTGCCATACATAATGGAGAATATCTGTAGCTCACAGTTGAAATGAGGGGTCCTTGGTGAGCTCTGAGTCTGGTTATTTTCTTGCAGCGTATTATCTACACTGATAATGTTACCTAGTTTGGGTAATGAAATGTCTGCAAAAACATAACCAAGCTCAGAGAGCACCTAGGTATATATTACATTTATATGTAAATTTAAATTTTACACTCATCAACTGACAATGAATCATTTCAATCATGTTCCTGTTTCAGAACATAAAGCACATCAGGTTGTATGGTACTGAAGATAGACAAACTGTGAAGCTCCCTTTCTCTAACTTTTAAAGGTTTTTTCCTCCTAAAATTTGAAAAAACTGTGTCAGGCTAAGACAGTCTGCCTGGAGCAATATGTTACAGCTGAGCAATAAAACTCTTAAAACATGGCTTATAATGGAAATCCTGTTAAGAGACTTAATTAAAGTAGGCGCCACAAGAGCACAACCACTTAGACAACAAATGGATTTTGCTGAGAATATCGGGCATCTACTGACCTATCTGCCAGAAATGCTTCCTTTTTTATTGAATTCAACTGAACTATTTTTGTTCAGTTCTAACAAACTAGATCTCTTATTATCTTGAATGGGAAACATTTGACACCTACAGGGAAGCCATGAGCAGTACTTCCTTTTAATTGTAAAAGTGTAAAAAATGAGCATAAGTGCAATTTAAAAAAAAAAAAAATCAATTCCATCAAAATGCAGATGTGCTCTCCACTACACTGCAAAGTTTATTCATTTGGATTTCTGAGCAGGAACACCTATTTCTAACATACACTGCAATTCCCTGTAACTTTCTATTTGCTTCTATTTCTTTGGAACAAATATTTTCCACTTGCTCTATGGTAATCATGGGAATCAGTTCTGTTATATCTCTTAATCATATTGTCCTTCTGTAAGTAGAGCTCAATCTCATCTTGTTTTATTTCTCCTATGATGACCATTATTGTATAGATAATAAAGACCATGAAGTTAATTCTTTCTGATTTGTCCTTTGGTGGTTTAAGACGCCTTATTTCAGTAACTCTCTCACTTTTTACAACACACAATGCACCTATTTATCTGAGGTTCTTACTTCTAGGTCTTCATTGTTATCTCCTCAAAGGATTTGGCATAAAGTCCTCCTTATCAATCTTAGCCTGCTTAGGGCAAACACATTTTTACCAGTTCTTATGATGTACAACCATCTTGTGCCAGCAGCTCCTCATCTGCATACCTCACACTATGGTCCTGGAAACCATCAAAACTACGTTACTATAGCCAGTAATTAACTTACAATGTTTTTCCTTTTTCTGGTTCCTTCTAGAGACGCAATAACAGTAGTGATACGACTGTAGGTATTTGTTACAGTATTATTTGCTCCCATACAGATATCAGGACAGAGAGATAACTGTTAATGGACTCGGTAAGTCTTGGAAATTCTTTTGTCACATCCTTATTTAGAGATCACACTTCACAAGCTAGCGAGCTTCGCCTGTATTAATTTATTTATTACATTTATATGTCGCCCATTGTGTCAGAGACAATTTTGGGTGGCTTACAAACATTAAAACCAGTATAATTCAAAATAATAAAATAATAAATAAAACCAATAATAAATACTGTTAAAAGATGGGGAGGAGGGGAACATAAAACACACAGGAATTCATTAACCACCTCTCAAATGGTGCATCCCTGTTGGGGTCCCAGGCCATCTGGCAGAGCCAGATCTTCAGGTCCTTGCAGAAGGTCAAAAGGGTGGGTAGAGATCTTACCTTGGGGGGGGGGGGGGGGGTTTATGATGGACCAGTAACTCTCTCTTAGCACAATTTAGCTCATAGGATTTTGTTCTGGGATTAAAGTGAAGGGAGATTTCTATATAAGCTGCCTAGAGCTCTTGAAAGTGGGATGTAAAGCTCACAAACACATTTTTATGTACCCTGAATTCATCCAAGAAAAGGATCATTTTTGAATATGGCAATTATTCCTATTGTGCTATGAATGCTTTGTTCCCACTTTTTTGTCATTAAAACAAAGCACATATTACTACAATGGTATGAAAAAAATACTTAAAAGTTTAAAATTATTTCTTTCCTATATGGAACTTTGTATGTGTATGTGAAAAAATAAAAATAACCTTTTCCTGCCATGAGGGACAAAGTGCCTTGAGAAATGTAGGAAAAAGGTTACGGAAATATAATGCCTTGATTTGAAGGTAAAAAGCACAGAGATGAAATCACAAGGTTAACCTATACTGGTGCAGAATGCAGCCGCGCGAGTTGTGTTGGGAGTTTCCCGATACTCCCATGTTACACCTTTGCTCCGCGAGCTGCATTGGCTGCCGGTTGTCCTCCGGGTGAGATTCAAGGTGTTAGTAATGACCTACAAAGCCCTACATGGCATGGGTTCGGATTACCTACGGCAACACCTGCGGCCGGCGTCAACTTCCCTCCGTCCAGTGTGCTCCCACAAAGAGGGTCTCCTCAGGGTGCCTCCGATCAAAGAATGTTGATTGGTGGCCCCCAGGGGGAGGGCGTTCTCTGTGGGCGCGCCAGACCTATGGAACTGCTTGCCGGTGGAGCTCCGGATGTCCCCTGACCTTCGCTCCTTCCGGCGCGATGTAAAAACTTATTTATTCGAGCAATCCGGCCTGGTTTGATGGGTTAAGGGATGGGATTTTAAATAATTTTAATTACTGTTTATTGTTTGCATTGGGCACTATATTTAATTGTTTTTTAACTTTTGTATTCCGTTTTTTAGATATTTATTGCCCTGTTCACCGTCCTGAGTCCTTCGGGAGAAGGGCGGTAATCAAATTTTTGAAAATAAATAAATAAATAAATAAAAATACTTCTTTCAGAATACTCCAGCCAGGAAAGCAGTTGTTGAGGTTTATGGGAAGTAAAACCCAGATATCAGAAGGATACCTAGGATGGAGAAAGACTGGCATATAGAATGGGATAACTTGCCGTGGCCAACTTGCCACAGCCAACTTGCTGCGGGACAATTAAACAAATACCAAAGTTAAATTAATTTCTAAAGATCCACAGCTAGTAATACAATAAAAAAGTCAATCCAGAAATACAAGAGTTACGGTCATTTGGATGAAATCATGGTTACTAATAATAAAAGTAAATGAATGAAACAATTCATACAGCATTGAATTGTTTTCAGCGAATTGTCCCGTGGCGAGTTAGCCAGAGCGAGTTAGCTGTGGCATCTTACGAAATAATTTAGCTCAAAAGCCAATATTGCGTTCAGTAGTTTTTGTTGTATGCCACCCAGAGTCACTTGTTTTTTGACATGGGTAACTATATAAATATGATAGATAAATAATTAAATAGTTAGAAAAAAATGACAGAAAAAGAAGCCTGCCTTGAAATATGGTATATCTGATATATAAAATAAGTCTTATACACCTTGTTTTCTGGATATTTTAATATCAAAATATTTAACAATCACATACAGTAGATGAAAAAGTTAAAATGACTTTCTTGTCATTAAATAATTTATCCTGAAGTACTATATGATTAAGCCTTTAATGGACACAAAGTAAACTTTAACAGATGTATTGAAATATTTAAAAGATCCTTTTGCCCTATTTCCAAACCCACTCTTTCACCTCTCTAATGATACTCCAAATTATACCATAATCTTTTATTTAAATGTTGCTCTTTCTTATAACAATGATATTTTGTTAGAATTTAAATGAATTATATTAATATTATTAGCAATCACTTTCTGGTAGTCTATTGGAATAATGTTCAGTGTTAATGCTATGAGAAAAAATTCCATGTAATAAGACCTTATATTTTGGGGGGGTATAATTTATACACAGATCAGTCTGCTGTACCAAGAACCATCTTCCTTTCAATATATTCATTATGAAATAAAAGATAAGATCTTATGCTATTTTGAAGCCTTCTTCCCATTGAAAAACCTTCCAGGGAAACATTATATAAAGATTTTGAACTAATAATTACTTGCACTAAATGAAATTACTAGGATTCTTTTCTAAAAGCATGATAGAACAGCGTAAGAATGGCATATTTTTCCCTTCAAAAATTGAAAAGTAATTTGAAACAACAAAAGACACAAGATTTGTAGTGGGTCATGAATGCAAAGTAGAAAGCGCCATGATTTTCACTTCGCAAAGTTAATTGCTACAGAAATACTGAATTTTTAGAACGCAATGAAAAATAAAAATCTCTCTTGATGCTCTCTATTTGAAACTGTACAAGCAATAAAATGTTTGTTTAGTTTGTGACTAATTGATAGTGTTACTAAAAGTTAAAAAAAGCACAATAGTTATATAAGGGTATTAGAAATAAATATAGTTATCCTTGCATAATATTTGTATTAGATAATTAAATATAGAACTGTAACTGTTTATGGTTGTAACAATAAATTATACTTTCCAATTATGTGATTTCATTTTTCATGTGTAAGCACACACACACAAAACATTGTATGCATTTGTGTTTTAAATTTAAATTCTATAAACTAGTTCAGAAATAACTTTAAATGTTCCCACATTTTTATATAACAGGCAAAACCTCTGTTCATTAAATATCCATCAGGCGATTTTAAATCTACAAAAGAAGGCTGTTTGGATAGAAAGACATTCTTTTAATCTAGTGAAGTCTGGACCTTCTGTATTTATGAGTGGGAGATCTCTTTATAATGAACATGAAAGAACAATGCTTACACAATAAGTCAATCCAGAATCAAATAAATAATAAATGAGGAAGATCAGACAGATAATGCTATAAAACTACACTTTTTTAAAGTTCAAAGGTCTAATTTCTTCTTAAGAGGTCTAATTTCCCCTTAAGAGGCTGTAACAAACACATAATTAATGTTGCAGAAAAACAGTCGAGGGGAAAAAACCCCAACAACAAATGCCTTCTTTTAATGTATTTGGACAATAAGACCCACACAGTATTCTGTAAATGCAATCCTCTCCCTCTGTGCTGGTATTCCCACAAATCAAAAAGAATTTATTGTTAATGTAGTTCCCCCTTTTCCCAAGACAAAATGGCTAAAGCATGCTGAAAGCTAAAATTAGAACTCAAAAATAAAACAGTGGCTAAATCAAAGCTAAAGTAAAGTTCTAGTTGGGATTTTGTTAACAATAAGCAAAAGAAAGAAAGAAGTAGTCGAGCAAAGGCAGAACAAATGCTTTTTTTATCTTTCTCCTCCAGATGTCTGGAAAATTTCTCACAAAGACTCCTTAGATGGTCTTCCAGCCTGTCCTTATCCAGCAGAGTACAAGTCACTTTGAAAAGGGCACTGGACCGCATCTGTGATGCAATGAGTGGACAAATAACAATGTTTTGCTGACCTTATTACCATGGCATAAGCTCAAATATGGGGTAGTCAGATTTGGTCCTCATTTTATGCCAAAGGCCTCTAGACATCTCTTGGTTTGTTTCATTTTCTGGACTGCCTAAGAAAAGCAAGGAGTCCTCTTAAGTTGGCAGGCTGGGAAACACCATTCAAGTACAATTTTGCCAAGGGTTCCTGCTACCTCCTCATTCCAGCAGTTAGTACTTGGCAGAACTACCTATTACCAGCTTGGGAAACTTCCCAAGCATTTCTGGGAGCCAGATGTTGCCATTAAGCACCTGGGGAGGATTAACTAAATAGACCCCCCTTCTCTGAAAGGCCTGTGGAGTATTTTGACCATGACAAGGGACAGATAGTAATTCAAATTTTAAATCACACTGCAGTGGCCCTGACACAAAACACTGATCTGGTGTGTGGCCTCCAGCATGTGTTGAACCCTATGTGATCTGGGACAAGTGTTGGCCACTGTGATCTCCTGAGCTGCCTCCACATGCTATAGGGCAGGGGTAGGCAACCTTGGCTTTTTTATGACTCGTGGACTTCAACTCAGGAATTCTGGCAGTTGAAGTCCACGAGTCATAAAAGAGCCAAGGTTGCCTACCCCTGCTATAGGGTCTCCTGCCTAAGCAAGGGATTGGACTAGATCAGTAATGGCAAACCTTTTAGAGACTGAGTGCCCAAAAACCACCCCCGCCCATCCCCCTTCCCGCCCCTTGCCCGCAGGGACACCCACCGCTCCATAGCCCGCCGATTGCTCATGTGGCCCAGCAGCACCATGGTGGCCACGCCATCCGCCAGTGCTCCACAGCATCACCTGTGCGCGATGGGGCATGAGGGCGGAGTCTTGTCCCCGCTGCCCGGTAGCCCTGTCCTTGGCTGTGCTGCTTCATGAGGTTTGAACTTTGGGGTGACTCTCCTCTGGGGGGGGGGACTGCTGCTGAGGAGGGGGCTGTGGGGGGAGGCGGGGCTGGGGTGATGGTGCATGTGACCACAGAGAAGGGTCTAAGTGCTGCCTCTGACACGGCATGCCATAGGTTTACCACCACTGCCCTATGCCAATGCCCTAGGCAGGCTGAAGTCCCTGAGAACAAACAGCACTGGGAACTCCACCAATCCTTAGAGACCAACTTTACCTATAAGACCTGACATCTACTCATCCTCAAGACAGTGCCCCAGATGTCAGTAGAATTTTCCAGATGATAACTGCTAAATTATACGTTGCTAAAACATATTTAGCAGCCTTCAGATTTCAAAATTATATACTGATAAAGATTTGACCAGAAGGGTTTATGGCTTATAAGCTACAGCAGCTGAATTTATATACTAATACAAAACCAATCTACCTTATAGCTTGGCATGATACACAACCCAACCATTATGTTCCCCCGGTCCAAAAGTACTCCCTACCTACTCTATGTTCTATAATAATACGACATTTCTCATCTCTGGGTTTTACAAATCCACATTTTCACCTAGCTTTTTTTCTTTTTTTTGCTGAATTGATGTAGGAATAATACTGAATAAAAAACTTGGGAATAATTTCACCTTTGATTTTCTTAAAATAAATAAAATAAGCTCTCTCATTTTCTATTTTGTCGAAACTACATACAGTACAATCAGCCATGATGCAAGTAACTACAAAACTTGCTAGATTCTCAGATCTCTCTCTTTTTAACAGGTGGTTTGTAACAGATTATAACTTTAGAGGTGCAGGTGCAATATTTTGTAAAAGATTTGCATATGACAGAAGTAATGATATCGGCTAAAACCACAGCAACCTGTGCAAAGAATACCTCCCCCCAAGAATTCCAACACGAACAAGATTTTAAAAAAAACCTCATACTGCTTAATGTATTTTGTTGTCCAAACTTGTTTCTAAAAATTGTGTTTTGCAACTGCTCCTAAAAGTTAAGAGGTGACATATTCCAAAAGAAAATTGTGGAAATACTCTGTCATCTTGAAACTACAGCAAGAAATGACGTATTTCAGTCCATGCTAATGAATGGAAATATACCAAAAGGAGAATTCTTGCAGAAGAAAAAAGGTGCCCCAAATGGATAAATATGATTCATCATTTTAGTTGCAGTGGCATTAATTCTTGGCTACTTATATCATATTCTGTAAGGACCTACACTGCTGAAAAAGTATATTGGAGTTAGGTGAGTAATAAATCTGAATAAATAAAAATAGTTGTCCAGAAATTGCAAAATGGATCAGCTAGGTTGATAACTGCTGCAACATTTGGAATAAAACAATCATCTAGTTTTTAAGATTAATTAATTTGGCATACAAAATATTGATTGAACAATTTGCTGACTAAACTCTAGAAAGTCATTGTTCAACTGATATCAAAGGTGAGGAACTTGCAGATGTTATTACGGCACCTGGATTTCTAACTGTTATGGCTCCTAGCACCCGACAGTTGGTTACATTGATTGAAGCTGCTGGAAAAGATAATTCAGCAATACTTAGTGGAACAATTATTCTGCTTTCTTGCAGTACTCAGATGTGTATGGACTAGCACAGGACATATACAAATGGATGGAGAAGCCTATGAAATAATGATAATCTTTAATAATAGTGTCTCCACAGATAGCAAAAATGGAGTTGGATATAAAATAAAAAGCAAAGCCAAAAATAGGAAAAAAAAATATTAAAGATGTTAATAACTATTTTAAGAGGGAGGTTAGAAGCATGTGACAATTAGATATATTCTTATAATCCCTCCTTCAATCTGATGCAAACTGGACATACTGAACTAAAACTCCTATATTCTCAGATAGGCTGGCCAATAGCCAGCAGCAAATATAGAAATCTTGGGTTGGGAAAATCTAGCTTAGAAGGAACCAGCCAAATTCTTAGAAAATTTTAAGTAATGCAATTTGGCTGTTGCTAATAATGTTAAAACTTGAATCATTCATCAGATATTAACAAAATTTTGGACAATTAATTTTGACAATTTCTATATAGATTTTAGCTTTGTAGAGTGGCATTCTTCTGTTAGTTTCTCTATTGTTTATTTCATTTGAATATGTAGGAATCTGATGATTCTCAATAGCAATTTACAACGTAGAAATTGTAGAAAAGTGATTTAAGCATTGATAATAGTACATAACACGAAGAAAAAAGTTAAATTAAGACTGCTACAATCTATGCATTTTTTCTTAAGATACCTTGCTCAAATAAATGGAAATTCTTGTATACATGCATACAAACAAGCTACTTATTACTTAATAATTAAAGCTACTTCCAAATACTGGTTTTGTTTTTTCAAAGTTTTGTAATTGTTTAGGTTAAAATGATACATTATGTTGTGACTACATATTAAATAAACTTCAAAATCCTACACAATAGATTTTGATTCCCGTTATTTGAAAAGTCGTAAGAATTTATTCAGCAATTTCTAAATCAGTAACTGGCAGAAAATAAAGCTACTGGGATCAGTTTTAAAGGTCTAAGTGAAAGTGAATTATAAACATTGGCTCCACATAGTTGGAATCCACTGAAATCGATACTATTTTGTTAGCATCTTTAATTACTTTATATGAATCTCTTCTAAATCTCTATTCATTCTTTTCAATAAGGACAATTCCATATAACATCACTTTAATTTATCCAGCTTGAATTTTCACTGATGTTGACCTCAGAATGAACCAATCAATGTTCTCCCTCAAATTGATAAACAAAATGCCTGCGTACAATTAGTGCCCTGCCCAACCTATTGCCAGTGAAAAGTAAAAATGAACAAACAAATCCTTGCATATTAAAATGAACAAATCCTTCCATATAAAAAAGTAAATTAACTAAATTATCCATTATTATTCAGTATACATTCTGTGCAGTCATCTCAGCATCTGTAAAGATATTTAATTAAATAATTCTTCCTTTATTGAACATCCTGTGGAAAGTTGTGAAGATTTCTAATGGCAAGATTCATGACACCTTTTCTCATCGACTTAAATCATGGTTGAAGGCTGCACTTAAAGCCAACATGGAATAATATTTTTTACCTGGAATGCATCCTTTTTAATAATTAAGTCACGGAGATCACTAGGATACTTCTAGATTTCCACTCATAACTTCTTCTCTTCCAGCTCACTTTAAGGACAGAAATTTTTAAATCTCAGCAGCCTGGCACTTTTCACATTTCTTTTATTCTTCTTTTTCTGACCCTGTAATCCCTTGCTTTGGGTTGGAGTTGGGGCGACTGAATGGAGCTGAGCATTTATTGGCTGCATGCCCTTCCTGATGCCTATGTGGAATTCACAGCAGGCATTTTCTGTTTGCGCCCTGATAAAGAAACATCTGCCTAGGATTGAACTCTCAACCTTCCGAGTGGGGGATGAGTGTCTTCACCTCTAGGCCTCCATGCTACTCACTTTTCACATTTCTTGATCTCCTGAAAAAGAGAAGCAAGAAACTGATGGAACTGTTCTTTGTCTATACTAAACCAAGCCAGGATTCTTTTTAAAGACTTGGTCAATGGGAGACACATCCTCCAACAGAGAAATGGACTCAAGCAACCTCAACAGAGCCTCACCACTATAAAAAATAAGGAATTGGGTTACTTGGAATGAAAGAAGCTCACATTAAGAGCCTTGGTGGAGCAGTGGGCTAATGCTTCCTTAAGTAACACCAGCTGCCTGCAATTAGTGCAGGTTCGAGTCCCACCAGGCTCAAGGTTGGCTCAGCCTTCCATCCTTCCGAGGTAGGTAAAATGAGGACCCAGATTGTTGGGGGCAGTTAAGCTGACTTTGTAATAATGCCGCTTGGGGGTGTGTGTGAAAGCCCTAATAAGCAGGCATATACATAGAATGAAGGCTACTGCTAAGCTTGTAAGCCGCCCTGAGTCTTCGGAGAAGGGCGGGATATAAATGGAATTAAAATAAATAAATAAAATAAAATAAGTTTTGAATTCTTGCTAAATACTTATGCAGAAGTGACCTAAAATTCTGTTGTTAGGCATCATTACTTCTAGGTTACATTTGGAAAAATTACATTTAGTAGTTGGGCTTTATGCATTATACAGTGTTTCTAAATAAATTACTGTTTGCCTTGTAATTTTAGTGGTTTTTAATGTGATATGTATTACCTGGAGAAACAGTAAGGAAGAATTTTGGCTTTCTCAGAGAGAAGCCTGAGTTGGATGGGGTGGGAGAGAACAGGTTCAGTGTAGCGACAACCTAGAACAGAGTTGGGGAATGAGGGCCCCTTTATGACTTGTTCAACTCCCAGAATTTCTGAGCAAGCTTCTGGTAGGTTAGAAACGTTATAGCTTTAGTTTGGCAAGATTCTATCCATTAGGTTTAAGCAAATAAAGGATTGAACCTGATTGGGTCTCATTGTCTCGTTTCTGGACATGGGCCTGGCAATCTACCCTTCCTCAAATAAACTACAAGGTAATAACTAGGAGCTGGCTTCAGATTTAATGCTATAATTATATACTCACTTATAATTACCACAATACCCAGTTAAAATTATGGGAGTTAAGCCACTTGAGTCTTGACCTTCATTGATTTCAATGGAACCTGAACACATCAAACTTAGTTTGAATTGAATCCAATGCATGGATAAATTTGTTCAGTAGCGAATGCACTGCGTTTTGAAACAAGGCTAGGAAACTGGGGAAAGTAGCCTTAACTTCATAAAAAAAGTCCCATTTTCATCTCTATGTTGAAGGGATGCAGAAAGCTGTGACTCCAATTGGGGGAAAATCATCTATAGAAGATTGAGCAGATATAGCAAGAAACGTATCAGCACAATCACATACACTGCTGTACTTTTAGAAAAAGGTTATGTCAAATAAATAAATAAACAGTGAATCTGTAATATAATTCAGAACCTTAGAAGGTACTCTGGAAAGTGAGAAAAGCAATAGGCTTATATATTAGTGCAAATTATGACCTTTTTCTTCCTCCTTTACATGTGAAGAATGTCACAAAGCATCATTCAGTGAAGATGTGAAACATGGCTGCTTTCTATGCAATAAAACTGTCCACAGTAAATTTGTATCTTCTCTCTCACTCTCTCTCTCTCTCTCACACACACACACACACACAGACACACACACACACACACACACAATATAGCATTGGTCCTGATTTCTTTTGTTATCTGATTGCTAGGCGTGGGCTGGAATACCAATCATCTTAATCAAGAACTTGATTTTTTTTAACTTTCAGAACTCTAAATGAAATGTTTCGTGACTTGTACATTCAAAAAATAAAAATTACCTACCAACCAATTGCTACTGATTGTTAAATAAATGACAAGGCTAATCACCATTTTTATAACTATGTTGTCAGCTCCTACAGTTATGAAAGAAATAGGAAATCTAAATGTTAATAACAAGTCATAATGACAACTGGCCTTCCTATTTTTACAAAGGGACCCAAATAAGTTCATTGTTTTGTTTACTGCCATGTAAAATGTTTCACTCTTTACAACATATATCAGGAATGGCACAATAGGGCATGATGCTAGTTTTGAACTTAAGAAATATTTCTGCTTCAAGGAAACAACTTATATTGTCATATGGTGCTGGTATTCAACATTCTGGCAGTGTAGCAGCTAGTTTAGGTATTATAATGCTAGAGTTCTTTCTAAAGTCTTTACATTTTGGATATTTATTAGTCACCAGCAAAAAGCTCATGATTGATTCAAACCAGCCATGTTATCATGCACTATAATGACTATAAGCCTGTTCTAAAAGTGTGCATTCTATTTATATTAAATCCTTTTTAAGTTTTTCCTTGTGTGAAAATGAATATTTTTAGTTGCAATTCCCAACATAACAATATTTCTTTCAAATTCCCTAGTCTTCTTGGTATGGCAATTGGCATAAAGGTTCACTCCAACTTATGTATTTTTTTTTATCCATGGTCTGCTATTTATTTTTAAGTCTATCTTTTTCATCCAATGTCTCTGATTCATTTGGGCACCATGAGAAAAAAAACTGAAGTAAAAAAATAGGGAGTTAACATGTTTCATCTTTATGAAATAGATTCTAATAATTAATTATGTATTTCTTATTGCCACTATAAAAAGATGGTCTTTACAAAATGTATTGCAATAAAACAAAGCCATTCCCTCATCCTGTACAAAAGGGCCTATAGTTTACAGCAGTATATAATATAAACAATATTACCTACATTAAAAAATATAAAATGAAAAGGCTCAAAACTCCAGTTATTAAGTTGTTCTAGAAAAATTATAAACTAACCTTACATTTAATTTTATTTTAGCAGGACTACTTGAAACAAAATTAGTCTCAAGTTCACACAACTAGACTCCTTTGACTCTGATATTAGAAAATCAACAATGTAGAATAACCATTACCATTTTTGTATTCCCTCATTAATTTCATTACTTTGGTGACAATCTTGCTTAAATTCAACCAGATATAGTAATAGCTGATATTTACCAAATTAGATAAAATGTTTGAGATGGGAATTCCATTATTCCATGTAAATTAAGAATAACTGCCTTAACAAATTAAAGCAAACGTATAAATGATCTATAAAATCTTGAAAGAATATTGCATGTCTGAAAATCTACTGTAAAAAAACATTTTAGAAACACAGATTAAAATATTTTACTTTGAAATTGGATACACAATAAGTACAATTCAATTAAAGTTGATATTTCATAGACTTACAGATTCATAGATTTGGAAGAAGCCAAATAGATAAGAAATAGAATAGGGGCCACCTCCTACTATGCAACAATATAGTTTAAAGCAAGCAAAATAGATTTATACCTTAAGTCCTAAAAGAAATGGGCAAAATATATTAATGTCCAAATTCTCAATGATCCTGCAGTAACATCATTGAATTGTATTATGTCCAAACAGTTAGGCTACTATGTACAATCCTTTTCCCTATAAGACTCTAATAGAAGACATCAACAACAAGGACTGTCCAGCTTCTGCAAAAAATGGACTATTCATAGGCATTCCTATCCATTCCTTACTTCTGACATTCCATTTCTTCTTCAGCAATGCTAAGAACTTCACCTGAAACACTTAGAGATATGTCTTAGAATGGTCTGTCCCAAGAGGTTAATCCTAAATAATCCTAAACAACAAATATCCAACATGTAAAGATCTGAGAAAGAATTCTAGCATTATAATACTTATACCATTGCTACACTACCAGTTTGTTGGATACCAGCACCATATCACAATATAAGTTGGAGTAAAATCGTAGACTGGTCATCGAAAGGCAGCCTAATATAAAGCATATTATTCTAGTCTATTCTGAATCAATAATTGTCTAAAAATCTCACTGTTCATTACTTGAAACAAATCCATGAGTTAAATAAAGCAAAACATATTGCCAAATTTGGTAAGTTCCAAATATGAAGCCTTATGTAAAAAAAAAAAAAAATATCATGATGACCCTGTCACCAAAGAAGTCAAAGTGAGACCTAAGCTCATACGGTGTCATTGCTTAAATCTAAATGCAAGAATGGTCCTATACATGGTATAATATTATGAAATAAACCAGACTTGATATAAATGAAATAAGAAGAGCTGTAGAATAATTTATTACAATTCAGGCACGGAAACCTCTGTATCTCTTATATATAACATCCTCATTAGATTCACTGAGGAATGAATCAGTGCACCCTGGTACTGAATGGTCTCTCGCATGATGTAGGAGGAGGTAGGAGTATTATATATATTCATGGCCTTGAGTTATATATGAAGTATTAAAGGGGGGATAAAAATCTAATACATAAATAACACATAAAAAAATGGTGCTGCTAAGGTGAAGAGAATTCTAACTTATTTTTCAGGCATATATGAGAAAGGATGGCCAGCATTTATCCCTTCAATTATTATTGGGCTTCCACGCTTGTGAAGTCTTGTTAGCACAGGCAATGATTATAGAGGATGATGATGTGCAGTACAACATATACAGAGTGACAGATTCTCTGACTGATCTAAATACTTCATACTCTACTGTTCGATGCAGAAGACATTCTGCAACATGTGTCATAAATGGATGCCTTATCTGTTTGAATGTTTCTGATTTAAGGATTATAAACTCTATCTCCAGGGAAGATCTGAAGTACTAAAAATCAAAGAACTGATCCATATTAAAATCCATCCGTTATAATAAAAGAAAGAATATGAGTCTTAGTACTTTTAAGACTCATATTCTTTCATATTACTTCGTACATGTGGATCTCTACTGTCACACCCAGAAACTCAATTTCTCTCTTTTATCTGGAGCACATAATTTACAGTGTTCTATGGCTTTTATGAAAATAGTGTTAGCTCTGCTGCACGAACTGCTAACATCGGCATTGACCAAAAAAAAAAAAAGCTCAAAAAGAAAAAAGACTGCACCCCACAATGGTTTACAGCGATCATATTTTATTTTAAAAAATGCATTTTTATTTATAATTTGATGTGTTGATAGTTTTTGAAGTACAGTCTGATGTAAACTTCAAAAGATAATGAATATTTCATTACTACAGAGCTGACAGAAAAAGTTCAAAATTAGGACACTGAGGCTATTTATAGACACTCAACCATATTTAAGGACTACAATTATATTCCCTGAATGGTTTGGAATGATTTTTCCCCCCCATTTTACAGCCCTTGAGGGTGTTAGCAAAAACTGCCTGCACATTAAGATCTTTCAAGACAACCAACAAACCTCCATGGAGCTGAGATGTTAAACCACCAGATTCCCTAATGTCTTGCTTCCTTTGCCTCACAATAATTTCCACTTTTCTGATCTCCAAAATAAACAGTGTACACTTTTTCTGTTTAGCATCCTGAACATTTCTTATTTTAATGCTTTATTTACTTCACTCCACTGTGGGTGGGCTAGGTTTAAAACAATGCTAAATGAAGACCTACTTTGTGAAAATGAATGGCAAAGACTTCAAAAGCAACTAATACAATAAACCTAGTTACACGTTGCTCAAGGCAGTATTTCAATATACAACAAAGACAGAATCCTGTCAAAAATTCTTTTTGTATCACTGGAGGAGCAGAGAACCCAGAAAATGTTGTTATATTATACCTCCTGACATCTTTTATTGAACCCCGTATTTGGAAGACTACAAATTCCAGTCTTAATCTGAAGGGTGGAATCCAAAGGCTTGAAATGCTTCTAAAGAGTGAACCAGTGATTAAACCTTAGCATACCACCTAGAGGTACACCTAGGTTTGCCTCACCTAGAGGCAAACAAAGTTATTAGTAAAAGCCAACATGGGTTTGTCAAAAACAGATCATGCCAGACAAATCTTACTGCATTATTTGACCAAGTGACAAAATTACTGGATCAGAGGAATGTTGTGGATATAATTTACTTGGACTTCAGTAAGGCATTTGATAAAGTAGATCGCAAACTATTACTTGATAAGATAGAAAAATGTGGGTTAGACAGCATCACCACCAGATGAATTCGTAGCCGGCTGACTGGCCGTACTCAGCGTGTGGTCCTCAATGGAACCGCATCTACATGGAGGGAAGCGTGTAGTGGGGTGCCCCAAGGCTCTGTTCTGGGCCCAGTGCTCTTCAACATCTTCATCAACGATTTGGACGAGGGAATAGATGGGGAACACATCAAATTTGCAGACGACATCAAGCTGGCAGGAATAGCCAACACTCCAGAAGACAGGCTTAAGATACAGGAGGATCTGGACAGACTTGAACACTGGGTGCTATCTAACAAAATGAAATTCAATGGTGAAAAAAGTAAGGTTCTACATTTAGGCAAGAAAAACCAAATGTACAGGTATAGTATAGGGGGTACCTTGCTCAATAGTAGTAACTGTTAGAGGGATCTCGGAGTCCTAGTGGACAATAATATGAGCCAGCAGTGTGCTGCAGCTGCCAAAAAAGCCAACACAGTGCTAGGCTGCATTAACACAGGGATAGAATCAAGATCACGTGAAGTATTAATATCACTTTACAATGCCTTGGTAAGGCCACACTTGGATTACTGCATCCAGTTTTGGTCACCATAATGTAAAAAAGATGTTGAAGACTCTGGAAAGAGTACAGAGAAGAGCAACAAAGATGATTAGAGGTCTGGAGGCTAAAACATATGAATGGCTGCTGGAATTGGGTATGTCTAGTTTAATGAAGAGAAGGACTAGGGGTGACATGATAGCAGTCTTCCAATATCTCAGGGGCTGCCACAAAGAAGAGGGAGGCAAGCTATTCTCCAAAGCGCCTGAAGGCAGGACAAGAAGCAATGGATGGAAACTAACCAAGGAGAGAAGCAGCCTAGAACTAAGGAGAAACTTCCTGACAGAACAATTAACCAGTGGAACAACCTGCTTCCAGAAGCTGTAAATGCTCCAACACTGGAAGTTTTCAAGAAGAGACTGGACAGCCATTTCTCTGAAATGGTATAGGGTTTCCTGCCTGAGCAGGGGGTTGAATTAGATGACCTCCAAGGTCCCTTCCAACTTTACTATTATGATTATGATTACCAATTCAAAAATAAAAAATACGCAGTGTTCAATTTTAACCATGACTTTGCACTGTGTATTATGACATCCATTGATTCCCATGGCTTTTTCTTCTTTAGATCTCAGCACAATCTTCTGCATAGCTTCACATTTTTACCTCTACGTTAATTTATTTTTATTTATATAATCATTTATAGACTGTCCACTTCTCAAAAAGCTTGAGGCAGTTTATACAGACATAAAACCAGCAGCAAAAGAACATAGTCCTTAACTTATGACAAAATTGAGCCCAAAATTTATGTTGCTAGGAGAGACAGTTAAGTGAATTTTGCCTCATTTTATGACCTTTCTTACCATACTTGTTAAGTGAATCAGTGCAGCTGGTAAGTTAGTAACACAATTGTTAAGGGAATCTGGCTTCCCTATTGACTTTGCTTGTCAGGTCACAAAAGGTGATTCACATCATCCCAGGATACTGCAGTCGTCCTAAATTTGAACCATTTGCCAATCATCCAGTTTGATCACATGATCACCGGGATGCTGCAATGGTGGTAAGTGTGAAAAACCACTGTGTCCTTTTTTCAGTAATGTTGTAACTTTGAACGGTCATTAAATAAACTGTGTAAGTCAAGGGCTACCTATAATTAAAACAATATATCACTACAAGAACCAATATGTTCTGAGAATACAAGAAAATTTGAAGTCTTCTGAAAAATTAGAAAGCTGGAGGCATTCCTTATTATTTTAAAACAAGGTGTTTCAAAGGGAGGTGAGATGAAGTACTTACAAAATGGCCATCTGGTTACCCAAAGTCGTTCTGGTTAGGTAGTTCCCCAACATTTTCTGACTCCTAGATACACCTAGCTCCTCAGTTTATCCATCTCTTTTTCTGTGAAGTTGGCATAGTCATAGAATGCCTCTGAGGATCCACAAATTTTTTTGGAAATAACTAGGATGCTGGCACTACCAGCTTTCAATTTATTTTAATTAAAAGAATACAGTGGCATGGGAATGAAGGAAACACCTCTAGGTACCAGGGCTATTATACCTGCCTTATCTCATTGAGGGCAATGGATGCCTAATGTTGCGTAAGGTGGAAGGCTGGATGCGAGCTTCAGTATTACATTTACAAATTATATTTCACATATCTGTTCTACCAATGTCCTCTGTTATGTGGCCATAGAATTAAATATTATCTTCAAGTTTGCCTTATTACCTCTAAAAGGAAGTGGGTTCAGTTAAACTCAGCAATAATCTATGCTGAATATAAGGTTCAGCCCTAAGTTTGTTCACTTGCTTTGAGGATGGGTGTGTCTGTTTCCTTTTCACCCTTTCTGCTTGCAAAGCCGTAAAACTTGGGCTTTTCCAGGTATGCTGATATACCCTTTTGGTTTTTATTAATCTCATTATAATCTCTCACCCCTCACTATACTTAGCTAGTTTGAGTGATGCATTTTTATATAAGTGAGTGAGTTTATATAATTTGTATATATTTATGTAATTTATATATCAACTGCTATTGCTTCCAAAGAAAAGTCTTCAGATGCATTTTTAAGCAAAACTGATAAAACAATGCCTTTGCATTTTAATCTTAATGGAAGTCTTGATGTAACCCCCCCTAAAATATTAGATTTCTAACAGATGTTAGGAAATTTTGCCACTTTTATTTCATCTCTGTCCTTATGAATGTTCTTGCAGGCCATTCAGTTTTTTTAAATACACAAACTTAGCAAACAAAAATGAAATATGCCATTATAGACTTAACACATCCTTATGTGTTAAGTACTATCTATGTCTTAGTTTTTCAATTCTCAATAACTCTATCCAGTTGTCAATCTTCTCTAATCCAAACCAGAATACTTAATTTTATTGTGTACACGTTGCTTCAGGTTTTCAATAACCATTTTGACATGAATGGAAGATCTCCACTGACCTCAAATGCAAACAATTATAGTTACCATAAATCTGCCTACAGCAAGATGATAAAGAATAGTAATAGTACTAATTAATATTAATAGTAATAGTAAGCAATCTTAATTAACAAACTACAATTCCATAACTTGTCACTTGTTCTTCTTGTATATAACTAAAGAACCAGGTATTTTAGTAATCAGTCCAACTCACTGCTTTGAAATAGTAAGGAAATCAAACTCAGTTCTAGTAGGGTGGGGTGAGATAAAAATAACATTTCCAGAGAAGTAAGAAATTAAGTGGGTACATATGGGATTAGACTGTCTTCTGCTCTACTCTCTACTAATTCTGTTCCTGGAAGTATTTCTTATATCTAGTTATCCAGTAATACATAGTTATACAGCAGTAACATAAGTTTTAATTCGTGTTTACTTAGTAAAAAATTGTGTTAATTAAAAACAGAATGAGAACAGAACAGTAATGAAGCAATTTGCATAGTATACCAAAGGTGAAAATGGAGGGAAATATTCCAAGACATGAAATATTTGAATTGTTTTTAATATGCAAGTTCTGTTTAATATTGTTTTTTCTTGCTATTTGTTTAAATGACTCATAATTATAGATATTTGGGGGGGCTTGTTATCACAAATATGGAATATTAGAACAGTTAAAAAAACTGCTAATGTTGGAATATTATTTGTCTCTAGTAAGGAAAGTGAAGTGAAACTGAGCCAAATTGAATTGTCACTTTTAAGTGATTGGTGAATATGAAAGTGAGCAAGTTTAATATTTAAGAAAACCTTACACCTTGTCATTTCCCTTGGAGCCTGCTACATTTTGTCTGCAAATAATCAAATCTCAGCATGCTGCTTTTTGCAGGGACAGGCTGGGTAATAGGGAAACCCTTTTCAAAGAGAGCTTGCTTCCTAGTGTGTCAGTCAGCATTATGCTTCCAAAGGCAAAGAAAGGCCGAGGTAATTGCGCTCAGAGATAAGGCAGAGCTGTCAGTGGAAAATAGTGCAGCAAACTTCCTGTTCAATATGAAAGAAAAGAAAAGCAGACAAAGTAGTGTATATCAGGAAAGCTTTGAGTTGTACATCTAAAATTGGAACTAAAGAACAAAAGGACATTTACCTGGTGGTTTTTGAAAAGCTTGACTCAGCAATGAGGAGCAGCTCTTTGGATCAAGGAATGCTTGTCACTTATTCTCTGTATTTCAGAGAACATGGGAGTGGCAGTGATGCAATGGTTCAAGAGACAAGGTGTGGAAGTTCTTTACAAAGTTTCTCGTTCTGTTCCGCATACCAAGGGCATGTCCAACAAACTCCATTAAAAAGTATACATGGAATGGGGTTCGGTGCAAGAACCTGAACCAAATGTCCCTTCCTTCCTTCCTCTTTCTTTCTCTTTCATCCATCCATCCAATTTGTGTAGCTGCCCATCTTACACAATGACTCCGGGCAACATACATAATAAAACAAAATACATAAATAATTAAAATTTAATGTTTTAAATTTAAATTAAAAGATAAAAGCAAGATGAAAACAAAAGACAAAATGGAAGAAAAACATATGAAAGAGTGCTTTTAATTAACATATCATACAGTCATCTGGCAGGTTGCACTGTCCTGGAATCCCCAAGTTACAGTAGTGGCCAAAATTGTGGAATCCTTTTGGGAAAAAGTGTATACAGTAGAAATGCCACCTTTGGTTAAGTTTCCACCAATTTTTCTTCTAATTTCTTTATAACTGTGGCCTTATTCACTTAATAATACTATTT
Source organism: Daboia siamensis (assembly GCA_024449315.1). NCBI lineage: Eukaryota > Metazoa > Chordata > Lepidosauria > Squamata > Viperidae > Daboia > Daboia siamensis. The sequence continues at coordinate 414,647 of JAKJMR010018447.1, read as the reverse complement.
TACATGGCTTTCTGGGCAACCAGTGAACTCTTTGCACCATTACTTTAATTTTATTATGTTTTACAAGCTCACTAAATGAAAGAACATTAAAAAACCCAACCAACTTGATAGCGATCATATCACACACTGACAAATGTCCTCCTCTCAGCTTCAATACATGACATCAATAACTGAATCCTACTGTGATCTGATTGGCTCATTGCCAAAACAAGATGACATTTGATTGGCTCTCTAAACTCTCATGCCCATTGGCTACAGTCAGATGAAGGAAAGCTACCTTTTTCTGGTTATTTGGCTATAACTTTTCATAGAATACAATACAGATAACTGAACAAACTTCGTTGCATTACATTCTTGATTAAATTATCTTTCCATTGATATATAATTTTGTGGTACTACTCCCCCCCCCCAAAAAAAGTGGTGTTACTAGCCATCAAACCTCAAAAATACACTTTTTCCAAAAGGTTTCCACAATTTTGGCCAATACTGTAGTTGGCAATGCCATGTTTTAAGGGTCTTCCAGAAAGCCAACAGGGATAGGACCAGCCTCTCCTAACTGAAACTAATGTTACACTGGGTGGGGGCCATGGCAGAAAAGTCTTTCCTCCTAGGTCCTACCTGATTAAACACCTGACTGATAGAACTCACAATATACCTCACCTCTCCTCTCCTCTCTTGGCTTTAAATGAAACTCTAGTGGATTTCTAAAACCAACCCAAATCTGGATTATTTTGCTAAATTCTTGGAACAAACAAACAAATCAAATTAAAAAAAAACACTTCTCTGGAATGAAGTCCATCCCACCAAGATCCAGATGGCTCCCAATTTGCTGTTTTTAAAAAGAACTATGAAGATCTGGTGCCAGGCCTTTCACTGGGGAGAGACCCCTCACTTCACAGCATCCAGGCTGTTTTTATTCCCATCTTTAAATGTCTTTCCTTTTATTGGTTTTAATTTCTTTGTTCTGATGGTTGTGAGCTACCCAAAATTGGGCGGCATACAAACTTTAATAAATTATTGTTTATTTATTTTAAGAAGAGAGGAATAGCTGAAATTGAATCTTGATTTGCTTTTTTTCTGATTCCCGTGGAAGAGGTCAATTCCTTTCTGTTTATGCTAAGATAGGGTTTAGCTGCATTACATAACAACATAATCAGCAAGACATCTACACATACAAGATTACACAAGATGACCGAATAAAAGACTAATTCTTCCTTTTTCAGATTTTAGCCTTACACTTAAGGCTTGTCCAATCCGGTTTCAATTAGAACAGAAGCTAATGAATTGATTTCTGCCCCATTTTACTACTAAGAACTGATTTAGAAGGTGGCTGACAAATCTAAACAGCCAGCAAATCTCTTTCTTCTCTCCACAATAAGCCAATGAATCATGCATATTCAGTACAAATATGAAGAACAATATAGGAAATGAAAGGCTTTATGAATATCCAAACACTATAAAAATGCACAGAAAGAAACACCGATATTAAATAGTATTTTAAAATAGCATAACTTTTGTCATCCAAAACTCAGCTGCACAGGTACCTTTTAAGCATCTAACTAAAAAAATGAAATGAGAAGATGGCTATTTCTTATTTTCAGGACTGTGAATAAAAGATCCCTTTTTACCACCCCATGGTACCTTCAAAGTTGCAAAGTCTTTTGAAAGGTCATCTTGAATATTATCAAATGACATTTCCTGAAATTTAAAGCTCCAGCAGGAAGGTTTTTATATGTCACTTATTTCAGAGAGAAATTCATTTTATTTTAGCTAACATATTTCTCTCCTCAGGTATTATTTTTCACATAAAGTCTATTACAAATTAGTGGCTGATTTTTATTATATACCATCTTGAAAGTTTAATATTGGAAATGGACAAAATACTGTAAACTAATAAATACATATTTGCTTAATATCAAAATTAAGTTCTTCTTAAAGACTGATACCCAGCTAGCATTCACATACAATCAAAAATCTATCTCCCCAAAATACTAACCCACGGGTCGGCAACCCACGGGTCGGCAATTTGCGGAGCTACCTGTAAAAGGCTGTAAAAGGGTGGCTCTGCCGCCCGTTCGGAGAGGTGCGCGCGCACCTCCGCCCGTTCAGAGAGGTGCGCGCGCACCTCCACCCGAACGGGCGGCAATCATTGGGAAAGCTGCTGCAAATTGGCCGCGGTAGCTCTGCAAATTGGCCGCGGCAGCAGGGCTGTAAACATTAAAACCAAAAGAGCCACTGGGAACCGGTTCCATCAAACATAAATGGAACATGCGGCTCCCACTTTTTTTTATGTGTGATGGAACCGGTTCCCAGTGGCTCTTTTGGTTTTTCAGGTTGCCGACCCCTGTACTAACCTATCCCTTAGCCATATTATCCCTCCTCTCATCCCAAATTTATTCCATCTACTGACTTAGTCCTCATACTGTATCAAATAAGGGACATCACAGTGGTCACAATAAGCAAACAATAGTTATGCATTTCAGCTTCACAATAGGCCTAAATGGGATGTCAACTGCTGTGTGTCAGCCCTTATAGAAAGATACAACACAAAAGATGAAGAAACTGAACAAAATATAGTAAAACAACAAAAGCTGGTCAGAGATGACATGCTTACAATGAACAGGATCTCTGTATGGATTTGCAAAGCAAACGGTTTGAGAATAGCTTGACTCCCTCTTCTTTATGGCAGCCCCCGAGATATTGGAACACTGCTATCATGTCACCCCTCACCCTTCTCTTCATTAAACTACACATACCCAAATCCAGCAACCGTTCCATTTTAGCCTCCAGTCCCCCAATCAACTTTGTTGTTCTTCTCTGTACTCTTTCCAGTCTCAACATCTTTTTTACATCATGGTGACCAAAACTGGATGAAGTATTCCAGGTGTGGCCTTACCAAGGCATTGTAAAGTGGTATTAGTACTTCACGTGATCTTGATTCTATCCCTCTGTTAATGCAGCCTAGCACTGTGTTGGCTTTTTTGGCAGCTGCAGCACACTGCTGGCTCATATTGAAGTGATTGTCCACCAGGACTCCGAGATCTCTCTCACAGTTGCTACTATTGAGCAAGGTACCACCTATACTATACCTGTGCATTTGATTTTTCCTGCCTAAATGTAGAACCTTACTTTTTTCACCATTGAATTTCATTTTGTTAGATAGTGCCCAGTGTTCGAGTGTGTCCAGATCCTCCTGTATCTTAAGCCTATCTTCTGGAGTATTGGCTATTCCTGCCAGCTTGGTTCTTCAACCCAACTTGTTTTAAAACTGAGACACTAAAGATAACGTAAGAAAAAAGTTTTTTTTTTTTTTTTTTAAAAAAATACAGCTAAGCTACTGAGGAAGCAAGTCTGTCCATCGTTTTTTTAAAAACAATACATCTGGTTACAAATAATATTTATTTTTCTAAGAATGGCTTTTTCATGTAGAGAGCCATGCATGTAACAGCTGTAATTTTACACATGCCTCATTTCTATAAGTCTTTTAAAATACAATTACTCCTTTCCCAACTTGTCTTCTATAAAGGTGAATGTATTTCTTGACATTTCACTTTTCATATTTTTGTGGGAGGCTCTGTGTATGTGTGTGCGCGTGGGCCTATATAAATAGCTTTTGGTTCAAAACCTTTTTTTCAACATTAGTTTTCACATTTGAAGTAGGTTGTTCTCACCATTCTAGAAAAGTTTTAAGATTAAAACTGATGGAATTATGAATTAGCCACACATCCAATTTTGCATAACCTTAATTTGTAAAGTATAATTAAAAAGCACTTTGTGTGCAAAAATTATCTAGAAATTTAAAACTAAGCACTACTAAATTTATTCTCAGTACTTTTGCATAGGCTAAATCTGCTTACTTGGAAGTAAATCTCAAAGAACGTACATTGTGCATAGGACTGCACCATTATGTTCAGTATAATATAGAAATCTTGTATAGTGCAATAGCTATAAAATTTGTCTACAACTTTTAATAATTTGTTTTAGATCTAGGATTGGCAGGTGTAACATGGAAAACCAATTAGTTTAGAAAATTATTACAAACCTGGAAGATAATGAAATCTTGCAACACTTTGTAGTTGAAACATGGTTTTATGCAAAAAAGGAAATTCTTTCATGCACATGTTCAGCATTTTTTTCAGATTTCAAAACTAAGACTGCTATTTTAAAATTATTTATTTTGATATATCTCAATGTTGTTGCACAGACTGTATTGATGGTACATATGCTTGTAGTTTTTTATTTCTTTCTCAGTATCAAGGTTTGAGAATGGCAAACAATTTGATGAAAGGAACATTAATAGAATAGCCATGTACGGTCCCCTGATTTATTCATTTCTAACATTTGTACATGAAAATAAAATACAGCTTATGTTGTGAAAATGTTTCCTTTCCCTTTTATGTCATATAGTGTCCCAAAGACAACAGTTATGGAAATGAAACCCCAATCATGTGAATTGCATAAGTTATTCAGATAAAATTAATTAACAATGCTAAATATCTGAATAATTTTTCTACCAAAAAATATATGGTGCCTAGCACACAGCATATGGTGTCTGGCTTGCTAATGTTAATTGTGCAATCCATTATAACCTTAGCCTGTCCAACTTTAGTAGGTCTGAACTGATAATTTTTCTTACCACAACTAAGTTTTGCAATGGATCAAATAAGTTTGCTGCTAGGGAAAAGGATGCTTTATGTAATCACACTGCCAAATAATAATAGATTTTTGTATTAAGGAAAACAATTCAGGATAATAAATAATGTCTCCTTGCAGCACAGACAGAAATAAAATCCACTGCTTTATGTTCAAGTTCAGAATTCAAAAGACGGGAAGCATATTTCCATGTGCTTTTATTAATGCAAGTTAAGCAGGCTTCTGATAAGACTATCATCTTTGATAATTAAGCAGAATTTTAAGTACAGTCTTTATGCTCTCACAAATGCACATGCATTATTTCAACCTGTATTCTTCCCAATATCTGACAGGAAATATATAAAAGGTAGAAAATAGGATAGCCCTAATGTCACCTTTCTGCTTTGTCTGAAGATACCAAAAAATAAATGCTTACCTATGCCTTTAGTTGGCTTTTTGTGGGTATCATTTAGTGGGACAAGAACAAGAAGGCAAAAAGGATGGAGATTTCAGTAATGCTAATTTGGGTTAAATACAGAATCTTGGAAACTGTACAATAAAAACAGTTTCTCTCTCTCCTCGATAGTGAGTGGATGAAAGTGAAACATTCTACATTTTGGAATTCTTTTTCTCAGATTTCTTATCACCTGGCCTAACTCTATACTGAGAAGATAAGATGCCAACTAACATGCCTTTCAACTCAAGTATTTTATACCTACTCTTCTTTCCATCCCTTTCCCAGTTTCTCCATAATTTCTCACACTAGGAGTATTTTACTCCTATAACCTGGCACATTATATAGCCCTACAGCTAAGGTAGGAAATGACAGTCAGTTCTTAATATATCCCTAATTACGTTACTATCTTAAATTTAAAGGTCCGCACTGCGCAAAAAATCAAGGAGGATCATGACATGTGAAAGCAGGCACCAAAATCATATATATGGCTACCCAGAGTCAGACATGTCTCATAGAGTCCACCACTGAGAATTATTCTAGTATTCTTGGCTGAGTATGAGTAGATATGGAGAACTCTTAGCTGCTGAGTTCTTTCCCATGTACTTGAATAGTAGCAGTAATCATTGCAAATTCTTTTTTCAGCATCCAACACAGTTCTCGTTCCAGTTTCTCACAAGATATGTATAGTTTCTATGGCTTTAACAACAGATTGCTGAATTGTATGGCATTTACAGTAAGGTACTGAGACAGTGATCTATGGATAAGATCCCCATCAAAATGAATCTACTTTCAAGTGGTTTTTTCCCCCCTCCCCCCATCTCTGAATAGAAAAGCCCCTAACAAACCCAAATAAAGACCATAAAAATGTATAATGTAAAAAGGCATGACAGAAATTTGCCATCTCCTAATAAAATTTAGAAATAAGAGAAATTCAGGAACTGTTCCTCTGTTTAGATCAGTTACTTTCAATTACTCTTGTCTCCTTTGCAAAGCTATGCTGCAGGAGCGAAAACTCACCCCCCCAATTTGCGCTCTGAGAGCTATAAATGAGAAGACGAACTTCTGATACTTGTGCTGAAATGCAACTTTCTCCCACAATTGTAGTTTGCTGTAAAACATATTCAGTGCTACTAAAAATGCTCTCTTAGAGCCTTCACTGTATAATTGAAAGATGACAAAACAAATGTATAAATGCAGTAGAGAAATATACAGAATTTACTACAGGGCTTTCTCAACCTAATGCCTTTCAAATGTGTTGGATTTCAATTTTCACCACCCTTAGTGAGAATTCTTGTCCAACCCACCTGGAAGGTGCCAGATTTAGGAAGCTTATCTTAGCTTGTGAGAGCTTGTAAACGGCTTGTTTTGAGACAACTTCCTCAAAACTATATTTAGCCCCTTAAAGTGATACCTTCTGCTACTAGAAACCTAGAATCAAGTCAAATTATGCAAAGTAAGCAGACAAATATTCTAAAAGATTGCAGAAGTGTGGAAGAGAAACAAACGTAAGTGAAATAATTGTGACATTTAAGAGATGTCAGTTTGCAGACAATACACAAAGTACTTATCAGAACTGGCAATGCCTTGGTTTACCAAAATTTACTCAGATGACTGTGATTAAGTTTCTGGATATTGAAACAGCTTTTATGTTTGACACTATATCACTTGAGGCATACATTTTTTTAAAAAAAAAATGTGTACACATCTGAAAGTCAGAATCAGTTTCACATTAAAAGATGAATTTAATCATTTCCAGAACAGCTCTTTAGTTATGCAAATCTCTAGACTCCTACGAGTTAACTGAAACAAACGTACTTCTTGCTTGCTCAGCTGTCCTTTGAGACAATATAGAAAGAACCTATTAGAGTCAAAGGCAAATGTATTACAGATCCTGAAATGCAAATTCCACTATTGATGAAAACAAGGGATCAATCAACCAACCAACCAACCTTCACTTTCTGCCTGTTTAATCCAAATCCAAGAAATTAAACCAAATCCAAGAAATCTGGATTATTAAGAAGGACTTCTTGTGTTAAATGCACACTATTGTTTTTGAGAACAGTCAATCCATATTAGGCTTGAAATAATTTGTGATTCAGTAGGGTAGTTAAGGCTGTACGAAACTTGAAAAGCCTATTTTTACTGTCTTTTGAAAACTGTAAAGTTGTAATGTAAAGCACATAACATACACAAATATATTATTTAACACAATGCTCAAGCTGATATTGAATCACTTGCAAATATTAGGTCATGGAAATGGGTGGCCGAAATGAGCTACTAAACAGAAAAATACTTGACAGAGGGTTTGACTAAATACCATAGGATATATCAGGGCAAGATTTGAGCAGCTAGATCTTACGATCAAATACGTATGATTCCATGAAGCGCAATATTGTGAAAGAACATGTTTGTGGAGCAACAGATATAGAAAATATGGCACATTCAATTCAGTGGTCAATATTCAATACTCAATAGTCAATTACATGCCTCAGCAAGGACTCTGTACTTACAAATACTACTTGACAGAACCATATACTGGAAATCAGAGAAAAAACACTTATTTTTTTTCAGGCCCCCAATTATATATGTAGTCACTGTTTAGTCAGAGCTCTCCAACAGAAAACATATTTTACCCATTCAATGTGCCAAGGGCCTGTTTCCTGGCTATACTGCTAACTTGCCAAATATCTTGCTCATGTATATGTTGAATTGAATGTAAAACGCCACATACAACAGGCACCATATAAATACCACACAGAACAATCCAAAACACATACTCTGCTAGAGAGAAGTTTCCTGAAGATGGCTCCCAGCATGAGTCCGAAAGCTTGGAAGACTGAACCTCTGGTCTCGGTGACTGACCCAGATTAGATCCGAATTGGATGTCTGTAATTGTTTTTATTGGTTTTTGTTGTTTTAAAATGTTTAATTGTAATTGTGTTTTCTGAACTGTAAGCTACCCAGAATAATTGACTGAGATGGGCAGCCACAGAAATTGAACCAACCAACCAACCAATAAATAAATAAATACAATTCACATCACATCCATCATTGTCTTCTAATCGCATTTATAATAGAGCAGAATTCCAGTGCGAGTACCCTGGTCTGATTTAGAAAGGCCAGGATTTCAGACTAACCTCAGTCCAAGCATTTGCTGATAAGGACAAAGGTTAATTCTAAGCACCAAATATGAGGCACGGGGCAGCTCAGGTGGTTATGTGCAGCGGTCTCAATCTCTACATCCAAAGGCGTTCTTGACAAACTACCTTGCTAAACAACATCTCCATTATCTTTGATGTGTGCATGCCCCAAATACTGAAGAGATATTTGGAAATTTAAAAGAATTCCGGCAGTACAGATAGTCCTCAATCAACAACTGACATTGGGACTGGGGACTCTATCACTAAGTGACATGGTCGTAAAATAAAAGTATCATATGACCGTGACAATTTACAATGGCGGTTATGGTTGCAGTCGATAACTAAATCAGGTGCAGTCATTAAGCACAATGTCACATGACCCTGATTTGCAACTTCCTGAAGGCTGCTTACTGACTTTGCTTCTTGGAAGCTCACGGCTGGACTATGGTAATACACTCTACATGGGGCTACCCTTGAATAATATTTGGAAGCTTCTGGGTATAATTCAAGGTATTGGGTGATTACCTTTAAAATCCTTCATGGCCTGGGTCCAGGTTACTCAAGGGACCATCTCACCCCTCTGGGATTGGCCTGTACCACTTGTGCTAGCAGAGGAAACATGCTGCGGGTCCTGTGAGGCTGATTATTCTGCCTGGCAGGGTCCAGAACGAGGGCCTTCTCTGTTGTTGTTGCTCCTGCCCTCTGGCACATCTTCCCCCCCCCCCATGTGAGGGTGGCCCCAACCTTCCTATTCTCTTGTAAGGGCTTAAAGACCTGGCTCTGCCAGTTGGCTTGAGGCCCCAGTGGGGGAACACTGCAATGGAGGTGGTTGGTTGAGAAATAACAGATCCCCCTTCCTCCCCTCATATCCTCGGTTTTAATGTCTGACTTTAACATTTTATGTTGTAACTGTACATATGTATGTATATATCTATAAGCCGGCCAGAGTTACCCTATGGCAAGATGGGCAGCCAATAAATTTTATAAATAAATAAAATAAATAAAAAATAATAAGCTGCTATGAAGGTTGCAAATGGCTATCACATGGCTGTGGGCCACCATGACCATCATAATTGTCACTGCTTGCCAAGTGCCCGAATTACAATCACATGACCTTGGGGAAGCTGTGATGGCTGCAACTTCGAGGAATGGTTGTAAGTCTCCTCATTCAGCATCATTGGAACTTCGAAGAGTTACCGAATGAGTAGTTGCTAAGCAAACAGCATCTGTAGTTTGAGGATCTGCCTGTGTTCATTTATAGATCTGGGCAAAATACTATTTGCTTGACTTCTTTCATGGCATCCACAGCATTCACTCAAGACATGTTGGCCAGTATAAGCTGAGCAAAAGCTCCGCCCCTCTTTTAGCCATTACTTCAGTTGACAGATTCTCATTTTGCTTTTTACCAAAACACAGTCTAACTCCAGTAAAACTCATTTGCCAGCAAAAGTTATGACAGCCTCAGAAAAAGTGACTTAGAAACCATCCTCAAAGTTATGACTGTTGCATCCCATGGTCATGTAACCTCAATGTTGTGCTTGGCAACTGGAACACATTTATGAGATAATACAATAACAATAGAATAACAAGAGTTGCAAGGGACCTTGGAGGTCTTCTAATCTAATCCAATCCCCTGCTCAAGCAGGAAACCCTATACCATTTCAGACAAACGGTTGTCCAATCTATTCTTAAAAATACTCCAGTGTTGGAACACCCACAACTTCTGGAGGCAGGTTGTTCCACTGATTAATTGTTCTAACTGTCAGGAAGTTTCTCCTTAGTTCTAGGTTGGTTCTCTTCTTGATTAGTTTCCATCCATTACTTCTTGTCCTGCCTTTAGATGCTTTGGAGAATAGGTTGACCCCCTCTTCTTTGTGGCAGTCCCTTAGATCAGGGGTTCCCAACCCCTGGTCCATGGACAGGTACTGGACCATGGCATACCAGCAACCAGGCTGCACAAACAAGCAAAACATCTGCGGGATGCAGGCAGCATACAAAACCACGGCCCCTCCGGTCCGTGGAAAAACCTCTCTCCATGGAACCGGTCCCTGGTGCCCAAAAGGTTAGGGACCCCTGCCTTAGTTATTGGAACACTGCTCTCATGACACCCTTAGTCATTTTTTTCATTAAACTATTACAGTTGCATAGGCTTTTAACAAAATGAACTGGGGAAGCTGGATTTGACTAATGACTGTGTGATCCGCTTAATGACCATTATGATTTGCTTAATAATCACAGTAAAAATGGTTGTAAAATCAGCTCTGGTCACATGATGCCTCTCTTAATGACCAGAATTCTGGTTCCAATTGTGGTCATAAAGCCAATGGCTACTTGTAATGTGGATGTTAGCACTACATTTTAAATAATTTATGTATTACGAGGACAGACATAACCTTTGCAGCTTGCAGATTCTCCTAACTGAAAAAGTTGCTGAGGTCTTTTCCTAACCTAAAGTCTTTTCTTAAGAGCTTTGGTGGAGCAATGGGTTAATAACTCCTAAGTAACACCAGCTGCCTGCAATTAGTGCAGGTTCGAGTCCCACCAGGCTCAAGGTCCCACCAGGCTCAGCCTTCCATTCTTCCGAGGTAGGTAAAATGAGGACCCAGATTGTTGGGGGCAATAAGGTGACTTTGTAATAATGCCGCTTGGGGGGGCAAAAGCCCTAATAATAAGCAGGCATATACATAGAATGAAGGCTATTGCTAAGCACATTCATTTGTGCTTTAGATTGTAAGCTGCCCTGAGTCTTCGAAGAAGGGCAGGATATAAATAGGATTTAAAAAAAAAACACCAAAAAACACAACCTAGAATAAGATGCAGATATTGAAAGGGCTTGACCTACTCATCTTGACTGGATTTTTTTATTGTTATGTGCATTGCTATTGATAACAATTGGAAAATACTGCCACCTTTGTTTTACAATAATTAATTTCCAGCTTTGAAATTTCCATATTTTAAAGTATGATGCTCAAACATGTGAAGATCGTTGCAAGTAGAGTTGAGAAATAGATAAAATGATTTGTGTCACCTGCCTACAAGAAAATGAGAATTGCTTTATGGCGCAGTCAACTAGAAGTAATTCCCCTTTGGTGAAGATTGTACAATGTCACCAAAGTAGAAGTCAAATAATAAGGTGGTCAGAATACAACTCTGCTATGGGTGAAAATAGAGGTCATCAGACTGCACGACTCCAGTTTCATGAAGATGTAACAGTACTATTAATTCTTGTACACTTTTTACTCATTCCTTCCCTATAGGAGATTGTAGGGATTTACTGCATATTCATTCTTTCTTCATAACAAATTGTGAGACAGGCTGGGTGAAGAGTTCACATCCAGCAGAAATGCATTCAGGGTCCTTTATGGCTTTTAAAACTGGATTTCCATATGCCTAGCCTTCGGATACAACAAAGCATCTATAAACACCAAAAAAGTGTTGTGGGGGATTTCTCTTGCCACTTGTCACAGCTGATTTTTGGAATACTCTTTAAAAAAAAAACAAAAGGAAACATGCACTTTATAAGGCAAAACATCAGCTTTAAGCATCATCTTTGCTTCCCACATGTACTCCAGAGACGTTCTGGAAAACAAAAATGGAAGTCCAATGTTTTATTTGGAACAAGGCCCTGAGGGTAAAAGGTATTTTGAAACTGTCCCTTGTCCACCAAAAGAGCCATTTTGAGAGTGCCCATAGTATTCTCTCTGACCCTGAAAAATTGGGAGTCTCCTGGCTTAAATTAATTTTTCATTCCTTATAGCTTGGTTCCTAGTAGAATGGATATTTAGTCTGCAGCTCAGAGCTAATAAAAGCTAATGAAGATAGGTGGCATATTTAAGATAACCTCTCCTTAGCTTCTAGTCTACCATACTTGGAAATATCAGAGGAACAGTTAAGGACTTATCTCCTTCTCACCAGATCACTTATATATCATGGTTCTTTCAGAATTTCTCTTAAACTAAGTCCCCTTCGTTTGTAACACATTATCACACAAAGCAGATGGTAAGATCTGTATTACCTTTTTGTGCTTCTGTTTCATATATATTTCAGTGGTTTTTGTGCCTCTACTAACTCTTGATGAGAATAAAAGCATTAGAATTAGAAACCCTCTACATAATCCCATACGCATCAGGCAGAATATAGCTGCTTAAATGAAATAAAGAATGGTATTATTGCAGACTACCTGTTGAGATAGTACCAAACATGTTTGAAGAGTGTCGTTTTTACTTGTTTATAGGACAAAAGCTTTTTTCAATTAATATAAATACAGTTAATCCTTGACTTACAACTGTTCATTTAGTGATAGTTAGAAATTAAAACATTGAAAAAAATGACATAACCATTTTCCACACTTTCACAATTTGGATGCTTAGCAACTGGTTCATATTTATGATGATTGCAGTGTCCTGGGATGTTTGCGACTTTTTAACAAGCAAAGTCAATGGAAAACCCAGATTCACTTAACAACTGTATTACTAACTTAACAGTGCAGTGATTCACTTAACAATTGTGGCAAGAAAGGTTGTAAAATGGAGCAAAATTCACTTAAAAACTATCTCACTTAACAACATAAATTTTGAGCTCAATTATGGTTGTAAGTTGAGGACTATCTGTATACGGGAGTGTCAGTACCCAAATGGTCAAAGAAGTTACAATATAGGTGTTGTTTTTAACCCAATCCATCATAAAACATTATTACATGAGGGATTCTGAGAATGTAATAATCCATGATAAAACAGAATGTTATGCTTATTTCTGCCACTATCCAATCTCAACGTATGTCCTTTCAATCAATAAGAAGACTTTCTGACTATTTTACTTTATCTCAAACCATGCATTCAATGAGAATTAAAGATAATTGACTGAAGATCTTACAAGCAACATTTATGCTATGGAACAATTGCATTGTGTTACAGTATGGAACAAAGCTGCAGGGAATTATCCCATGAGGCATTTGAGAACAAATGAGAATGATCACACTGTTTAATAGTTCATTAACACAAAGCAAGTAAATACTGGTAGGTACAATGAGAGAACTCAAATTCTGCTCCAGCATTGCAAATTGTCTAGTCCCAATGCAGTTTTCAAAAAAGGAATTAGTATGTTTGCCAGATTTTTAAAAATGAATGCTTTATTATAATTGTTGGAAGGTACAAATATAAGTGTTTTTTTTTTTGCTTAAGTATTTAAATCAGTGTTTCTCAATCTTGGCCATTTTAAGGTACATGGACTTCAACTGCCAGAATTCTCTGGGGAATTGTGGGAGCTGAAGTCCACACATCTTCAAAAGGCCAAAGTTGAGAAATTCTAATCTAGATGAAACTCCTACAGCCATAAACTTGAACTGGACTCCAAGAAATTTCATGGAATGGACATTCAGTTTTATCATCAGCAACATGAGAATTGTTTAGATTGCTTTTTTCTAGGGGTCTTTTTCAGTTTCTCAGCCTAGCTTAGAACCCTGGGGTTTCCCAGTAGACTTATCTATGTAGTACTTTCACCCAACCCTACTTAGCTTTTTTGAGATCAGCCAAGATTGTTAAGATGCTGCTACATACTATGATTTAACTGAATGCATTATTCTCCAAAGAATCAAAGTGAGGATAAGGAAAGAGATAATTGAAAGACTAGGTTTATTCACTGCACATTATAAACTCATTTCTTCTTTTCTCCAGTCTTCTCCACAAGACTTCTGCTTCCCAAGCAATTCTGAAATCTCTGTGATCTATCCCTAAACAGCTGAAACAATTTATTGATGGCTCAGTTGAAGCTCACAGGTAACTGAAGGCAGTTTCCAAGAAAAACAATGGAGTATAGCTTTTATGAAGCTGAAAAAAAATGCAACTTAGTATGGAAATGTTTCTCATACTGGGAGAGTAGAAATGGAGAAAATGGTGTATTTTCATCATCATGATTGATTTAATATTCAATCTGATTCACAGTCTGGGACTGATAAAAACTTAACAGTTCAAGTCCTAACCATTGACCTAGCAGCTATTAAGATAGTGTTTGAATATATAGGTAGTTCTGAATAGGGTGGTGGTGGTGGTGGTGGTATTATTATTATTATCATTATTATTATTACAGTATTCAAGGGATAACATAGCATCAAGGATCAGGAAAATAATTACATATTTTTTTAAAAAAAGAAATCTGAGTTCCATTCACAAATCAATGATCGTGATAATAATGAATTTATAAGCTTCCCTGTTCACCAGTGACTATGAACATTCCCACTGAATCTCAGTGTTATATTTAGACTAGGTTACTATGGCTTATTTAAATCACCATGACCAAAGTACTGGTTTAACGTGATATGAAAATGTTAAGCAAAGTGAAGAAGACAACTAGAACGGCTGAAAACATAACATTAGGAGCCCACAAAGGTAAGGCAAATTACACTCCCTTCCTCAACTTTTCTAACATTAGAAAAAAGACATGCAGTATATGCCATTTGCTCTACTACCACACTCCATTTTAGACAAGTTGTAAGGATGAAACCAAGTATATTGGGATTAGAGGGAAAATAATCCATTTTCACTGAACTCCTTCAGCAGATCTGTAATAACTCTTACAACCAAATTATACGTATTTTATAAACGTATGCACGTGTAATGGCATAATCTAAAATACCTCACATAACATAATAATATATCTGAACAGCCCAAGCAGAATTTTCAAAATTATCTAATCTCACTTCAACTAGAAGTCTTTTCAAAGTTCACAATTTAGCCCAAAGTCTCCAAGAGCGTTCATGGATGTACTTCACAAAGCACAAAATGCACTAAACATGATGGAAAAATTAGGATTTCTTTTTTATTGTGCCTGTATTAGAATATTACTATTCTAATAATTGGCTTCTCAAAAATTAAAGAAGCCTTTCAACCTCAGCAAAATGTTTCCTCTTTTAAGTTTTTAAAATGCAACAAACTGTTAACTGAGAGATCAAAAATCTGCTAACTGCTAGCATTTTATACACCACATTCTGAAGGCAGCTTACATTTGACTGAGCGCTTTGAAAGATTATTAGAAGGCTGCCATCCACTGACTCATTCAAGTACTGCAACTAAGGTGCAAAATTGCCTCATCTGTTGTAAAATTACTTCCAGTGCAACATAAAAACTGCTTCCAGGTTTACAAAATGCTAACCCTTCAAATGCCAAACACTTTTCACTCAGGGGAAATACAATGCAAAGAAACGTGAAAAAGTATTTTGAGAAAGGATTCACATCAGAATTCAATCAGAATATGCATTTTTGACAATGAAAATTATATAGGGGTGTGTGTGTGTGTGTGTATAGTTTTTTTTTATGCACCGTCAGCCCAAATATAGGAAGAAGAAAATATTGTAAAAGTGCCTGTGCTGCTGATTAGATTTAATCGGTTAACTTGCTGCAATCAGGAGAAAATATCCCCAGATATGAAGATCCACCCTTAATCAACAGCATTGAAAGCTTATCTTATTTATTTGTTCCTTTGGCAAACACATCATTAATTGCAGATGTATACAAGAAAAACAGCACACACCCGATATTTATAATGAAAAATAAAATTAGATGAATAATATGGAAACCACTAAAGCTAAAATACAAAACACAGCACTCTTCTATTGCCCCTAAGGCAGGGGTGTCAAACTCAATTTCATTGAGGGCCGCATCAGCATTGCGGTTGCCCTCAAGGGGCCGGGTGGGTGTGGCCTGGATGGGTGTGGCCTACTGGGTGGGCGTGGATAGAGTGCGTTTGGCCTGCTGGGTGGGCGTGGCCAGCTCTACATCATTCGCATCAAGGGTGCCTAGGGGGGCCTGGGCAGGAGTGGGACAGATCTGGGGGTCTCTGGCAGGATGAGGGTCTCTGGGCCAGGGCCAAGGCAGTGGGGGCCGTTCCCTCACTGTTTCCAGGATGGCTTCGCGGGCCGCATGAAACCACTTCGCGGGCCGGATCTGGCCCCCGGGCCTTGTGTTTGACATGTCTGCCCTAAGGCATCGTAACATCACAAGTGTGTGTCTATCTGCCTATCCAGAACAAGTATTTAAAAGCTGGGTTTAAAAATCCACAGAATTTTAGCTGAATAGTATGGAGATAATGAACAATGTGATGAATCTACTCTAAACGTTGGATAGCTCTATGATCTAGTTTAGGGGTGTCAAACTGACGGCCTGGATGCGTCACAAGGAAACTGCACCCACCAATACGTCATGCAACGTAACGTGACGTCGCGAGTTTGACATGTCTGATTTAGCTGGTTAACCAAAGTCATGATATACACAATGTTACTTATTTATGTAAGAGACTTACATGGCCGGTAATTTTGTGTATTACAGTATAACTCTGGGTAGCTCATAGCAACCACACTAAGAACATAAAGAAACAGTGAAGATAAACAAGCTCAATTCAAAGCATCCTAAAACAGCCAACATTAAAAAACAACAACACCAATCATTGACCTCACTGTCCCAATGTCTGGGTAAACTAAACCTGCTTATGAAACAAAAGCACAGATGTGAGAGCAGTAATACAAGTTTACATTTTTATTGCTACCCAAAATTAAGTTTTGTTATTTATTGCCTCCTTCACTCCCTCTCTCCCACTTCCTCTGTGGTATTTGAAATAAAACTACCTGTCTCTTGATTGCTATAGTTCCCTGTCATCCTTCAAATTATTCGGCTGTCTTCAGGTATGGCAAAGGATGATGTCCAATCATTTTTGTTAGAAATAGAAATCTAGTCCTTTTCTGAATCTTTTCGCATGCAGAATGTTAAGACACAGATAAAGTGACTATAACACACTTAAGAAATTGATGTATGTAAAGCACTTCTACAACACTTTTCAATAAAAACTCATTGGATAAGCTTGTAACAATGATGCAGTGCACGAAATAGCAAAAATAGGATTAAAACAAAAGTGTTCACCAGGACAGATGCAACTGTAATTGAAACCAGCGTACAGAATAAAATAAAAAGACCGTTTGTCCTATACTGAAATGACATCAAATCTGATTTATTTTCCTGGAAAAGAGAATCCACAGATGCAGTGCCTCAGACAAAAAAGCCCTCTTTTTTGGTCACAAAATCTGTTATTGGGGAGAGTAGAAAGTCTCCAGTGATGACCGCAAATTCTAATGGCAGTATTTCCTTCAGACTGAGTATTTCTGTATAAGGGTATTAAATGCAAGCACACATAGTGCCCCAAAATACAATCCCCAATCGCTATTTTGAAATCTGTCAGCTGCAATCCTAGCAGCTAACTCCTTAATCAGGCAGTAGAAGAAAGCAAGACATATACAAAAGCTTCAACATTTCACTTTGTTTAAGGATCCTTCTTGTTTTGTAACTTTCAGTTTGAAACAAAGCTTAGCTCATCATAAAAAAAAAACACCCTCAGAATATTGTGAAACAATTAAACACTCGTCAAGCTTCCAGATCCTACCACTTGAGTTTTATGTTATGCAAGTGGCACACTTTTAAGACTACAAATATTCTCATATTTTTGATGCGTCAGATATATAGAAGAAAATGACTTTTTGAAAGGAAAAAAAAAGCCTGCATATTAAATGAGTCATAAAAAGGGGAACTTTTTGGATGGACACTCAAGGTGATATTGTGCTTAGGAGTCTAGATTAGAGTGGAGAAGACCATGGTTCAAATTTTCATTTGGCTATGGTGCGCAAAGTAAGAGGAAAACATCTTTTGCCCAAACCACCTCTGAGAATTATATGAAGATAACCTCTTTGTGAGAAAGCTACCCATGAACTAAATGAAACAAAAACTGAGCATGGAAACTCACTGGTTGCAATATCTCCTTGAAGGTGAAGAATCTGTGGGACAGGCATTGTGAGAATAACTGTATCAAAGTAGTCAAAAGATCCTGTACTGGTGCCCACTTCCCATTTTCCATCTTTGAGGCAGATCTGAGTAACATGGTGATTGTAGAACACATCTGCGTCTGCTGAGAAAGAAAGAGAGAAGCTAACAGATGCTACAATCCCTTTGGAGGTAGGCAGCTAATAAATTTAAATTAAATAACTAAATAAAAAAATTAAATAAATATAATTGGTGACAGAGAAAAGGGACAAAATCTGGAAGCTGAAACAATGATACCAGATCATTGTAAAAACTGATTGTATCAGGGTATTTCATCATTCATACCAACATGAGGATGAATGTGAAGTTCCACTTTTTAATCATCCACACCTACAGCCAAGCTGGGGCACCTGTAAGACTGGCTATGTCTCTTTGGGTGTGTGGTGGAATAATAAATGCCAAGATGGAAGTTACAACTGTGATCAAAATTCCTTCCTTTTTATTTTAATATGTATTACACATGTACCAAAAAGTAATGGGGTTTTGACCACTCTATTACTGCTTCCATTTTGACTTTTTAACACTGGCCCTGGCAGAAGTCCCCCAAGCATTTCAGTGAATTTTATTATTCAAAAACAGAAAAATCAACAATACATCTGGAGCTCACCTGCCTTATTTAAGTAATGTTTAACAATGGATGAAATTCCTTGGGGTGTTACAAAGTTATCTACTCCTTCCTTCACCACCATTCCTTTTACTGGGACAGTCAATGGCTTCAGGACTCCATGAGACAACAAATCTTCATAAAAGCTAAAAAGAGAGTTAATCTGTTAACTAATTAATCTGTTGACTGCTCTTGTACAGATTTTAGATTATACTACTGGTTTTAACTGGTTGTCTTTTAAATGATTTAAAAATTTAAGACAGAAATTCATAGTTAATAGATCAGGGGTCTCCATAATTGGCAACTTTAAGACTGGTGGACTTCAAATTCATGCTGGTTGGGGAATTCTGGGAGTTGAAGTCCATGTCTTAAAGTTGCCAAGTTTGGAGACCCCTGTTTTAGATCATTGTTCCAACAATCATTAATTATAGCTTGCTTTCAAAATTTGCCCCTTAATTAAATTACCTAAACCAATTTGGACAACATCCTAGAAGATGGGAAAAATAGAGAGCAAAAAGATCCTGGCCCCAACCACACCATGAGAGGCAGAATGAAAAACATATATCAGTTGAAGTTGATTCAGATATCAAATGTTATTCAGATAAATACAAAAGTAAAGTGATCAAGTGAAAGAGAATAAAAAAGAAATTATTACTTATTTCAGGGCTAACTATATCAAATGACCATTATTTAATTCAAATTAAATCATGTTCCATTTTTGTCATGGTCCCATCTCCTTCTGAGGTCTTGACAGCAAAATGGTATGCCATTTTATAAGCAGTCTACAGAAATTACAGCCTGGGAACCACTAAACAAATGCATTAAATCAGTAACTATACAGCAGATTATCTGTGTTACAAAAGTGAAGATTGGGTTCTTTTTTTAAGAACAATTTTATGAGTGACCCATAATTACACCCAAGATGAAATGTTCTTCTCTGCACAAATAAAACAAGCCTTAAGATTAACTGGAATAATATTTTTATGGCATTACTTTCAACCAGTTTTAAGATCTGATATACTAGATTCTTGGTACTAAAGATGGAATATAACATTGAAAGAATATGAAAGATATTCATTTAAACCTCGGAAGCCAAAAGGTCCACAGAAGTCTGTGGTACAGCTGTAGAAGACATATAGTGAATGAATCCTGGTGAGTTGCAGTGGTCACTGCTTGCTATTTTCAAACAGAACAAACATTATATATAATTATTATATAACTAAGCAAGGAAAGAAGCAACCCACAACTAAGGAGAATTTTCCTGACAGTTAGAACAATTAATCAATGAAATGACTTGCCTCCAGAAGTTGTGGTGCTCAAACACTGGAGGTTTTTTTAAAAAAAGATTGGACAACCATTTGTCTGAAATGGTATAGGATTTCCTACCTGAGCAGGGGGTTGGACTAGAACACCTCCAAAGTCCTTTCCAACTCTGTTATTCTTTTATATCCTCTTCTGAAGTTATCCTCTTGAAATATTTGTATAACCCTACTAGGCAATTACACTTACATGGGCTTAGATAAGTATCTCCTGGCTCCTGCACCCAGAAATTCTCCATTTCAAATCAGGTAATGCAGGTTTTTCATTTAGATTGTTTAGAGTGATCAGCACACAGGGCTCAATATGAAAGGGGAATTTCACTTTTTCCTTTCTCACAGTACTACAAAGACCCCAATCTAAAATGGCTGACATTTGGTTCCAAAAATGCACACAGCAACATGTTTTCCAATACACTATTTAATTTGTTTCCTGTTTTAGTTTTCATCTACAGAAATAATTTAATTTGCAAACAACATTACTTCTTCCATTGGAGTTTTATGTCTGGAGACCCCAATGTAGTGACTTTCTCTAAAAGCAACTCTTCACTGTGTTTGCTCAAGGGTCATGGTAAAGTTATAGTAGAAAAGAATTTGGCCTTTATCCTCTGTCCTCAGTATGTTTCTAGAAGCATTAGTTTAGTTATTAGTTCAAAAAAGGAATCTCCAAACTTGGCAACTTTACAGACTTCAACTCTCAGGATTCCTCACCCAACATGACTGGCTGAGGAATTCTTGGAGTTAAGTCCACAAGTGTTAAAGTTGCCACATTTGGATGCCCTGGTTTAGAATACTAAAGAAAAAAAGTTCTGGAAGTTCTAGAATAATTATAACTGGTTTTGTTTTAAATTAATGGATTATGTTTACAGCAATGTATGAATCCAGCCAACTGTGGCTCATTTGGCAAACTATGGTCTAGCAAATCAGCCTAGACGTAACCAATATTCAAGACTTTGGAGAAGCTCACGTCCGGGTGGCAAGGCGCCGCCGACGACAGCTGCTTTTAGGTTGTCAGCTTCGTGGCTTTGTAGAACCGCCGAAAACAGCGCCGATCAGCTGTTTCGGCGGTTCGGAAGCCCCTCCTCGGGAGAAGAGGAGGGGGTGAGTATCCAAGTAGGGGAAGGGCTCTCCGGGGCCGCCAGAACTTAAAGTTCTGGCGGCTGAAGGATCGAGCCCCCCCGAAGCTTGGATTTCTCCGGGCTGCGCAGCGTTTCTGCTCCGTTGTCTTTTGGAGCAGAACAAGGCGAACGCAACCATCCCTGCTCACAGGAATGGATTTTGGAAGATAAGAAAGCAGGCAGAGCGATGCAAGAGAATAAGGAGTAAGTGAACTTTTGATCTTTGGCTCAATCCACATTGAAGACCCTGAAAGTAAAAGTGCGTAGTTGCAATAGTGGAAAAAATGGTGGCTAAATCTTCTAAACTTACTAAAAGTGCGGGGGCTTCCCCCCTGCCGCAATCTTCAGTGCAAGTTATAGCACCTCCTGCACCTTCACCTTTGCCTGTTTTAACAGTTAAAGTTTTGCAAGATGCTTTGGAAAAGCATTCACAGCAATTAGCTGAAATTATGGATGAAAAGTTGGAAGAGAAGTTTACAGTAATAAGGGAGGACATCTTGCTTGCATTTCAAGGCATGGCGATATGTATTGAACGCCTGGACGAAAGAGTGGAGGACCTCAGTCAAAACAATATTAAATTGGATGCTAAGATATTAGAGACTGAGAATGCGGTGGATAAAATTGATTATGACCTGACATTGGTACAATACCATGAAATGGAATTTGCTGTGAGAATTAGAGGTCTTAAGGAGAATCTTAAGGAAGATTTGAAGAAAATAGTTTCTGTTGCTCTGGAAGATGTTTGGGAAGGCCAGCTGAAGGAATTGCAGAAGATATAGATAAAATCTTCCGTGTTAATTCCTGGATTGCAAGACAAAGGAAACTACCTAGAGATGTGGTTGTTTATTTTACAAAGAGAGCAATCAGGAATGAAGTTATTCAAGTCTCTTACAATACTAAGCTTGTGATTGCAGAGCAAGAAGTCTTGGTTCTAAAAGAGATCCCTCCAAAAATTTTAAGGAAACGAAAGGAATTTGCATTTCTGGCACAGGAGCTTAAGTGACGTGACATCAAGTTTAGATGGGAGATCCCAGTGGGTATGGTGGTAATGTATGAAGACACAAGATACCGTTTTGCTACAGTGATGCAGGCACGTGATTTTTATAGCAATGTTTTAAAAGCAATCCCCATACCACTTTTGGAATCATCAAAGGAGGGAAAGTCTCAAGATGCCGAAGGAATACAGACAGAAAGCAGCAGGAGTGGATCAAATTTCAACAGTATCAGAAAAAGTAAGAGACCAGAGGATTACGCGTGCTGCTTTGAGACGAATCAGACGTGAGCAAGAGCAGGATCAGCAGAATGTTGTGGAACTTCCAAAGTGTACCTATAGCGAAGCTGTGGGAGGAGCGCGGCCTAAAAATGTGAAGGGGATCCTGGAAGATGCGCTCCAAAAGCTTCGGGTTGCCAGAAATGGTGACTAAGTTTTTAACTTGGAATGTCAATGGATTAAATTCACCACAGAAGAGAAAGAAAATCTTTCAATATTTAAAGCAATTTAAGACTGATGTTATTTGCTTACAAGAAACACATATTAGAGCTATGGACCAAAAGTATTTATTAAATTCAAGATTAGGTACACAATTTATTGCTTCTGCAACAAACAAGAAAAATGGAATGGTTATTTATGTTAAGAATACAATTACAGCAGAGTTAATTGAAGCAGACCAACAAGGAAGATATGTTATTGTGGACTTGTTAATAGAAGGCAAAAAAATTCTTTTGGTTGGATTATATGCTCCTAATCAACAGCAAGCTGATTTTTATAGTTTATTACACAGCAAGATTACCCAATTGGATTACAAATCTTTTATTTTTATGGGAGACTGGAATGGTGTTTTGAATGTACAAATGGATAAGAGTGGATCTTATAGAAGTACCCCAAGTCATGCTAAATTGCCTAAGTCTTTTTTTGAGATGATGGATGATATGGAACTACGTGATGTTTGGAGGGAGAGGAACTCACAAGAAAGGGATTATACTTTTTTTTCTGACAGACATCAATCTTTTTCTAGGATTGATTTTATATTATTGACTAATGATCTTTTTTTTAGAACTAAGAAGATAAAGATTTGTTCAAGGATTATGTCTGATCACAGCCCAGTTTGGTTAGAGATTGGAAAAGACATTAGAGAAAGACGTTCCTGGCGTTTAAATGAGAATCTGTTTAGAAATCAGAAAAATGTGGAAGAGTGTAAAAAACAGATGAAGGTTTTTTTTGAAACAAATATGCATAAGGGTACTTCTATGGAAATGGTATGGGATGCTAGTAAGGCGTATATGAAAGGTGTGTTGATATATCTTAATAATATATATAGATGTAATTTGGAATTTAGGAGGAAAGAATTATAGATAGAGATTAAGGAAAAAGAAAAGGCTTTAATTTTGAATCCATCGGATGTGAAGATCAAAGAGGCTATTAAGTTATTAAGAGGACAATTTGACAAGTTAATGGCTGATCAGGTGGCAACTAATCTACGGTTTGCAAGGCATAATACTTTTTGCAATGCCAATAAACCAGGTAGATGGTTAGCTTATATGCTAAGGAAGAAACAAAGGGTTTCTAATATAGATAAAATAGAACATAAGGGAAAGGTTGTGTATCAGCAGAATCTTATCAAGGAAACCTTTGTTGATTTTTATTCTAAATTATATGCTAGAGATAAGATTAATGAAACAGACATTGATCTATATTTAAAAGACGTTAGCATCCCGGCTCTTACGCAAGAACAAAAAGAAGAGATGAATCAGCTGATAACTGAGGAAGAAATATTTTTGGCAATTAAACAGTTAAAAGTGGGTAAAGCGCCAGGCACGGATGGTTTGACTGCTGTGTATTATAAAAATCTACAGTTTGAGATGATAAAGCCATTAAAGGAACTGTTTCAGACAATTCAAAAAGGGGGTGGAGTGACTCCGTCTTGGAAAACTGCTTTTATTTCTTTAATCCCGAAAGAAGATCAGGACGTTACTCAAGCAAGAAATTACAGGCCAATATCACTTTTGAATACGGACTACAAGATATTTGCTAAGGTTTTAGCTAGTAGATTGATGAGGGTATTGCAACAGGTAATTCATGGTGATCAAACTGGGTTTATAAGTAGTAGACAAATGAAAAATAATGTGAGACATATAGTTGATTTGTTGGAATTTCTGGAAAGGAATAACCAGATCCCTGCAGCATTGATCTTTTTGGATGCTGAAAAAGCCTTTGATCAATTGGATTGGAAATTTTTGCTGAAAGTATTAGATAAAATGAATTTTGGGGATGAATTTCTACAACCAATTAGGGCATTATATCAAAAGTAAACAGCTCGAATAATTGTTAATAATAGTTTGACTGAAATGTGTAATATTGAAAAGGGTACGAGGCAGGGTTGCCCGTTATCACCCTTATTATTTGTCTTAACGTTGGAGATATTACTGATTAAAATACGGAATTCGGAAACAATTAAGGGAATTCAAATAAGAGATCAGGATTATAGATTGAGGGCGTTTGCGGATGATCTGGTTATCACGTTGACACACCCAGAAAATTCTGTTATGGAATTGATGGAGTTAATATCGCAATATGGGAAAGTTTCTGGATTTAAGGTTAATATACAAAAAACTAAAATGTTATCTAAAAATATGACAGTATTACAAAAGGTAGCTTTAGAAAGGTTAACTGGATTTGAAATTGTTGAAAGGGTTAAATATTTGGGGGTATACTTAACACCCTCAAATGTAAAATTATATAAAAACAATTATGAAAAGTTATGGAACAAAGTGCAAAAAGAATTGGATAGTTGGAAAAAATTACAATTGTCATTATTGGGAAGAATTGCAGCAGTAAAAATGAATGTTCTGCCAAAATTTTTATTTTTGTTTCAAATGATACCCATTCTCAAAAAGGATTCAAATTTGGAGGAATGGCAGAAGGGTATTAATAAATTTGTTTGGGCAGGGAAAAGGCCACGGGTTAAATTTAAAATTATGCAGGATACGCGTGAAAGAGGTGGTCTAAAAATGCCCAATCTTAAATTATATTATGAAGCTGCTGCATTATCAGCCATAAGTGATTGGATTAATTTGACACAAGGGAGATTATTAAATCTCGAAGGGCATGATTTGTTATTTGGTTGGCATGCATATTTATTGTATGATAAGAAGGTAGACAATGTGTTTAAAATGCATATTTTGAGGCATGCTTTGTTGCGAGTTTGGAAAAAGCATAGACAAAAGTTAAATTACAAGATACCTTTATGGGCAATACCCAAACACGCAATAGAGAATATAAATGTTGGATTTAAACATGATGTGATTACATATAAGGAAATTTTGAGTTTGGAGAGGAATATATGGTGTTTGAAGTCATATAATCTTTTACGAGGAAAAAAGATTGTTCAAACTTGGTTTCAGTATGGGCAATTACAAGCCAGGTGGAAAGAGGACCAGAAAATTGGTTTTTTAATGGATGATGAAAATTTGGTAAAGCAAATTAGAAATCAGGGACCAGCACATATCAAACGGATATATCTTGCATTGATAGAGATTGACTCAGAAACAGAAATTGTTAAGGATTGTATGATAAAATGGGCACAGAATATTCAGGAAGTTATCACAATGGACACTTGGGAAAAGATCTGGGTGAGAAATGTAAAATTTATGCAAGCTCAAAACTTAAGAGAGAACTTTTATAAAATGTTTTATAGGTGGCATTTAGATCCTAAAAAGTTAGCAAGTATGTATCCGAATTATCAGCCTAAATGTTGGAGATGTGGCGGTGAAGATGCAACGTACTTTCATATATGGTGGACTTGTAAAAAGATCAAAGCATTTTGGATTAAAATTTGGTGGAATATGCAGAAGATATTCAAGAAAAGGATAAAGTTTTGTCCGCAATTGTTTTTACTGGGCATTATTACTGATACTACCGTGCTGGACATTAATCTGATGTTGAACTTAATTACGGCAGCGAGACTTTTAATAGGGCAATACTGGAAGAAGGAAGAACTGCCGACTATAGAGGAATGGACTTTAAAAGTTTCCAACCTGGCGGAAATGGCGAAGATTTCAGCATATTTGAAAGACCATTCGCAACAACGATATATTGTGGAGTGGAAAAAATGGATTGATTACATCCAGAATAAATACGGGACTAAAAAGTTTTATCTAGCATTTGAATAAGTATATTGCTTGTAGTCAACTTATAAGAGCTAAAGTGCGAGAGATTTAATAGTTTATTGTTATTAGTATATGGGAGTTTATGATTGCTTATTTTATTTTTATACCTTGTATCCAGCTCTGGGAAGTCGGGGAGGGGGGAGGGGGGAAGGGGAGGGTGAGAGGGTGGGATAGGGTTGGGAAGGGAGGGAAGGGTTGGGGGATGGGATGTTAAAAAATAAAATGTATTGAAAAACTTTTCAATAAAAAAAAAAAAAAAAAGACTTTGGAGAAGTTGTAAGGACTCCAAAGTCTTCCACAGAGAGCAGTTTCACCAACACTTGCCTTGGCTATGGGCAACTGGTTAAAGTTTATAAGCCACCACTTTAACTTTCCCATAATGCCTGAAGTAAATAATATTTTATGGAAAATGTAAAATAAGTACTACACGTAATCCTCAACTTGCAACCAGTGACTATTCAAATTTACACTGAAAAATGCGAGGACAGTGAGGACTTGCACCAAGTTTCCTATGTTCCATCTTGCCAACGTATTAGGGATATGGTACACATATTGTGTGCTTTAATTATGGTTTTCTGAATAAACTATTTCTGGATGGATTCACATAATGACTAAATGCAACCTAAATGTGCAATGTCTGAACCCACCATATTTGATTTGATTTATTAAATTTATATACCGCCCTTCTCCCAAAGGACTCAGGGTGGTGAACAGGGCATATATAAATAGACAATACAAAAATTAAAAGAGAATTAAACAATTGCCCAGATAAAAACTATAACAGTATAAAAACACATTAAAAATCCTAATATCCCCCATCAGGCCAGGCCAGCTTGTTCAAATAAATGGATTTTCAGATCGCGCCGGAAGGAGCGAAGGTCCGGTGCCGTCCGGAGCTCAACGGGCAGTTGGTTCCATAAAGCCAGAGCGCCCAGAGAGAAGGCCCTCCCCCTGGAGGCCACCAGCCGACATTCTCTGACCGAAGGCATCCTGAGGAGGCCCTCTCTGTGGGAACGCACAGGGCGGAGGGAAGTTGACGCCGGCAGCAGGTGGTCCCCGAGGTACTCCGGACCCATGCCATGTAAGGACTTAAAGACCATAACCAAAACCTTGAATCTCACCTGCACTGGTAACCAATGCAGCTCGCGGAGCAAAGGTGTAACATGGGAGTATCGGGAAACTCCCAAGACAACTCTCGCAGCCGCATTCTGTACCAGTTGGAGCTTCCAAGTGGTCTTCAAGGGGAGCCCCATGTAAAGAGCGTTGCAGTAGTCCAGGCGAGAGGTCACGAGCGCATGAGTGACCGTACACAGGGCATCCCGGTCCAGATAGGGTTGCAACTGGCGCACCAGGCGAACCTGGGCGAAAGCCCCCCTTGTCACGGCTACTATATGGTCTTCCAAGGTAAGCCGTGAATCTAGGAGGACTCTCAAGTTGCTAGTCCTATCCACAGGGGGTAAATACTCACCCTCCCATAAAAAGAGATGGAATATTTTGAATGTCCCGGGATGCTGGAATGCACAGCCACTCAGTCTTGTCAGGGTTGAGCTGAAGTCTGTTCCTCCCCATCCAGACCCGAACCGCCTAAAGGCAACGGGACATCACATCGAGGGCATCACTGGGGTGGTTTGGGGTCGAAATGAAAAGCTGGGTATGATACCCAACTCCAAAACCACGAATGATCTCACCCAGCGGTTTCATATAGATGTTGAACAGGAGAGGCGAGAGGACCGACCCCTGAGGAACTCCACAAGCGAGAGTCCTTGGGGTCGACCTCTGCCCCCCTGCCAACACCGACTGCGAGCGTCCCAGGAGATAGGAGGAGAACCACTGGAGAACCGTGCCTCCCACTCCCAATCCCGAGACGCCGCAGCAGGATACCATGGTCGATGGTATCGAAAGCCGCTGAGAGGTCTAATAGGACTAGGACAGAGGAATATCCCCTGTCCCGGGCCCTCCAGAGATCATTCACCAGAGCGACCAATGCCGTCTCCGTGCTGTACCCGGGCCTGAAACCCGATTGGGACGGGTCTAGATAATCCGCTCCATCCAGAACCAGGGGGAGCTGATGCACCACCACACTCTCAACAACCTTCGCAAGAAAGCGAAGGTTGGAGACCGGACGAAAGTTATTCAACATAGCTGGGTCCAGGACAGGCTTCTTGAGGAGAGGTCTCACCACCGCCTCCTTCAAGACGGCGGGGAAATTACCCTCACTCAAAGAAGCAGATATAACTGCCTGGAACCACCCTCATGTCCTCTCCCGAGCTGCATAAACCAGCCAAGAAGGGCACGGTCCAATAAACATGTGGTGGAGCTCAACCTCCCCATAATCCTGTCCACTTCCTTAGGGGTCACAGAATCAAACTCCTCCCAGATAACATCGACAAGACCGCTCATGTCTTGATCGTCGGACCCTGCCCAGTTGGAGTCCAGACCAGTCCGAATCCGAGCGATTTTATCCGACAGATGTTGACCAAACTCCTCGGCACGGCCCTGCAAGGGTTCCTCCCTCACCTCCTGATTAAGGAGGGAGCGGGTCACCCTAAACAGGGCGGCCGGGCGATTATCTGCTGACGCGATGAGGGCAGAGAAGTAATTACACCTCGCCACCCTCATCGCTGCGAGATAAGACCTAATAGAGGTTCTTAGTCGCAACCGGTCGGATTCGGATCGGCTGGACCTCCAACAGCTCTCTAGGCCCCGTTTCCGACGCTTCATCTCCCGGAGCTCCATAGAGAACCATGGAGCTTGTTGGGATCTGTACCGGGTCAGGGGCCACAAGGGTACAACTCGGTCAAGTGCCTCAGTGGCCGCCCTTTCCCAGGCTTCCACTAGGGCATCCGCCAAGTTGTGAGCAACGGAGGCAGGTGGGGACCCCAGCGCTGCCTGGAACCTATCAGGATCCATTAAGCGCCTGGGGCGGTACCATCTAGTTGGCTCCGTACCCCCACGGCGGGGGGTGGCAAAACGGAAGACCAGCCGCAGGAGGTAATGATCGGTCCATGACAGGGGCATAATAAATGGAGAGCCCCCACCAAGATCATCAAACCACCGTCCAGATAAGAAAACCAGGTCAAGGGTGTGGCCTCCCTCATGAGTTGGTTCAGAAATTACTTGTGTCAGGTCCATGGCCGCCATGGAAGCCATGAACTCCCGAGCTAACTCAGATGAACCTCCTAGGGATGGTAGATTGAAGTCACCCAAAACTATGAGTTTGGGGAACTCAATCACCAACCCAGAGAGGACATCGAGTAGCTCAGGCAGGGCTGCCGCTGCGCGACTAGGCGAAAAGTACACCAGCAGCAAGCCCAACTGCGCCCCCGGACCAAATCTCAAAAAGAGAGACTCATACCCAACTATCTGAGGAACGGTGGTCTCCCGCGGACATAAGGTCTCCCTGATAGCTACCGTCACTCCCCCGCCCCTACTTTGAGCCCGGGGCCGGTGTAGCACCCGGAAACCTGGTGGGCAGAGATCAACCAAAGGGACCCCACCCTCTGGGCCCAACCAGGTCTCCGTGATGCAAGCCAGGTCCGCGTGCTTACCCTCAACTAAATCCCGAACAAGGGGAGCTTTGTTAACCACGGACCTGGCATTTAGGTACACCAGCCGGAGCTCAGGAGGCTGCATATCCTCGCTCCCGGGACCTCGGGGAAGAAACAGAGGGTCGGGGCGCCTCACCGCTTGTAAATAGCGGAGACGACCCCCCCCGGTAACAATACAGCCCTCTGTTCATGCACCTGCTGCCATTCCCCAACGTCGTGGGAATCGGTAGTCCCATGACCCGCTCCCGAGCCCCGGAGGCAACCACACCCCGCTCTCCCCCTGCGCAATCAGATCCAGGCCTGGCCTGAGCCACGGTTGATTGACCACCCCCCATAGCCAAACAACCACCACCCACTCCCACCCCTCTCCCTAATCCCATAAATAATTTTGCTAAAAAGTTAACCAGGGGCCTCCTATTAAATTTATATTGAAGGCCCCTGCCCCTGCCCGGCCATTTATGGATGTTAAATGCATTTAGGTTTACTCATCAGAAGAAACACATATGATGATCTACTACTGTGCTTGGTACAGAGCTACAGGTTGATCAGAAATCAGCATATAAGCTGTTTTCATAGTCTGGAGAGAACCACTGACACCAGGTAATGGACAATTTGGTCTTTATTATGGAGGATCCACAACAATCGGGACCGAAACTGTTGGAATTATTAGATAAATATGGAGAAGCCTCTGGGCTGAAAATAAACAAGGGTAAAACTAAAATGATTGTTAAAAAATATGACAAATAAACAGAAAGAACACTTGTCTAGGATTATGGATATACAAATATTTAAGAAGATAAAATATCTAGGAATTACTATTACGGCCAGATGCACTTCAATCAAAGAAGACAGTTATAATAGTGAAACAAATAAAAGAAGACCTGGAAAGATGGGGAGCCTTTCATTGTTAGGGAGAATTGCTGTCATAAAAATGAATGTATTGCCTAAAATCCTATTCCTCTTCCAAAATATTCCTATAAAACTTGATCAAAAATTTTTTGGGAACCTGAACAAATTGACATTAAATTTTATATGGCAAGGATTAAAATGAAACATCTGCAGGATGTTAAAGAAAATGGGGGTTTTGGACTACCAGACTGGGAAACATATTATGATGCAGCGGCGTTAACCTGGATTAGAGAATGGATAATTTTAAAGAATAAAAGATTATTAACTCTAGAAGGCCATGATCTACAATTAGGCTGGCACGCATTCCTATGGGATGAGAAGGAAGGGCTATATCAACATTTTCAAAACCATTGGATTAGACAAGGGCTACTTAAAATTTGGAATAAAATTAGAAAACAAAATGACATTAAAGTACCAGTCTGGTTGTCCACCCTTGAAGTGATAGTCTACCCAAATTTGTTTAATTTGTAAAACAGTACTACATACAAAGATATTATGAATGAAATGGGAGAACTGAAATCTAGACAGGATCTAGAACAAGGGATAAAATTGGAATGGTGGGTTTACAAACACGATATGGGAAAGATAAGAAAGAGTGGGGGATAAATATTCAAGAAACTGCATTGGATAAAATTTTATTGGGTCCAGATGAGAAACAAATAAGGAAACTGTATAGTTTGCTATTGGGGTACAAAATGTTTGAGAAACAAGTTAAAGAACCAATGCTGATATGGGCTAAAAATTTGGGACATGGCATAGATTTTGATATTTGGCAAACTCTTTGGGATAGAAATAAAAAGATAACGCTGGCCTCAGCTTATAAAGAAAATTTATATAAAATGTTTTACCAGTGGCATCTTCCCCCAGCATGATTAGCCAAAATGTACAAGGCAATATCCCCTAGCTATTGGAAGTGTTCCGAAGAATTAGGTACTTATTTTCATGTTTGGTGGTCCTGTAATAAGACGCAAAAGTATTGGCAAAGGATTCATATATGGTTAGAAGAAATATCAGGATGGAGTGTAGATTATAGACCAGAATTTTTCCTACTAGGCATAACAACAGAGAAGCATACCAAAGAAAAGTTATACATAACGATACACATCATCACAGCAGTGAGAATGATGTTAGCCCAGAAATGGAAAAACAGTGAAATACCGACAAGAGTGAAGTGATAAATAAAATTTGGGCGTGTGCAGAAATGGACAAGTTAACTTTGGAAATTAAAAATAAAGATCAGTCAGATTACTACAAAATTTGGAATAAGTTTTACTCATGGTGGGAACAGAAAGGTCACAACAAAAACACACAGGATGCTGATTTCATATATTATTAGAATAAGGTGGTTAGGACGCTGAGCTTGTTGATCAGATGGTTGGCAGTTTGGCGGGTCGAATCCTGAATGCCGTGTAACAGAGTGAGCGCCTGTTACTTGTCCCACCTTCTGCCAATCTAGCAGTTTGAAAGCACGTAAAAATGCAAGTAGAAAAATAGGGACCACTACGGTGGGAAGGTAACAGCGTTACGTGCGCCTTTGGTGTCTAGTCATGCCGGTCACATGACCACGGAGACATCCTCAGACAAGCGCTGGCTCTTCGGCTTTGAAACAGAGATGAGCACAGGGCCCTAGAGTCGGAAACAACTAGCATGCATGTGCGGGGGAACCTTTACCTTTTCAAGATTGAATATTCTATAACTGTATATAAATGATATGTACATAAAGTGTATATATGTACATAAAGCTGCAGTCAGATTCTAATTCAGTGATGGCAAGCTTTTTAGAGACCAAGTGCCCAAACCGCAACCCAAAACCCACTTATTTATTGCAAAGTGCCAGGGCCGCATCAGCATTGTGATGCCCTCAGGGGGGGCAGGGAGGCACCTGAGTGCCATCTCTGGCACGCAAATCCTGGGGACACAAAAATGGGCCACTGTGCTGCAAGGCACCAAAACGGCTGCCGCAGCACTGCAACTTACAGATACAAGACGTACATACATACATACATACACCATGGAAGAACAGGGCAGGGGCTAGTATCACGCAGGCACTAACCCCACCCCATTTGCAGTGCGTGTGTCATGCATGCATGTAAAATGCTTCCTCCTCCTTTTTCTTCCAGTCCATCAATCGACAATAGTTGGTGACCTCTACTTGAGCTTCGCCTCCTTTATGCTGGGTGGGGCTCCTGCTCCAGGCAGTGGTGGTGGCCTGATGGACCTACTGCTGGCGGCAGTGGCGTGCATGCCAACAGAGAGGGCTTTGAGTGCCACCTCTGGCATGTGTGCCATAGGTTCACCACCACTGTTCTAATCAATTAGTTACCTCTTTTTAGCACTTTTAAGGGGATTTGAATTTTTGAATTTGAATTTGATTGAATTTATATACCGCCCTTTCCCGTAGGACTCAGGGCGGTTTACAAGGTGATTAAAAACATCAATACAAAAGTTAAAAAACAATTAAAAAAAATTAAATTCAATCCCTGAAAAAATATAAAAACCCCAATTAAAACTCTCAGCCTGGGCCAGAAAGCTCGAAGAGCCAGGTCTTCAGGTCCAGGCGAAATGAACGAAGGTTGGGGGCAGTCCTAAGCTCCACAGGCAGCTGGTTCCAAAGGGCAGGCGCACCCACAGAGAAGACCCTCCCCCTGGGTGTTATCCTCCAGCAGTCTTTTACCGGCGGCACCCTGAGAAGGCCCTCCCTGTGGGAGCGCACAGGACGAAGGGAACTTGATGCCGGCAGCAGGTGATCCCTTGTGGTATGGAGACAAAAAGTAGCTCAGGAAGACATCACTTGTTCAAGCAGTTTCCTGGATTGGGGGGAGGGGAGAGAAATGGACAATGCCTAACTGACTGTAATGTAATGGTGAACACATGAGGGGGAAGGGAGACACAGACTGCTAAGGTCATAAATGTGGACATTGGTCATAAAGTTACTTTTCCATCACTGTCGTGAATAAGAACTGTCGATGTCCGAGGCAATTGCAAAATGAGGACTACTTAATAGGTGATGTTGCAAACCTAACACAGCTCTTTACTGGAAGCAAAATTTTATTAGTTTTCATCCCACCTTTATTATTTATATAAATAACTCAAGGCCGCAGACATATCCAACGCACCTTCCTCCTTCTATTAAATATTAGGTTTGACGGCCCCTATCCAAATGAAACCAACAACTTCTACCTGAAAGCATTTTATAGGTGCATTTGTACATCAGAATAAATTTGCGACATCTTCACCATGTCCTCATTCATATAAACCATGAATGAAACCAAGTCCATGCACAGTTATCATTCTTACAGCGGACATTTGATGAAAAAAAATTATTTGAGTGGCAACTCAAAAAGGCTGATTATGTACCATCAGGTCTTAAGTTAAACCCAAGTCCTGCTGCCTCCGAGGACAAGTCCATGTATTTTTCTTGGCAACAAGAATTAGGGATGCCATCTGCCATCCCCGTTGCTTTCTTCTCCTGTTTTCCCCCATTTTTCAGCCTGGGCTACGTTCCTGGGATTTCCTAGCGGTCTCCCATCCACAGCGCATCCCGGCTCATCTTTCGTCAAAATCAGCTCAGGGCTGCCCTCGTTTTGCTCAATAGCAATTTGCACATCATTCCAACCCATGATGATCCCAAGTACGAACTACCACTTGTTGCTACAACGGCATCGACCTCCCTTTATCGACACGTCTTCCAAGCCAAAGAGCTCCCGTTTAATCCTGTGCCTTTTCCCCTTTTCCTCACCTCTGATGCGCCTTCGCATTGCCGGGCGTTCGCGTGATATATTGGGCTCCCAGATCAGCCGTGCATTTCGGGTCTTGAGGGCT
Organism: Daboia siamensis; assembly: GCA_024449315.1. Classification (NCBI taxonomy): domain Eukaryota; kingdom Metazoa; phylum Chordata; class Lepidosauria; order Squamata; family Viperidae; genus Daboia; species Daboia siamensis. Next base: position 380,078 of record JAKJMR010018447.1, on the reverse strand, counting down.
CCGGCTCGTCGACATTCTTCCCCCTGGAAAGTCACGTGCGTGGAGACAGAAAGCCGTTTAGCGCGCGCGCCGGCCGCGAGTGCCCAATCAGCTTCTCCGGAAGGAAAAATCTCAGCCTAGTAACAGGGAAACACCCCCTCCCTGGCACCCCACCAATCCTGGCGGAGCACGGGTTGCACTGCAAATCTAAGCCACGAACCTCACAGAGGTTTGGCAATTTGCAGGGAAGCGTCCTTCGCGTTTAAGCGTGCACCGAGTTGCTGCTGTTAGCATCTGAGCGTTTTACGTTCTTGCTATTTGAAATCCGTCAGCCTCTATTTGAATCCGAGCGAAGTGTCTCGGCTGCTTTGCCTAGGCGTGCTTTGGCCGGGAAAGCTTTTGCAGCCTGACGGAGATGAGTTTCATTAAAAAGACTGGCTGACATTGAGCGCGAGCGATCCTGAAAAGGGAGTCCTATCGTTCGCCGTAAAATTCACTCGGGGCCAGGTGAATTGCTGGCAAAGCGGGGAGCGTGGCTTGTTTTATATCTAACCTTCCCGGATTCCCACAGTGGACCCGCCTGCCCTTTCCACAGGGGTCTTCAAACTTGGCCCTTTTATGACTTGTGGACTTCAACTCCCAGAATTCCTCAGCCAGCGTGCCTGGCTGAGGAATTCTGGGAATTGAAGTCCACAAGTCATAAAAGGGCCAAGTTTGAAGACCCCCTGATTAAGATCTGCGGCTTCAAGGCGCCCCACTCACCTGCGCCCTGCGCCTTCTCCCAGACCACGACGCGCAGGAGGCGCTGAGGAAACTCTGCGCGCAAAAGCGCAGCGCACAGGCCACCGGTCAGCCCGGCGCCTACGATCAGAATCCGCGCCATGGCCGGACCCGTCTGACAAAGGAGGCGGGCCGGGCCGGCCCACCAGATCCTCCTCCCTTTTCCCGGAGTTTCTTGCAACCCAGAAGCCGGGCAGAGGGAGTTGACTCCCCGCCCCTTTTTCCCGTTTCGAGCCGCCGCCGTCGAGCTTGTTCGCGGCGCCAAGAGGAAAGCAGCTTTACGCCGCGGTTGTCTCCGCCAAGTCCCGAACGCGCGGTGGGATATATTGGGTGTTAGCCGTTAGAAGTCTTGATTTAGTTCAATCCCGCAGGAAAGGACGAAATCTACCTGGGGGTGAAAAAAAATAAGAACAAAAAACCGGAGGGGTCAACTTGTCCTTGAAAAGAGATTTCTCCCCCGGCTTTGCAAACCCTTCCGAGCTAAGCAACCTTGGACGGCTCCGTTCCGTCAAACGTTTTAGTTCTGGCAACTGGAGATCTACGGGAGGATTGAAATGGCGAAAGTCGTGATCCCCGCACCTCCACCCGTGCGGTGCGGTTCTCTGGATTTTCATGCGGGGTGAGACTTCGATGGGTCTGACCCTTCGGAGTTAGAATTGCTTCCGCCCCAGTGGCATAGCATGGGGGGGTGCAGGGGGGCCGGCCGCACCGGCCGCAACATCTGGGGGGGCGCGCTCGCACTCGTAGCTCTCTGCCCCTGTCTGGCTCACTCATTCTCTCACTGCAGTGCTGGCTGTGCGAATCCGATCTGAGCCGCTGGGTTGCTGCCCACTGTGGAGGGGGGCGTGCAGTGCGGTGCGGAGAGAGAGCGAGGAACTATTTGGGGGAGGGACAAATTACTTGCCTTGCCCCGGGTGTTGACAACATGCTACGCCACTGCTCCGCCCATCTTTGAACGTGAGATTGCTGTCCAGGGGTTCGGGTTAGAAGACCTCTGAGATCCCTTCCAGTCCTGTGAGATTCCATGTCCCGTGTCTACTTTTGGCGCTGAAGCAGAAATTCGTAGCCTTCCATCCAGGTGCCTAGACACTACCCCGACTACAGGGTCTGACATGAACTGTCAGCTTGGTGTTTGTGTGTCTCTGTCTGTGTCATCGTGTGTGTGTGTGTGTGTGTGTGTGTGTGTGTGTGTGTGTGTGTGTGTCTACCTTGGATGCGGCTGCCCGCAGGGGAACGGGCAGCAAACGAAGCCATCTGCCTTGTGGTATCTCTCAAAGGATGCAATTTCTGTACAGGTGCTTTGCTTCCCGCACAGATTGCAATATTTGTGGCCGTTGCTTCATATTGTCATTACTGGAAGTGTGATAATTCCTATCTGGACCGGGATGCCTTGCGTACAGTCACTCATGCGCTCGTGACTTCTCGTCTAGACTACTGTAATGCTCTCTACATGGGGCTGCCCTTGAAGTCCACTCAGAGGCTCCAACTGGTGCAGAATGCAGCTGCGTGAGTTGTGCTGGGGGTTTCCCGATACTCCCATGTTACACCTTTGCTCCACGAGCTGCATTGGCTGCCGGTTGCCCTCCAGGTGAGATTCAAGGTGTTAGTAATGACTTACAAAGCTCTACATGGCATGGGTCCGGATTACCTATGGCAACACCTGCGGCTGGTGTCAACTTCCCTCCATCCAGTGCGTTCCCACAGAGAGGGCCTCCTTAGGGTGCCTCCGATCAAAGAATGTCGATTGGTGGCCCCCAGGGGGAGAACGTTCTCTGTGGGCGCGTCAGACCTATGGAACCGCTTGCCGGTTGAGCTCCGGACGGCCCCCGACTTCCGGCGCGATCTAAAAACATATTTATTTGAGCAGTCTGACCTGGTCTGATGGGTTAGGGCTGGGGTTTTAATACATCTTAATTATTGTTTTAATCTTGGGCATTTATTTAATCGCTTTTAACTTTTGTATCCTGTTTTTGTATTTATTGCCTTGAGTCCTTTGGGAGAAGGGCGGTATAAAAATTCAATAAATAAATAATTCACACTGCCTCTTCACCGCCTCAAAATCCCTCAATCGCCCTCTATACCAAAGGTGCTTTTTCAAAAGGCAACTGGACTTTCTTGTTTTTCTTTCAAGATGTTTTGCTTTTCGCTCAAGAAGCTTCTTCGGTTCTGAACTGAACTTCGGAAGTGAAGAAGCTTCTTGGATTAGAAGCGAAATGTCTTCAAGGAAAAACAAAGTTCAGGTGCCTTTTGAAAATGCACCTTTGGGGCAACCACGACCTGGATGACTGAAAATCTGCATAGATGCTTTGCTCCTGTAAAGTCTATGTATTCTTTTCATTTTCATTTTTAGTTAATGGTTAAAAAATGGTTAAACGGTAGAAAAGCATATTAAGGAACTTTGCAAGTCACTCTAAAGATGATGTAATTATAACTAAGAATGAAAAATGTACAAATGGATTTATTTGAAATAAAATAAATAAACTGAGTGCTGTTATTGTAAATATTGCTTTAACACTGTGTTTTATGTTTTACATGTAAAGTAAAACTAATGGTTGAAGATATTTCATTAATTTTATTAGGCATATGAATTTAATTTTAACGAGTTTTTGTAATATTTTGTTAATTCTATTATATTAAATAGATACAAGTGCATATTTTTATGGTTGCAGCTTTGCAATAATTTCATTATGTGTGTCTCTTAGTAAAATAACCAGTGTTTTATTTTTTTAAAAAGTGAAAAGACTTAGTGCCCCTTGTCTCTCCAATGTAACAAGATACTTAAAAAATTATGTTATAGGATGAGGACAGGGTTAATCTATGGTGGCAGAAAGTTTTTGTCTCATAGTTTTCTCTGTGTAGAGAATTGAATGAAATAGGAATAAAAGCTTATTATATCCTACAGTGACCTTCTCACCTGAAGCATATGATTTGCTATGGGATTTACTGGTGGAATCAGTTGAAGGAGGTTTAAAAAGAGGTGTAGTGTTAGACTTTCATCTGACAAATTGGCTAAAGATAAGATTATAGATATATAGCTCGTTTGGTTCTTATTAAAATACAAATCCATGGAGCACGTGTAAGATTTCTCTCAACTGAATAAAATCTACTACCGGTACTTAGTTTTCAAATATAAAAAGACCTTCAAAGGAAATATTTATTATGATCATAAAATAGCATATAAAAAGTTCTTAATTATGTTTATATGCTAGCTACTAATATTAATAATCCAATCCTTGTTAAAGTGACAATACTATTATCTTCACTCACAGTGTAAAATAAGTTGAGGTGGTAGCCTGGGGTCACACAATATATCTGATGCACTTTATATCTGATGCACTGTGTCCTGTTTCTGATGCAAACTTTTCACATCAGAAGAAGAGGTGAGAAACCTTTGGGTGAGGTTAATGGAGGAGTACATGTAATTGCATTTAATAATTTGTTGTTGTTAGCTGCGAAGTCGTGTCCGACCCATCGCGACCCTATGGACAACATTCCTCCAGGCATTTAATAATAGAGAATATATTATGTTACAGATTTCAAATTCTCAAAATGCTCAGGGTCAGCATAATTTTACATTGGCTTGTAATAATAGTAAAATTCTCGCTTCATATAAAGAAGCAATTTAGTTGTGGGTGAAAATAATCAACACTCATGTGTATATGAGAAATAACCACTAGAGGGAGGCATTGTTCTTCCTAATAGAGCAGACATGACATACACTGCTGCAATAGACCCACATTCAGCAGTGGGGCCTTCAGTACAGATTTCATATTCTCAGGCATCTCAGCCTTTAGACTGATAGCGGTGGATCTGGAAGCTCAAAATGGAAGGCAAAGTTTGCCTTTCCCAATTTTTCTGTGGTGACAACATTTCTCTGATTCATCCCATTTTAGATTAATAATTGCAAGAGTAACATCCTTGTTAGTTGATAGCTGCCTGATTGAGCCTCATTTACTTGCTTCTGGCCTCCCAGATCTTGCCATGCCAAAATGAAAAAATCTGTATCAAAGTTGCTCTCAACCTGCTAACCCAGAACCGAAGATGAATCAGTATAAGGATGTTAAGGGGGATTTGTTCCTTTGTCTTTCTGGTTACCAGGTTTTTGGTGTTTTGTAGTCTCCTGAATTTTCCAGAATTTCTTCAGCCTTCAGGACAGTTATAAAAGGCGAAAAAGAAGAATTAAGGAACAATCATTTGCTTGGGGAAAATAGCTCAACTCCAAAGGTGACGATGATGCAGGTCATTGCTTCCAAAATGGCATTTGGTCATCATGCAGATATGCATGTACAGTGGATATGTACAAATAGTAGCTAACTTCTTATTCACTTACCCACTTGGATTGAATGTTTAATTGAATAGAACTGGAGGAGATGTTAATGCAATTTTTGAAGAATGTTTCCTTTTGATGTTATTTATGGTAATCAGAAGTTTGGATTTACATTGGTCATGAGCTCATGTCACTTACAGCAAGAAGTTTTGCTGATATTACATGGATAATTAATACCTCACACTTTTTGCCTCAAAAGGTGCACAAAATAGATTTGTAGTTAGAGATGCTTGAAAAGTTCAGTTACAAAAAAGAAAGTGAGCTGCCAAGACCAGGGGTCCCCAGCCTGTGGGCCGCGAGCAGTTGTGGCCCCACTCCCGTGAGCGTTATCAAGGGTGATTCAGTTCCACTCACATGGAACTCATTGCAGGTGCTTGCAGTCCCACTCACGCAGACCTCATGGGCATTTGTGGCCCCACTCAGGTGAGCGTCACCAAAGTCAGTCGCAGCCCCACTTGTGCGAGTGTTGCTGCAAACATTGCGGGTGCTCAGGCACACATGCACCTGGCCCTCTCACAAAATCTTCCCCTCTTTCCCCACTCACCCCCGCTCCAGGCTGCCAACCCAGAAAGGTTGGGGAACTCTGGCCTAGATTAATATGCAGATTGGAATGCCTTTAAAGTGGGGTTTTACTCTCTCCCTCTCCCCAATTTTTGCCTTACAGTGCACCTTTAAAAAAAAAAGCTTATTTAAAAAAACCCAGCCATAAATTCTAAGAAAAAGTATTTGTAAATATAAACTGCAATGTACAATTTATTACAGAAAGTGAATAATTGTTTGTATAATAACTGTGGATTAGAATTTACATCCCTACTTTTTTGAAATGCTCAAATAGCCTTAAAATATTTAACACTTAAGCTCCATATCCATTTACTTTGAAATAAACTCCATTTAATTCAGTGGGTCTTATTTTTGGATTTATATACAGAGACTAATGTTTTTAATTGCATTCTTTTACATCTGCATATCTGGAAATTTCACTGTAGTGTAAATCAATACAAATGCCTGTACTTTATAACCAAACCAATCTTAATATTACAGATACATGAGAATTTGAAAAAAAAACCCCAACCTTAATGAACTAAGTTCACTCCTTTCATTACTTCCCTCTTATATTATTTTAAAACTAAGGTTTTCATCTATGGCTAATTTTTTTTACTGCTATACAGAACTTATTATTTTGATAAACTGATTTGGACTTTTCCAGCCTAGCTTTGAAAAATATTACAATTTTTAAATAAATATATTAATAAATGCTACTATAGAGTTTGTGCTGACTTTAAAAAGTCCTTATCTTTTTGTAACTATTATGTAATACAAACTCATATTTGTAACTCTTACTGTGATTACTGTCAGTAATCAGTTTGGCTCTTATGTTCATTGTCCTGGATGAAGAAGTGGGGGGCAATTTTGGACTATCTAGATAAATCTGCCCCTTCATGGATTACTGCCTTGTTGTGGCGAAGGGGCTTGCATAATTCAATGAGAGTTATGCTGTGCAGGGCCACCCAAGATGGACAGGTCATAGCAGAGAGTTCTGACAAAACGTGATCCACTGGAGAAGGAAATGGCAACCCACTCCAATATCTTTGCCATGAAAATCCCATGGATAGTACCAAAAGGAAAAAAGATATGACGCTGGAAGATGAGCCCCTCAGGTCGGAAGGCATCCAATATGCTACTGGGGAAGAGCAGAGGGCTAGTACTAGTAGCACCAGAAAGAATGAAGCGACTGGGCCAAAGCTGAAAGGACACTCAGCTGTGGATGTATCTGGTGGTGAAAGGAAAGTCTGATGCTGTAAAGATTTTTTTCCCATAGGACCCTGGAATGTAAGATCCATGAATCAAGGAAAGCTGGATGTGGTCAAACGAAATGACAAGACTGAACATCAACATCTTAGGAATCGGCAAACTAAAATGGACAGGAATGGGTGAATTAAATTCAGATGACCATCAGGTATACTACTGCGGGCAAGAATCCCTCAGAAGAAATGGAGTAGCCTTCATAAACAATAAAAGAGTAAGAAAAGTAACACTGGGATACAATCCCAAAAATGACAGAATAATCTCGGTTCGAATCCAAGGCAAACCATTCAATATCACAGTAGTCCAAGTCTATGCCCCAACCATCGGTGCTGAAGAGGATGAAATTGACCAGTTCTATGAAACCCTACAGCACCTTATAGAATTAACACCAAAAAATGATGTCCTTATCATCATGGGGGATTGGAATGCTTAAGTAGGAAGCTAAAACATAACCGGAATATCAGGCAAGTTTGGCCATGCAGTGCAAAATGAAGCAGGGCACAGGCTAATAGAATTTTGTCAAGAGAATACGATGGTCATAGCAAACACTTGTTTCCAACAACCCAAGAGATGGCTTTACACATGGACATCACCAGACGGTCAACACAAAAATCAGATTGACTATGTGCTCTGCAGCGAAAGATGGGGAAGCTCTATAAAGTCAGTAAAAACAAGACTAGGAGCTAACTGTAGCTCAGACCATGAGCTTCTCGTTGCAAAATTTAGGCTTAAACTGAAGAAAATAGGGAAAAGCAGCAGGCCACTCAGGTATGAACTAAATCATATCCCTGATGAATATATAGAAGAAGTGACAAATAGATTTAAGAAATTAGATCTGACAGTGCCTGAAGAACTATGGACAGAGGTTCGCAACATTGTACAAGAGGTAGCAACTAAAACCATCCCAAAGAAACAGAAATGCAAGAAAGCAAAATGGCTGTCTGAGGAAGCTTTACAAATAGGTGAGGACAGGAGAGACGTGAAAGGCAAGGGAGAAAAAGAAAGATACACCCAACTGAATGCAGAATTCCAGACAATAGCTAGAAGAGATAAGAATTCAAAATCTTAAAAGACGATGCAGTAAAAGAGCTACACTCAATTTGCCAGCAATTTTGGAAAACTCAACAGTGGCCACAGGATTGGAAAAGATCAGTTTACATTCCAATTCCAAAGAAAGGCAGTGCCAAAGAATGTTCAAACTATCACACCATTGCACTCATTTCACATGCTAGTAAAGTTATGCTTAAAATCCTACAAGCTAGACTTCAGCAGTATGTGGATCGAGAACTACCAGAGGTACAGGCAGGATTTCAAAGAGGCAGAGGAACTAGAGATCAAATTGCCAACATACACTGGATCATGGAGAAAGCTAGGGAGTTCCAGAAAAACATCTACTTCTGCTTCATTGACTATGCTAAAGCCTTTGATTGTGTGGATCACAACAAACTGTGGCAAGTTCTTAAAGAGATAGGAGTACCAGACCATCTTATTTGTCTCTTGAGAAACCTATATGCGGGTCAAGAAGCAACAGTGAGAACTGGACACGGAACCACTGACTGGTTCAAAATTGGGAAAGGAGTCGGGCAAGGCTGTATACTGTCACCCTGCCTGTTTAACTTATATGCAGAGAACATCATGAGAAAGGCAGGGCTAGATGAATCAAAAGTTGGAATTAAGATTGCTGGAAGAAATATCAACAACCTAACATATGCAGATGATACCACTCTAATGGCAGAAAATGAAGAGGAACTAAAGAGCCTCTTATTGCGAGTGAAGAAGGAGAGTGCAAAAGTTGGGTTGAAACTAAACATTAAGAAAACCAAGATCATGGCATCCGGTCCTCTCAATTCCTGGCAAATAGATGGGGAAGAAATGGAGGTAGTGACAGATTTTATTTTCCTGGGCTCCAAGATCACTGCAAATGGGGACTTTAGCCAAGAAATTAAAAGACGCTTGCTCTTGGGGAGGAAGATCTGGCAAATCTAGACAGCACACTAAAAAGCAGAGATATCACCCTGCAAACAAAAGTGCATATAGCTAAGGCTATGGTGTTCCCAGTTGCAATGTATGGCTGTGAAAGTTGGACCATAAGAAAGGCTGAGCGCCAAAGAATTGAAGCCTTTGAGCTATTGTGCTGGAGAAGACTCCTGTAAGTCCCTTGGACTGCAAGGCGATCAAACCGGTCAGTCCTAGAGGAGATCAACTCTGATTGCTGTTTAGAAGGCCAGATCCTGAAGTTGAAACTCAAATACTTTGGCCACCTTATGAGAAGGAAGGACTCACTGGAGAAGAGCCTAATGATGGGAAAGGTTGAGGGCAATAGAAGGGGACGACAGAGAATGAGGTGGCTGGATGGAGTTACTGAAGCAGTAGGCGTGAGCTTAAATGGACTCCAGAAGATGGTAGAGGACAGGAAAAGAAACACATATAAAGACTCAAGATCAGGATCTGTATCCTTTCTTGATTCAATCTCAGGTTATTCACCTCTGTCATCTCACCATCTCATTTAGGCAATATTAAAGAGTGTCAACCAGCCATTTGGATTTAGATTTTATAAAATAGTAGTGATGAATGTCACTATTAACATTTCACTCCAAAGGATCCTTCCTGATGACACTACATAAAACCAGGATAGAAACCTGAGGCACTTCACTGGTCCATTATCTATGGATTCACTTACTTTGTACTATCTGAACACAAACTCATAGGAAAGACTGGAAATGTTGCAATACAATGACTTCAAGATTCAGTTCTGTCAATTTGTTCAGAAAGATGCCATAATCAATAAGCCTTGAAATCCAACAGATTTGATGAAGTTTAAAAATCTAAGCTCAAAAATATTGTATCTTACAGTTTGAGCTTGATGAAATAGCCTGTTCATACTGTGATATTTTAGTCATGTCAAAAGATTTCTGGAAAAAGGAGAGAAAAAATACCTTCAAAGCACACATTTTAAAGCAGAGTTTAGTTGTTCTCCAAGCATCACAACATTAAACATGGAAGCAGGTTTTTTATGCCAGTTTCCTTCTTTCGTGCCTTTTCTTCTCCCATGGAATGTGATTGAATTTATTTATGGAGCTTTCCCAAAGATTTTAGAATTCTGGAAAATCAGTTTCTAAAATCTTGGCAAGAAACTCCATGGAGGGAAAAGGCTAGCTTTGCCTACAACAAGATATATAACTTTTGAGTTTAATGACTGTGTCCCTACCTTTCTCAGAAAAGGATTCCAGTTCCAGAATGGGAGAATCTTAGAGATTTCAGTTGCATCACGGATCAGTCTTCTTCTTCAATTCTCTCCAGGTGAAAAATGGGAAAGTCCAACACCAACTATTTTAATTGGTCAAAAGACCTTTCCTGAAGTTTCCCAAAGGAACTTAGGTAATGATTCCAGGGAAGCAATATATGTGGATTCTGACAGTCGATTGTTAATTCAGGAAGATTAGGATTCAGATAGCCTTAGCAATGCCAGCAAATCTGATGATGGTATCAATTTGGAAAAAGGTAGGAAAAAGCCAAGATGGCACCAAAATGTCTGAACAGGATCGAACAAGGGCTGAAAGTGCAGTCTAGAAGCTCTCAGTGTCCTATGACAAGACTTTCAGGTGTGTGTCATGTATGTGTTTCACTTTGAGAGAGGGCAACTAAATTTCATTTTTGGTGTGTGCCATTGTGCCCATAATAAAAATGACAATAAAGGTTATCTTATCTGTCTGAAGCAGTGATATTTCCAAACCAGACTGTGATGCTGTACAACAAGAGTGAAAGTCTAGCCACCCATATGTGTGGCTAAAGGGGCGTATAAGTCCTAGTAATAGAAGAGCTAACATTTTAATTCACAATTAATTTAATTTAGTTTAAATTCTTGTTAGAGTTTAATAAAACTTTAACAGTTACACTCCAAATCATGATTGTTGCTATGATTGTTCCTCTGAAACACATGATAGCAGTGTTCCAATATCTCAGGGGTTGCCACAAAGAAGAGGGAGTCAAGCTATTCTCCAAAGCACCCAAAGGCAGGACAAGAAGCAACGGATGGAAACTAGTCAAGGAAAGAAGCAACCTAGAACTAAGGAGAAACTTCCTGACAGTTAGAACAATTAACCAGTGGAACAACCTGCCTCCAGAAGCGGTAAATGCTCCAACACTGGAAGTTTTAAGAAGACACTGGCCAGCCATTTGTCTGAAATGGTATAGGGTTTCCTGCCTCAGCAGGGGTTGGACTAGATAACCTCCAAGGTCCCTTCCAACTACTACTACTTCTTCTTCTTCTTCTTCTTCTTCTTATTATTATTATTATTATTATTATTATTATTATTATTATTATTATT
>JAKJMR010018447.1:332581-368848 GCA_024449315.1 Daboia siamensis | reverse complement strand
TTATTATTATTATTATTATTATTATTATTATTATTATTATTATTATTATTATTATTATTATACAAAATTATTTGTTTTTAATAATTGCCAGCAAGAACTATAATGAAAAGGGGTGAAGGAATGTTCCTCCTGTGCTACTTGTTCATGAGTTTAGTACTGTATAATGATGCCCCCGGTCATTAGTCCTCAGGAAGGCACCCTACAAATCCTCAGTTGTGCTCCTACAAGTGGTAGACAATAGATAGTCTACCTCCTGTGTTTCTCTGCAGGAATTAATTTCAAGGTAAGCAACACATACTGCCTTCTAGTTTTGGGGAATTCAGTTTTCTTTGAATCCAGGTAACATAACTTAATACAGGGGTAGGCAACCTTGGCTCTTTTATGACTTGTGGACTTCAACACCCAGAATTCCTGAGCCAGCGTAGATTGCCTACTCCTGACTTAATAAAGAGAAGGAAAATGGGAACTATAGTCCACACTAAACAAAATAAAATGTACTCAAGTCATGTGAAGTGTATCACCCTATGACGAATACAAACAGTGTGACCTTTGGATTCAGAAGGAAGTGTCAGTCTTGTAAATCTGAATGTTTTATCTTCTAAGGAACAGAGCATGATAATTTAATAGTGTCTCATGCAAAGATTGCTTGCAAAAATTACATTGTAACTGATACAACATAATGCAAACACTATAGGATGCCACAGTGAGAATACAAATAATCCTCACTTACGGACCACAATTGAGACTGACAACTCCATCACTAGGTGCTATGGTCACTAAGCAAAAAAGTCACATGACCATGCAGGTCTTACAAGTCACTTCCAGTTCTGTCTCTGGTTATTAAATGAGACATCATGTGACCAGGACTTGCAATTTTACTGCTGACTTCTCGGCAGCCTGTTGTGAAGTCCACAGATGATGATCAATTGAAGCATAAGTTAAGAATGTTTTATAACATTTTTTTTAAAAAATAATGACAGTATCTTTGTGGGGAAGAGACAATGTATCCATTTTTTAATTCAGAAACCAAAGGAAATATACATACATTCAATATTTCCCTACCACCTTGAGACAACATCTGGCATTATTTGTCTCCAGCAAATGTCACAATTTGGAATATTCAAACTGAATATTCAAACTGATTCTCTCTGGCAAAAAAAAATTGCTTGAAAAGGCAGCAGATTTGGGGCACAAGTTATCATTAAAAGCAAGATCTCCAAAATGTCAGGTTACCATTGACCTCATAAGGGAGTAACATCTTGTTAGATTGTTCTTGTGGATTGATCCAGCCTTGATCAATTTCATGTTGGCAGTAAAGCCTTCATAACTATATGCCAGCATGAAAGAACTTTAGAGTTTGAAGCATGATACATTTGGAAAGTGCCTCATGGGGACCTGTGTTACTTTAGATTGTCAGTCCAAAATGAGAAGCTTGGCTCATAATTGGACTTCACCTCATGCAGTGTGATAGTAGACAGCAGAGGTAATATCATTTTGTCACTTTCCTGGCATCTGGACTTTGTGCCTGATCTGAATAATAACTTGAATTCATAGATTAACTTTAGCACAAAGGTACTCTCCTTTCCAGAGAAAGCTCAGGATATCAATGGTGGGAAAAATGATAGGCAGAGAAACTGGAAAAAATGGAAGAAAATTGCAGCAACATTCTCTGGTAAGTTCTATTTGCAGTTACCTCTAAATTAGTATGGCTGGAAGTAAAAAAAAGGGGAATTATAGTAAAGTTAGCCCTTGTTTAGTTTAGAAAATAGAACTGTTACATTTAAAAACATAACTTAGGTACATATTATCATATCTGGTGGACATGTGACAAGGTAAAGGCTTATTGGAAAAAAAAATACATGCTTGGCTAAAAAAAATATTAGGAGAACATGTAGTATTTAATCCTGAATTTTTTTTAATTAGGTATAGTACCAGAAAAGATCAATAATCAAAATTTGTACTTGGTTTTACATATTGTAACTGCAGCAAGAATAAGCTATGTGCAATGTTGGAAAAATGAACAAATACCTTCAGAAGAAGAGATAATAAAAAAGATTCTGGAATGCGCAGAGATGGACAGATTAACTATGAGATAAAGATAAAGAAGAAACAGAATATTACCAAAGCTGGAATTTATTCTACAAATGCTTAGAAGAGAGAACCAAAGAATAGGACTTGATTATGTATTAGCGTTTTATGAATCCAGATCGCACGCTGTTTGAAAAACTAACATATTTATGTAGAGGTTAAAAAAAATAAGAAACTTTATGATAAAAAAGTTACAATTAAAAGAATGTCTTTATTTTGTTCCATCATATTTTCCTTCTTTGAAGAGCTGTTTAGGGTTTTACCAGTACCAATACAATCAATGTAACTGTATCACAGATTCCAAAATGTTATTTTTTTAAAAAAAAAAATTCTAGAACCCTTCCAGCCCAGGAATTATCAAGTTTAGTCTCTAATGCAAATCTAAATGCTTATCAGATCAGATCCTACTTAGCTTTTTTGAATTCAACAAAGCCAGTTATGTGTTCCCATCTGCTTAGATTATTATATAACCTTAGAAATAGTGGATGAATATTAATATTAATTTGTCAAAGCTGACATGACTTGGCTTCAGAGCACAGTCCTAGCTCCTTTGCATTAAAATAGGGGATAAGTGATTCTCTAATAATAGGAATTCTGTTCTTAGATGGTATATCTTGGATAAATTCCCCAGTATACATAAAGGGATCTCTTCAGATCTATTTATAATATTGATAATGTAGTGCTATAATGCTGTTTGGGTGCAGTGCTGAATCCATTTTAACCTATTTACAGTCTTGGAAGGAGTCTTGGTTAACAAAGGGAAAATAGGAAGCAAATAGATTAAGCAAACAGTAACAAGAAGTAGGTAGTCTTGAAGAAATATCTAGAAGTACATTCTAGCTGATCTAGTACAGCTGCCTTAGTCTCTGGCTGAAACTGCTCCTTATCTTGTTCCTTGTAACTGCAGTCATAAATTGCAGATATAATCAATTTTGTGAAAGAACACTTTGTTTATCTAATTTTTCAAATGACTAATAAAAAAGAGCCAAGCAAGGTGATATCATAAATATGTGTGCACCAAAGTTCATTAAGTAAAATATGTATATTAGAAATACTGCTAGTATACTGATTTCTATATTAGCAATGTTCCTACACTTGTCTCTATCCAAGATTTTGGGAGAAGATCATCTCTTTTTTTATTTGTTACTGTTTCTTCCCAAATTCCCAACTATAATATGGACAGGAACCATGATTTCCCATCTTTAAGAAGGTATTTTTTTGTTTCTTCTCTCCTTCTTGATACCAGAGGGGAGGAGAAAAAATAACAGAAATGTTATAAGAAAATGATGTTTTATTTCCTAACCTAATTAATTCCCTAATTTAGGAAGTACCTATAAGAGTAAAAGAGGAAAGTGTGCTTCTAGCTGTCTTTTGGGAATAGCGATCTCTGAATGCTTTCTATATTTGTGGGATTCCAGATGTTATCACTGACTTGTGAATTTTAAAGACAGAAGTGAAAATTGTCAAGTCCATGGAGAATCATATATCAATTGCATTTCATTTATTTAATGTTAATTTGCTTTTAATTAAATGATATCAAAGTGTGAAGGTAATACTCTTAGAATGTTCTTAGAAACTTTCCCATTGTTGATGTGAAACTATCCCTTGTGGTGAATTCTGTGAGTTAGTGTCCCTCACCCACAGGTTAAAATGTTGTTTTTAATTCTTCTTTTTTTGTCTCAGCTTTTATGCAGAAGTGTCTCTATTCTATGTTCCTTAACCAAAACGTTTATTTTATAGTACTCAGTTAGAACTGGCCACAAATTCCAAGTAAGAGCAAATATATAGAGGTGTGTTAGAAGTTTTTTTATTTTTATGTATGTATGTATGTATGTATGTATTTATTTATTTGTTGGTAAGGTGGGTAACTTGAAATGGCTGAGTAAATGCAAACGTACTTTTCAAGTAGACAGTTATTTGAAGTTACTACTGCCAAAACATCTTAGGGAGATATTTACACAAGCAAGATTTGAACAGCTTGACAGAATGGTCAGATATGGGAGATTTCATGCTATACTCTACAATGAGCGTCTCTGCATTTGTGGAGCGGCAGAGGTAGAGGACCTGGCTCACATCCTATTTGACTGTTGCCTGTATAAGAGGGTGAGAGACAGGTATCTTGGTCTGTATACCAAACAAATGATCCATTGGGATCCCCATACCAAACCACTTACCTTATGTCCGGCCAGAACTTGAAAATAACATTTAACGCAGCACAGTACTTAAACAAAATGGTTCGGTTGAGATCTGCATATGTGGGACTGATTGGGGTAGATTGCAAGGGCACTCCAAAATATAATTTTATCATATTTTATCTATATCTTAAATTATTGTACACTATTATAATTTCATTTTAGATTGTATTTTATTCCCATTTCATTTTAAATTGTATTTTATTCTAATTCCATTTTAAATTCCTTTTATCAAATTTTAGTAATAATTTGTTGCTGGAACTTAGCACTTTGATATGGCCCAAGGACTAATCAATAAAGACTTATTATTATCATTTGTTAGGTTTATAACCTGCATTTCCTGCAGGAGCTGAAAGTGACTTAAGGAAGCACTTCAGTGAGTGAAAGTAAATATACATATCCCAGAATAATGTTGCAGGATCCAATCTGAGTTGGTCATCTGGACCAAAAATTTATCCTTCCAAGCTTTTGGGCTTACGCTATAGCCCAGGGGTCAGCAACCTGAAACAGTGAAAGAGCCACTCGGAACTGGTTCCCTCACAAAAGGAAAAACTGGGAGCCGCAAAAAATGTGTGCGTATGTGTGTACATGCGTGCAAACGCAGAACAGGGTTTGACTGAAGAGTGGAGCCAAGGCGAGATATGCACCTACCCTGCATATTTGAACTGATTGGTTGAACTTGTTTAGTCCCACTTTTTTTTTTGGACTGCACATGGCAGAGGACTAGCCGCATGTGGCTCCAGAGCCGCGGGTTGCAGACCTGTGCTATAGCCCATATCAGAGAACTTCTCTCTCTTCAGAATATGCATACTGAGCTGTTCTTTGTTGTATTTATGTGTATAGCATTTAGTTGTTAATTAGGGTGTTAATGACTGGTCATTAAATTGTTAACCATTGTTTCCTTGTGCCACCTCACCCTTGGCTCCTATAGGCTGGTGGTAAATCAGCACCTTTACAGACCGACAGGGGCCCGTTTCCAGACTTCAATCATTGCTCTGGCTATTTTTATCCTTACTTGGCCAACAATAGTAGTAGCCACAAAATTGAATGCATGTCCTTGCTCATTGCAATATGAGGCTGCCATTGAGTTCGGCTCTCCTCTTCTAAGTGGTTGCTTGTGTTCTTGTAACCTGTTGGTTAGCTTCATCCTTGTCTGTCCATAAAATTGCAGGGGAAATCCATGCAGTAAATTACATTTGAAATTTTTCCCACCTTTCCCACATTTTGAGTTTGAACTAGCATTAACTAGGAACTGTTTTACAGACAAATACAAACTGACTTACAACAGTTCATTTAATGACTTTTCAAAATTACAGCAGCACTGAAAAAAGGAATTTAGGATCATTTTTCACAGTTATAACCTTTGCAGCATCTCCATAATCACATGATCAGAAATTCAGATGTATGACTGTTGCTGTGTCCCAAGGTCATGTGATCCCCTTTTGCGACTTTCTGAAAGCAAAGTCAATGGGGAAGCCAGATTCGCTTAACAACCAGATTACTAACTTATCAACTGCATTGATTCACTTAACAACTGAGGCAATAAAGGTCATAAAATGGAGCAAAACTCACTTAAAAAATGTCTCACTTAACAACATACATTTTGGGCTCAATTGTGGTTGAGGACTTACCTGTATTGTTTGAGGGGAAGCTTCCAACATCGCTCGTTTCTCAGGCACAAAGGGATCAAGACCATACATTAAGTTGCAGTGCAAAAGATTTATTGCCCATGCCTAAATACTAGACTCTACTCAACTATAACGCTTGTACTAAATTGGCATCAGATAAGGGTCAATGGAATTCTAGAAGAGTTGGACCGTTTGTGGCAATGTAACAGCTGATGATCTATACCTCTTGTCCTACATTTTTGCTAGCTCACTGGAGCCAATGGTGGGGATTGAGAATATGCAAGATGACAAATGCAGCATTGTAATGGCGACCTTGCTGCATTGAACATTGGTATACCACAATCTCTGTCCATTAGCTTGCAGTATGGACACTCCCTCAGACACTGTTGGCTGTCATTAATAGGAACTATATTTCTAGAGCTATCTGATTTCCAATCTTTGGTATAAGCGTAATATAGCAGACTGAGGAACCCAGCTTGTTAGTAAACTCCATACTAATACATAGGCCTGTATGAGTGGATGACGATCTCTATCACTTTTCCCCCCGACTATTGAACCTGTCAACATAATGATTTAGAAGCTAACCAGCTGATGAAATGTTGGGAATGACTCAACAGGGTCTATGTCCCTTTCAGAGCCAGCTGGGTCTGTGTGTCTTTAAGACTGTTGTTTAGTGTGTTCTGGAGAGTAGGAAGGACGCCAGGCCGATGAGTACAGCATAACAGCTGTTTATTAGGTGGAAGTGACCATACTGGGGAATAGGAGCTACCTGTACTCTTTATATACCTGGCCAGTACCTGGCCAGGTACACAGCCAACCAATTGGATTGAACCTCTGTTTCCTGCCGAAACTGCTTCCTGCCAAAACAATTACAGTTCAACGCCTCCTGGTGGTGACTCTTACACAATGCTTTAGGTCTTCCTAAAAGCCTAATACATAACACCCCTTCCCCCTTAAGGATGAAACAATATACATATACAACTATTACATTTATGACAACCAATCATCCCAATGGACCTAGCCCTCCGGCTACCCTTATTTGAGCACATAGTCTGTGAGGTACGTGGGTGGCCAAGATGAACGTCTTAGGATTTCTTCCCCCTTGTGGGCTGGTGCCTTTCTCAGCGCATTCTGGACGTCCACGTTTTCCTGAACAAGAGAATCAGCAGCTAAGCTCTGGCTGACCGTTTCTGGTAGACCCACCCCATAGTTGGACCCTGTGGCAGGGTTAGCCCAGCTGTCCTGGGAGGGTTGCTGTCCTGGTTGATCGGAGTTCTCCTGATGCAGTTCTGTGTCAACGAGGTTCTCCTCGGGTTTGGATGCTGTTGTTATGTTGGTGGTGCTGGTATGGGGGATGTGAGCTAGCTTGTGTGCCAGCTTGAAAACTCAGTGAGGGGTAATTTTCCCCATGGTCGCTTGGTGACCATTCTGGAACTCTTTTCCTTACTTGGTCTATGTGCCATCTGACCTGACAACCCCCCTCCCCCCTACTATGTAAGATAATGGCCCAGTTTTGTCAACCACCACCCCCGAAATCCACAAGTGTCCCGGACCGTAGTTCTTGGCCCAAACCAAGTCACCCGGGTGTAGTTATCTTGGGGTTTTGGGTTGTGCAGCCTCAGAAGCCACTCTGTCCAGGTGAAGCCTGTCCAGTTTTGTGATGAGGTGTCTACCCCAATGGAGCTCCAAAGGACTCTTCCCTGTGACTGTACATGCTGTGGTGTGTTGAGATAATAGGATTTCCGCCAACCTGTGGTGCCAATCACCAACGATAATGTGCCTGAGTGCGTCCTTGGTTGTTCTCACCATCTTTTCTGCTTGTCCATTAGTCGACGGGTGGAAGGGCACAGATGTGGCATGTCTAATCAAGTTTGCTCTCATGAAGGCCTGAAACTCAGCAGCGGTAAATTGAGCCCCATTATCTGATACCACAACGTCAGGCAGACCATGTGTGGCAAAAAGTCTCCTGAGCACTTGGATTGTTCTGGCCATGGTCATATTTGGGACTGGCACTACCTCCAGCCATTTTGAATGGCTATCTACTACTATTAGGAAAAGCTGTCCTTGGAATGGGCCAGCATAGTCTATATGGACGCTGGACCAGGGTGTATGTGTTGCATCCCATTTGTGGACAGGTGCTTGGGGCATTTCAGGTCTGGACCTTTAACAAGTGTAGCATCCATGTACCTGCTCTTCCACTGCCTTATCTAACCCTGGCGACCAAAGGTAGCTCCTTGCTGAAGCCTTCATGCGAACTATGCCAGGATGCCCTTCATGTAGAGACTGTAGAACTCTCTCTCTCAGTGTTGATGGTATAACAGGCATCCTTTGTGTGTGGACAATTCATGCCTCCTTACAAAATATGTTTGGAATTCCAGGCCTGGACTCTTATCTTGCCACCCTGTGAATACCCAAGACTGAACTCTGCTCAGGATTTTGTCTCAGCTGCAATGTCTCTTGCATGGTGAGGGCATTCCAGTAGCTCTTGGATTGCCAGTATCTGTGCAGTGGGCACCGGATCTGGTTCTATGTTTGCTGGGGTAGCCTACTTAACCCATCTGCATGGCCCATTTCTTTCCCTGGCTTATAAATCAGTTTAAAATTGTAAGCCAATAAGAATATGGACCAACTGAGCATCCTTGGGGAGAGTATTTGTGGGGTTTGTTTGTCAGTGGCGAATAAGCCTAATAGAGGCTTATGGTCCATAAACACTGTGATTTCCCTACCATACAGATAGTCGTGGAATTTTTTGACCCCAGCCACTATTGCCAGGGCTTCCTTGTCTATCTGTGCATAGTTCCTTTCTGCCCCTGACAAGGTTCTAGAGTAGTAAGCTATGGGAACCTGTGTACCATTTTCCTCCAGATGGCTTAGCACTGCTCCCACTCCATAGGGTGAAGCATCGCAAGCAATGCAGATAGGCTTTGTTTCAATGAAATGAGTGACTGTGGACTTGTTGGACAGTAGAGCCTTTAAGTCCTGGAAGCTTTTGTCATGGACATTGGTCCATTTCCATGCAGCTTTTTTATCAAGGAGCCTATGCAGGGGTTCAGCTATGGCTGCTTTGTGGGGTAGGAAGGAGTGGTAAAAGTTTAATAATCCCAGAAAGGCTTGCAGTTCAGCCTTGTTTTTGGGAGTGGGGGCCATCTTAATTGCCTTCACTTTGGATTCTGCGGGGTGAATCCCACTGGCATCGATCCTGAACTCCAAAAATTCTGTGGGTGCAACCCCTATGCTGCATTTGTCTCTTTTTAACTTGAGACCTGCAGAGCGAAGCCTCTTTAAAACTGCCCTAAGTCTTTCTGCTAACACTTCCTCTGTCTCTCCAGCAATGAGGACATCATCAAAATAAGGTCATACACCTTGGATACCCTTAAGTGTTTGCTCCATTACCTCCTGAAAAATTCCTGGCGCTACACTTACTCCAAACTGCAGGCGGTTAACTCTGAAGGCTCCCTTATGAGTTACAATTGTTTGTGCAGCTGCTGTCTCCATGGTGACTGGCAGCTGCTGGTACACCTGCACGAGGTCTAGTTTAGCAAAGATGGCACTGCCTTGGAGGGAAGCGAGAACGTGGCTGACCATGGGGACCGGGTAAGCGTGCTGGTTTAGGGCCTTATTTAGGGTGCATTTATAATTGGCACAGATACGGATCTCCCTCTTAGCTTTGAGGGGGGGGTGACTATCAGGGTCTCCCACTCTCCCCCGTCTGCCGGCTGCAGGACCCAATGTTCTACTAGTTTGCCTAGCTCTTTTTCAATTTTGTGTTTGAGTGCGAAGTGGACTCTCTTGGGTTTAATCCTAATGGGTAAGACAATGGGGTTTAATTTAAATGAAATGGGGGGCCCTGTGTACATACCCAGCTTACTATCGAATATGTCTGCAAACTCTTTGCAGACAGATTCGATGTAGTTTCCCTGCACTCTGTTGGGGGCAGACCACTGCGATGTGGCCCAATTTCCCGTACGCCTGACACATGGTCGACTGGAACTTGCAGCTCACCCGTGCGTGATTGCCTCCTCAGCCTCCACATTTCGGGGGAGGGAGCTGCCTTCTGCTGGCTCTCCCTGTGCTCACGTCGTCAATCCCGTTGTTCCGTTTTTTGCTGGATCTGGTCGATGTCAGTTTCTTCCTCGTCTATGTGCTCGCCGTACGTGGTTTGTGGTTTATTGCTTCCTCTGGGCTGCTGGGCAGGGGAGTCTGTACCACTTGCACCGTGCCTCCGGCCGCCTTGTTGGCCAAGATCTCATCTTGAGCGTCTTGGAGAGTTATATTGGGCCTTGCGAACAGCCTCTGTTGCAGTCGCTTGTCTCTTAGGCCACACACAAGCCTGTCCTGTAGTCTCTCATCCAAACTGACTATCTGGACCCATACCAATCGGGCTTCAGGCCCGGGTACAGCACAGAGACAGCATTGATCGCGCTGGTGAATGATGTCTGGTGGGCTCGGGACAGGGGTTGTTCCTCTGTCCTAGTCCTATTAGACCTCTCAGTGGCTTTCGATACCATTGACCATGGTATCTTGCTGCAGGATCTCAGGGGGTTGGGAGTGGGGGGCACTGTTCTACAGTGGTTCTCCTCCTACCTCCTGGGCCGCTCGCAGTCGGTGTTCGCAGGAGGGCAGAGGTTGGCCCCGAGGCCTCTCGTTTGTGGAGTTCCTCAGGGGTCGGTCCTTTTTCCCCTCTTGTTCAACATCTATATGAAGCCACTGGGTGAGTTTTGGGGTTTTGGGGTGGGGTATCATCAGTACGCTGATGATACCCAGCTTTTTCTCTCCACCCCGAACCAACCCAGTGATGCCCTCGACGTGATCTCCCGTTGCCTGGAGGCGGTCCAGGTCTGGATGGGGAGAAACAGGCTTTGACCTAATCCCGCCAAGACTGTGGCTGTGCATACCAGCATCTCGGATTAACCAGTCTATTCCATTGTTAACTATGGGGGGTGAGGTGTTACCCCCTGTAGATAGAGCCTGCAACTTGGGCATCCTCCTGGACTCACGGCTCAGTTTGGAAGATCATATAGGACCCGTGGCCAGGGGGACTTTTGCTCAGGTTCACCTGGTGCGCCAGTTGTGGCCCTATCTGGACCGAGATGCCTTACGTACAGTCACTCATGTGCTTGTGACCTCCCGGATAGACTACTGCAATGCTCTCTACATGGGGCTGCCCTTGAGGACCACTTGGAGGCTTCAGCTGGTGCAGAATGAGGCCGCGCGAGTTGTGATGGGGGTTTCCTGATACTCCCATGTAACGCCTCTTCTCTGTGAGCTGCATTGGCTTCCAGTTGCCCTTCGGGTGAGATTCAAGGTGCTGGTGATGACCTATAGAGCCCTAAATGGCATGGGTCCGGACTATCTTCGGGAGCACCTGCTTCCAGCATCAACTCCCCATTGTCCTGTGCACTCCCACAGGGAGGGCCGTCTCAGGGTGCCACCAGTCAGGGAGTGCTGGCTGGCGGCCCCCAGTGGGAGAGCGTTCTCAGTGGGCGCACCTGCCCTTTGGAATCAGCTGCCTGTGGAACTCCAGATGGCCCCTGACCTTTGCTTGTTTTGCTGGGACCTAAAAACTTGGCTATTCGAGCTTGCCGGCCTGGACTGAGGATTTTGGGTTAAGGTTTTAATTTTTAATTATTTTGGGGCTATTTAATTTAATTTTATTTTAACCTGTATATATTGTACTGTTTTAATCTTGCCCTGTAAACCATCCTGAGTCCCTCGGGAAAAGGGCGGTATATAAGTATAAATAAATAAATAAATAAATAAATAAATAAATAAATAAATAAATAGGAAAACTTGCAGAGGCGGGCGGCCAGTCACAAGGCCGCGATGAACTCCTATGCAGATTCGCCCAGCTGTTGTACCCTCTGGTTGAAACAGAACCACCAGGCCAGCTCGGAAATTCGGAGCTTGAAATGCCCATTCAGCTTTTGCGTGAGGTCTCTGTATGAGACGGTTTCGATTGGCATCGGTGCAAATAGGCTTTTGGCCAAATCGAATGTGGCAGGCCCGCTTATGCAAAGCAAGGTTGCCACTTTTAGGTTGTCCTCGGCGATTTGGTTTGCCTGGAGATAGTTCTCGACTTGCCCCAGGTGTGATGACCACCGTTCAGGATGGCAGATGTTGAATTCTCTGGGCTGACCGACCCTTGGCATCTTCTTCCTCTTGTTCTCGGATCCTGCTCTGCCGACTCAGATGGTTGGTTCTGAGTATGTGTGTGGCCACTAGCGTGGTGACTAGCCAGCCATAGAAGGGGGGGAAAGATGCCTCTTTCCTCCAGCACACGAAGCCGTCCCCTCATGAATTCAGCTCTTTAAGACAAAGCAGGATCCCATCCTTGTTGCCACTGTTGTGTAGTGGGTTCTGGAGAGTAGGAAGGACGCCAGGCCGATGAGTACAGCGTAACAGCTCTTTATTAGGTAGAGCCTTGGTGGAGCAGTGGGCTAATGCCTCCTTAAGTAACACCAGCTGCCTGCAATTAGTGTAGGTTCGCCTCCCACCAGGCTCAAGGTTGACTCAGCCTTCCATCCTTCCGAGGTAGGTAAAATGAGGACCCAGATTGTTGAGGGCAATTAAGCTGACTTTGTAATAATGCCGCTTGGTGTGTGTGTGAAAGCCCTAATAAGCAGGCATATACAAAGAATGAAGGCTACTGCTAAGCTTGTAAGCCGCCCTGAGTCTTCGGAGAAGGGCGGGATATAAATGGAATTAAAATAAATAAAATAAATAAATAAATAAATAAGTGACCGTACTGGGGAATAGGGGCTACCTGCACTCTTTATATACCTGGCCAGTACCTGTGTACCTAGCCAGGTACACAGCCAACCAATCGGATTGAACCTCTGTTTCCCGCCGAAACTGCTTCCCGCCAAAACAATTACAGTTCAACGCCTCCTGGTGGTGACTCTTATACAATGCTTTAGGTGTTCCTAAAAGCCTAATACATAACAAAGACCCTGTGTATAAAAGGGAAGGCTCTGCTCCTGTGTGCTCTCTCTTCTGTTTCCTGCTGTAATCGTGGTTTGTTGGATTCTGCTGTATTAGCACATATATGTATAGTGTTCCTGGTGTATGATATTGTAGACAGTGTAAGATAAACCACCATTTAATATAGACCACTGTTTACTGTGTTTACTCCTGGGTTATCTCAGTGCAATAAGATTGTGCATGCTCTGACAGAACCAATTGATCACCAGCCAGAAGGAAAACACCTTCTCAGATTGCAGGCAATAAGAGATGATTTAGATCTAATATAAATTTTGTAAATGATATGAATCTTTTATAATACAACTAAGCACAATGACTTGGGTTCCATTTTGTTATTTTATTATTTTTTTTCTAAATGGGCTGAGTGAAATCATTATTGTTTCAAAAATTATAAAAGCAAAGAACACTTTGATTTATGACCAGACCTTTACGTGAAGCACATTACTTGAAAATGTCAAGCATATCTATCAAACAAAAGTCTTCCTTAAACATCTCATAAATATTTCTGGATGATGAAATAAGAACTGAACAGAACCTGTTTTAATTAACATTTGTATTACAACAGGACTGTAAATCTCTCATTTGGCTTGTTATTTATAGTACTAAAACGTTACAATGTCAGAAATTTGATCTATTTTACATTCCTCTTCCTATTCTATCCCAATCTACAGTTAAAATATAAGGTAGAGTTTATTAAGAAGAAAGGATCATTTGTCCAAACTAACTATTATGAAAGAACTGTGGCTCCACTTTATTCTGATATAATCTATGTTATTTCTGCTCTGCTTTTATTCACTTAGCTTGTTTTTCTGAATCTGGCAGGTTGGACCTTGCAAGCAACTAATATTCTCTGGTAAGTTCCTTTGAGCTATACAGGATGTGTATAAATGCAAAATAATAATAATAATGATATAATAATAATAATAATAATGGTTTTGACTTATTTGATTTATTAGAGGGGATTAAAGGGTCAAAGGGAGAAATTGAAATAAGGGAAATTTTGGTAACAACAACAACAACAACAAAGTTGGAAGGGACCTTGGAGGTCATCTCATCCACCCCCCCTGCTCAGGCAGGAAACCCTATACCATTTCAGACAAATGGCTGTCTAGTCTCTTCTTAAAAACTACCAGTGTTGGAGCATTCACAGCTTCTGGAGGGAGATTGTTCCACTGGTTAATTGTTCTAACTGTCAGGAAATTTCTCCTTAGTTCTAGGTTGCTTCTCTCCTTGATTAGTTTCCATCCATTGCTTCTTGTCCTGCCTTCAGGTCCTTTGGAGAATAGTTTGACTCCCTCTTCTTTGTGGCAACCTCTGAGATATTGGAACATTGCTATCATGTCACCCCTCATCCTTCTCTTCATTAGTCTAGACATACCTATTCCAGCAACTGTTCCTTATATGTTTTAGCCTCCAGTCGCCTGATCATCTTTGTTGTTCTTCTCTGTACTCTTTCTAGAGTCTCAACATCTTTTTTACCTCGTGGTGACCAAAATTGGATGCAGTATTCCAAGTGTGACTTTATCAAGGCATTGTAAAGTGGTATTAACACGTCACATGATCTTGATTCTATATTACATGGCATTTCTCTATGATTAATGTTGTATAGAGAAAAATGGCTACAGCTGCAGAAAGGTTTTCATGGATTTTCTCTAGCTTTACACAAGCAATTGAATTGGTCAGAGGGTCAAATTACACATAAATATCTATTAAAATACTTTTAAAATTAAATTGCAAAGTTAAGAATCAGGGTTCCTATGAATGCAAACTTAAATTCCTGAAATTCACTTCTAAAGATTAATTTCATATTTTAGAATTGATTTTAGGCAAAGGTATGTTGCTGGATATTGTTTATAGTTTGATAATAATGTAGAAAATGTATGTGTGGGAAAATAGTGGTCACTATGCATTCCAAGCAAACCTCTATGAGAATTTTAATGATTTTTCTTTTCTTTTTTCTTTTTCTAAAAAAAGAACATTCACAAGGGTACCAAATTGAAACAGAGATGGACTATTTCTTTTGACTATTGCAAATATTTTCTTGGTTCTTAGAGTAATTACTATTTTTATTCTAAATACTGATTTATATCCCAGATGGTATAGTTTTAATTGAAGTTTTAATGGAATTATTTTAATCTTTGGTTTTTGGTGCCAATTTAAATGAAGCAAGAGAAAATCTAGTGAACTTGCTTCTGATTCAATTCAAGGTGCTAGTAATTAGCTACAAAGCACTTCATGGCTTAGGCTTGGCTTACTTGTGGGATTGTTTCTTCCTATGTACTTCCTAGCATACAACTTTTTCTGTTGTAGCATCTAGTCCAGGGGTGTCAAACTTACAATGTCACATGACGTGTTGTGACGTATCATGACTTTTTTTCCCATTGTTGGCAATGGGGTGGGTACAGTTTTGGTGCAGGCCAGCAGTTTGACACCTCTGATCTAGCCTATATAACATCATTCTTCTGGAGATTAGACTTGCCTCAAGATGTTAGGCCTGATTTTGCTACTGACCTTTGACTCCAAGCATGTGACTGAGCCTATCCCGTGGTTACCTTGAGAGGTTGGTTAATTTTCTATCTCATATATGTAATTTATTGATTTATTTTTGTTTTTATTTTGTTTTTAATCATTGATAGCTGCCCAGAATAGGGCATTTAAGATGGGTAGCTTACAAATCAAATTAAAAAAAACAACTTCTAATTACAGGTAAACTGAATGTGTGGCTAGTTCTGATTTTACTTTATTGGCCTGTATTAGTTGAAGGAAATATTTTGAACAGAAATGATAATCCTGAAGCCAGACTGAATTCAGTAAGTAATCTACAAACTTCTCCAAGGAATTTTTATTTATAGTGTTTTTTATCTATAGTTATCTATAGTGTTGGTTACTGTATTAGTATATTACTCGTCATATCGTTAGCATTTCTTTAGATTAAAATAGTCTATTGGGTTTATTCATAACATCAGGTTTATCAGTATGATAAACTGATTTTGTGTTTGTCTTCTTCGTCTTCTGTAGAAACAGCTCATCTTGTACTGGAAATATCCTCTTGAGGAACATTATGTCATTACAAAAGACGGCTATATTCTCAACTTATTCAGAATTCCACATGGCAGAGAAAACAACAAAACCACAAGTTTGTATGCTTACTAAATTGGCTCATTTTACAATAGTAAGGTGAATGTGCTTCTCAGCCAAGAACGAAAGTCTGGATTCAAAGCCGCTCTGTGAGTGTGGAGAGTGAAGCAACAAGTAGGCTGGAATAGTTCGGCTACAAATTATAATTTTGAAATAACATCCAATATTAGTCCTACAAAGATTATCTGAAGCACCAGATGTCAGGATGCCTTTCTTATTGCTTTGTTTCAGGTCCAAAGCGAGTAGTGTTTCTACAGCATGGCTTGCTGGTGGATGCTGCCTGTTGGTACCAAAATTTTCCTCATAATAGTCTGGCTTTCATGCTAGCAGATGCTGGATATGATGTCTGGCTAGGAAATAGCCGAGGGAACACCTGGTCCAAGAATCACACATCTCTTTCTCCCTTCTTTGGGAAGTTTTGGGAATTCAGGTATCCTTTAAACTTAACTTCTACAGAGCCATGTGAAACTTAGAAGACTCCTCATGCTGGAGACATTTTTATGGCCTTTGAGGCTATTATCATATGATAGGATAGGATAGGATAGGATAGGATAGGATAGGATAGGATAGGATAGGACAAGACAGGACAGGACAGAATAGAGCTGGAAGGGACTTTGGAGATCTTCTAGTCCAGCCCCCTGCTCAAGCAGGAGAACCTATTTCAGACAGGTGAATGTCCAGTCTCTTCTTGAAAATCCCCAGTGATGGAGTGTCCACAATTTCTGGGGGTAAGCTTTTTCCACTGGTTGATTATCCTCAGTGTCAGGAAGTTTCTCCTTAATTCCAAGTTGCTTCTCTCTTTAATCAGTTTCTAGCTATTGTTTCTCGTCCTTCCCTCTGGTGCTCTGGTGAACAACCTGACCCCTTCTTCCTTGTTGCAGCCCCTCAGATACTGGAATACTGCTATCATGTCTCTCCTATCAATTGGGCTGCCTTTCTCTCTGATTGTCCTGGAAGCACAATCCTAGATACTCCTGGGATTTTTTCCTCCAACATCCTCAAACCACTTCTTATCAAGTTTTAAGTTTATTACTTTAATCTTTTCCTTCTTTCCTATTCTGGACAAGAACAGTATGCGATCTAGCCAGTGTTTCTCAACTTTGGCTACTTATCTTTAAGTGGCCAGGGTTGAAAATATACTGATCTAGTCTATACATTGATAAGAGCTGGCCTGTTTGCTTGATTCTACTCCCAACAGAAAAGATAAAGCAAAAAGGAAATTCTGATTTTTGGAGCAAAAATAGGATTCTTCTGCCTTTTATTTCCTTTCCTATACTTTGTCCAAAATGTGTTTCTCCATTTGTAGCCCTCTCAGGGAAAATACACTAATCTCCTTTACAGTTTCTCAAAACTTTTTGTTTCTGTACTAAAGAGACTTGTTTTACTACCTTATTCTCAGGAAGAGAGAGATAGTTCATTTTTATTACGTACATACCTACATTTTCTTTTGTCATCCCTATTATAGGTTTTTGGTTGACTTACGTATTGTACAATGAAAATATGACATTTGTACCCAAATTCTTGGCTGTCTGAAGAAATCCACTACTTCCACACACTACAGCCATTAGAAATTTTCAACAACAACAACAACTTCTCTTTCTCCAAATTCATTACTTAGTAGAAAAGAAAGAGATTATTGCTGTACTAACTCCTCTACTTCCATTCCCAACACATACACCAGTAGAGAGGCTTCAGCAAAGTTAGCACAGCTGGATTTAGATATAAACTTAGCAATCAGAAGGACCTCCTAAAATTTCAGATTTTTAAAAACTATTACAATTATGTTATAATTCCGTTGATGATATTTCCATAAATAATCTTCCTTCAAGAGAATATATGTAGCTTAGGTTTGAACAGTGCTGAACAATGCTGTTATCTAGTTGTGTAATGAAATGTCTGCAAGCAAACAACTAAGCTCACTGAGGATCAAGAAGTCCACATTAAGCCCTTCTGTATGGCTTACGTATGCTCCTTAATTGATTAAGATGTGCTTTGTTCCTACATGCATTCTAGGATTGGTTAGGCACCTTGATGGTGTTCAGTTGTCAGTCTCTGTTGAGATTGAGCCTCTCCAGCTTCCCAAGCTTTGTGTCTCATCTTGCCTAAACCCAGTCCTAAAGGTTAGCCATGGACAAGATGGTTCTAAAACTTGAACCCCTATCCTTTACTTAATTAGAGATTGGGGCAGTTTTAGGCTGGTTAGGATGCATGACTTGAGCACCACATCCTCCATTGAAGCCATTTTGTGAAAATGAGACTAGTACACTCTCAGATCCGCAAAGACTGAAGATCCTTGCCATACATGCAGCTTAATGAGGGGACATTTGTTTTTGTTTCCAGTTATGATGAAATGGCTAAATATGACCTTCCAGCATCTATAGATTTTGTTCTGCAGAAAACTGGGCAGCAACAAATATATTATATTGGTCACTCCCAAGGAACCACCATTGGTAAGTTCAGAAGCTGCCCAACCTTGTGTCAAGGGGCTGTTCTTGTCTTATGTATATTTACCAGAAAGTAAGTCCCACTGAACTCAAGCAAACATTCTTATAAATATGCATCTATAGGACAGTACTGGGAATGCATTTACTTGGAAGTGCATCTGGTAGGTTTTAGTGACAGTAGGCATGAAGCCAGCTGGGTGACCTTGGGCCATTGGGGCCAGTCACTTTGTTTCAGCCTTAGGAAGGAAGTAATTGCGAACCACTTCTAAAAAAACCTTGCCAAGAAAATTACAGGGACTTCAGCCAGGCAGTCTCCAAGAATTGGACATAATTGAAAGGGAGGGGAAAAAAACTTGGCAGTGAAGCAAGCAACAATTTCAAATTGTTATCAAAGTTTTTATTTCCAAGCCCTCACAGCACGCATAGCATTGAACAACAATTTGTAGCTATCCTCACACCTGCCTCTTTTTCTTTTTAGTAGCCAAGGTTTACAGGGGGCAGAGTGAGTAGCAACCTCAGTGGAGGATTAAGTCAGAATTCATCCTGTTTCTTCTCCATGCTTTTAGCAAGAGCTGGATGTTAAGCATATCAAAGATGAAATTTTATTTAATCAGGTGAAAGTTACTTTAATGTTAAAAAGGTGTTTCCCTCTTCTTTTTCTCTTCCTCAGCTTTTATAGCTTTTTCATCCAATAAACAGCTGGCTTCCAAAATCAAACTGTATATTGCTTTAGCACCTGTTGCTACTGTTAAAAACGCTAAAACACCTTTAGCCAAACTTGCAAAACTTTCTGATACAGAAATTAAGGTATGTGGATTGGGTGACTTTGCCCTGTAAGGATTCATTATGTAAAATTGTAAGATTTAGAAACTTGGTCCTAATGTAGTCTTAGGACACAGGATATTTTCATTTTACCTGGATACCTGAGGAACCATCTCACTCCAATGGGATTAGCCCATCCTACTCATTCTGGCAGAAGATGTATGCTGTGGACCCTGTCAGTCAAGGACTGGCAGAGGCCAGGAGAAGGGCCTTTTCTGCTGTGGCTCCCACCCTCTGAAAATATGGTGCTCCTCAAGCTGAGATCTGCTTGAACCCTCTTGGCCTTCCCTAATCACCTCAAAACCTGAATCTGCAAAGTACCTGGGGGCCTGATGGGAGTCTTTCATGTTGAGGTGTTTAGTGGATTAGGAAGAAGAACCCACCTTCATCCTGTAGTATTCTGGTTTTAATTTCTTCTGTTAATTTACTATTGAATGTTTCAATGTTTGTATGCCTATTTTTATGATGTTTGTAAGTCGCCAAAAATCATATGATAGTGATACGGCATATAAATTTAATAAGTAAATAAACAGCCAATGTATTACTAAAAAGGAGGATTTTCCTATATGTGTATTTGTATATATATATGTATATATGTGTGTGTATGTATATGTATATATGTGTATGTATATATATGTATATGTTTGTGTGTGTATATATACACACACACACATACATATACATACATACACACACACACACACATAGGCAGTCCTTGACATACAACCATAACTGAGCCCAACATTTCTATCGCTATGCAAGACAGCTCCTAAGTGAATTTTGTCCGTTTTATGAACTTCCTTGCCATAGTTGTTAAGTGAATCACTGCAGTTATTAAATTAGTAACACAATTTTTAAGGGAATCTGGCTTCCCCATTGATATTGCTTGACAGAAGTTTGCAAAAGGTGATCACATGACTGCAGGATACTGCAACCATCATAAATATGAGCCCGTTGCCAAACAGCCAGATTTTCGCCACGTGATCACCAGGATGGTGTAATGGTCATTAAGTCTGAAAAACAGTCATAAGTCACTTTTTTCAATGCCATTGTACCTTCAAACAGTCACTAAATGAATGATTGTAAGTTGAGGACTATCTACAGCTATATTATCTTCTGAGGAACTGCTGTGTGGGGTGGGGTGGATGATCCTGTATAACTAATACTCAACTCTCTGAAATTTTACAGATCTTATTTGGAACAAAAGAGTTTTTACCCAAAACGTATTTTGGTACTTTGTTTTCTACCAAAATATGCAGTCAGGAGGCGCTGGGGTCTCTTTGTAGCAACCTATTATTTGTATTGTGTGGTTTTAATGAGGAGAACTTGAATATGGTGAGTACCATTGTTTCAGTATAATGTTCTTCATTTAAATACTTTCTGTCTCTACTTTTCCCAGGTAATGCCACTAGTTGGACAATATTTCCAGCAGGCATAACTATTGGAAGTTACTTTCAAAGGTGCTTTTTCAAAAGGCAACTGGACTGTTCCTCAGGAAGACTTTTTTGCTTCTCATCCAAGATGCTTCCTCGGTTCTGGCAGGATGGTGGGGGCGATGGAAGGATTAGTTCTGGCAGGATGCGGGCAGAGTTGGAAGGATGATATTTCTTTACTGTCATTCGGTCATTAGCACTCTCCTTGAGAGGTCTTGAGATCACTTGGTGGCTTATCTGTGCCTCAAGAGTGGCCTCAAGAGCTCTCAGGGAGAGTGGTAACAACCAGATGATTGTAAAAAAAATATGATCCTTCAGAAAGCCCCCGCCCCAATCCTTTCAGAACTAATCCATTCATTGCTCCCACCATCCTGCCAGAACTGAGGAAGCTTCTTGGATGAGAAGTGAAACGTCTTCCTCAAAGAAAAAAAAGTCCAGTTGCGTTTTGAAAAAGCCCCTCTTATGCAGCTATGACCTGGATGGCTGAGAATCTCCACAGACATTGGAAGTTATAATATCAGCATGTCAGGAGGACAAATCAATTAGGGAAACATTTTTCAAGCTTGGGAATTTCAAGATGTGTAGACTTCAATTTCCAGTATTCATGCTGGACAGGGAATTCTGGGAGTTGAAGTCCCTATATCTTAAAAATGCCAAGTTTGAAAAATACCTGATTAGGGGAAGGAGTTGTATTAATTTCAAAGATTCACTCTTTTTAGTTTACTTCACTGACATAGAGAACTCACTACTAAATAGACTTCTTTCTACAGATCAAGAGTAAGTACATTTTTAATTGAGACATGTTTAGAATATATTAGCCATATTTGTTGGTGCAGTTGCAGAATGGCTGCCAGTATAGATAAGGTAAAAGGTAAAGGTTCCCCCACACATGCATGCTAGTCGTTTCCAACTCTAGGGGCCAGTGCTCATCTCCGTTTCAAAGCCGAAGAGCCAGCGTTTGTCCAAGAACGTCTCCGTGGTCATGTGGCTGGCATGACTAGATGCCAAAGGCGCACGGAACGCTGTTACCTTCCCACCGTAGTGGTCCCTATTTTTCTACTTGCATTTTTACGTGCTTTCGAACTGCTAGGTGGGCAGAAGCTGGGACGAGTGACAGGCGCTCACTCTTTTACGTGGCACTCGGGATTCAACCTGCCAAACTGCCGACCTTCTGATCGACAAGCTCAGCATCCTAACCCACTGAGCCACCGCGTCCCTACAGTATAGATAGGAAACCCCAAAACACCAATTTACCTGGAGAGAGATTGAGGATTTTTCACTTCCTCCAGCTCCCTGGTAATTGATTTTGCAGGGTTTTTTTTTTTTTCTCTACCTATTGATATGCTTCAAAACCAAATGCAGCAATTTACCATTTTCTTTCCCAAAGAACATTAATGGATTGTTTTGTGTTGTCAATAAAAAATTACGCTAAAGCTAGGTGCTTTACTTTTCACCATATCATCCATCCATCCATCCATCCATCTGTCCATCCATACAAAAATCAAATACCGTTACAAATTATCTACACACTCTAGAAGTATCTAGTAAAGCAGGGGGCTTCAAACTTGGTCCTTTTATGACTTGTGGACTTCAACTTCCAGAATTCCTCAGCCAGGCACGCTGGCTGAGGAATTCTAGAAGTTGAAGTCCACAAGTCATAAAAGGAGCAAGGTTGAAGATCCCTGTAGTGAAGTGATGAGCTACTTTTCATTAGGAGAATCTGGGATAGACATTTGTTGAGGATATTTAGATTTGGATTCTTTCAGTAAAAAATGAGATGGCCTAGAAGACTTCCATTATTTTATTTACTGGTTTGTGTGTCTGAGCACCTTGATTTTCATTTGAAGACCATGAATGAGATGAAGGGAGAAATTTCCTTCATCTGTCCTTTTCAGTATGGCGGATGGAAATGAGGTCTGATAGAGATACTCATTTTCCATTGTTTCTCCTTAGTTTGGTCACTTATTTTCCTAAGCATTACAGATTACATTATATTTTCTGTCAGTAATGAGATATTTGCCCCTGAACTTTTTGATAATGTTATTGTATCTTTTCTGCCATTATGAGACCAAAGTGTAGTGGTGTTCAGGAGTGTCAAGATGTTGGTTGCAACTATGTGACAGAACCTCCACTTATTTTTACATTTTTTGCACGGTTGATTGCATGGTTGCTATCATTGTGCTCATTTTGTCCCAACAGTGCGAACAAAAGAGAAACTTAACTTTTTATGGAAGGTTTCAAATGTTTTCATTTTTCATTTTTATAAACCTTTGAGTGGGCTTTCAGCCTATTGATTCAGAATTGTGTATTAGATTGGTTTACTCAATCATGGAATAAACTTAAAATAAAAATAAAAGAGCCTTGGTGGAGCAGTGGGCTAATGCCTCCTTAAGTTAACACCAGCTGCCTGCAATTAGTGCAAGTTCGAGTCCCACCAAACTCAAGGTTGACTCAGCCTTCCATCCTTCCAAGGTAGGTAAAATGAGGACCCAGATTGTTGGGGGCAATAAGCTGACTTTGTAAAAATGCCACTTGGGGGTGTGTGAAAGCCCTAATAAGCAGGAATATACACAGAATCAAGGCTATTGCTAAGCACATTGATTTGTGCATTAGATTGTAAGCCGCCCTGAGTCTTCGGAGAAGGGCGGGATATAAATGGGATTAAAAAAAACCTTATGGAATAAACTTATGAAATAAACACATTTTGGCTTCATATAAGACAAACAATAGATGACTAATCTCAGTCCCTCCCTTTCTGGAGCAGAGACATTTTTAAGACTCTTGGTCTTCTCTGTCATAAGCCATGGTTTGCAGTCATTGATGGTTACATTTATGCGGTGTCATAAACCCAAGGAAAGAAACCATGTGATTCCTTCGCATTACTAAGAAATTGAGCTAAAATTGGACTTCCGGGTGGCAAGGCGCCGCCGCCGACAGCTGCTTTCAGGTTGTCAGCTTCGCGGCTTTGTAGAACCGCCGAAAACAGCGCCGATCAGCTGTTTCGGCGGTTCGGAAGCCCCCTCCTTGGGAGAAGAGGAGGGGGTGAGTATCCAAGTAGGGGAAGGGCTCTCCGGGGCCGCCAGGGCTTAAAGTTCTGGCGGCTGAAGGATTGAGCCCCCCCAAAGCTTGGATTTCTCTGGGCTGCGCAGCGTTTCTGCTCCGTGTCTTTTGGAGAAGAACAAGGCGAACGCAACCATCCCTGCTTACAAGAATGGATTTTGGAAGACAATGAAAGCAGGCAGAGCGATGCAAGAGAATAAGGAGTAAGTGAACTTTTGATCTTTGGCTCAATCCACATTGAAGATCCTGAAAGTGAAAGTGCGTAGTTGTAATAGTGGAAAAGATGGCGGCTAAATCTTCTAAACTTACTAAAAGTGCGGGGGCTTCCCCCCTGCCGCAATCTTCAGTGCAAGTTTTAGCACCTTCTGCACCCTCACCTTTGCCTGTTTTAACAGTTAAAGTTTTGCAAGATGCTCTGGAAAAGCATTCACAGCAATTAGCTGAGATGATAGATGAAAAGTTGGATGAGAAGCTGACAGAAAAATTAGCTGAAATTATGGATGAAAAGTTGGAGGAGAAGTTTACAATAATAAGGGAGGACATTTTGCTTGCATTTCAAGGCATGGCGATATGTATTGAACGCTTGGACGAAAGAGTGGAGGACCTCACTCAAAATAATATTAAATTGGATGCAAAGATATTAGAGACTGAGACTGCGGTGGATAAAATTGATTATGACCTGACACTGGTACAATACCATGAAATGGAATTTGCTGTGAGAATTAGAGGTCTTAAGGAGAATCTCAAGGAAGACTTGAAGAAAATAGTTTCTGTTGCTCTGAAAGATGTCTTGGGAAGGCCAGCTGAAGGAATTGCAGAAGAAATAGATAAAATCTTTCGTGTTAATTCCTGGATTGCGAGACAAAGGAAATTACCCAGAGATGTGGTTGTTTATTTTACAAAGAGAGCAACCAGGAATGAAGTTATTCAAGTCTCTTACAATACTAAGCTTGTGATTGCAGAGCAAGAAGTCTTGGTTTTAAAAGAGATCCCTCCAAAAATTTTAAGGAAACGAAAGGAATTTGCATTTCTGGCACAGGAGCTTAAGCGACGTGATATCAAGTTTAGATGGGAGATCCCAGTGGGTATGGTGGTAATGTATGAAGACACAAGATACCGTCTTGCTACAGTGATGCAGGCACGTGATTTTTATAGCAATGTTTTAAAAGCAATCCCCATACCACTTTTGGAATCATCAAAGGAGGGAAAGTCTCAAGATGCCGAAGGAATACAGACAGATGAGAAAGCAGCAGGAGTGGATCAAATTTCAACAGTATCAGAAAAAGTAAGAGACCAGAGGATTACGTGTGCTGCTTCGAGACGAATCAGACGTGAGCAAGAGCAGAATCAGCAGAATGTTGTGGAACTTCCAAAGTGTACCTATAGCGAAGCTGTGGGAGGAGCGCGGCCTAAAAATGTGAAGGGGATTTTGGATGACGCGCTCCAGAAGCTTCGGGTTGCCAGAAATGGTGACTAAGTTTTTAACTTGGAATGTCAATGGATTAAATTCACCACAGAAGAGAAAGAAAATCTTTCAATATTTAAAGCAATTTAAGACTGATGTTATTTGCTTACAAGAAACACATATTAGAGCTATGGACCAAAAGTATTTATTAAATTCAAGATTAGGCACACAATTTATTGCTTCTGCAATAAATAAGAAAAATGGAGTGGTTATTTATGTTAAGAATACAATTACAGCAGAGTTAATCGAAGCAGATCAACAAGGAAGATATGTTATTGTGGATTTGTTAATAGATGGCAAAAAAACTCTTTTGGTTGGACTATATGCTCCTAATCAACAGCAAGCTGATTTTTATAGTTTATTACACAGCAAGATTACCCAATTGGATTACAAATCTTTTATTCTTATGGGAGACTGGAATGGTGTTTTGAATGTACAAATGGATAAGAGTGGATCTTATAGAAGTACCCCAAGTCATGCTAAATTGCCTAAGTCTTTTTTTGAGATGATGGATGATATGGAACTACGTGATGTTTGGAGGGAGAGGAACTCACAAGAAAGGGATTATACTTTTTTTTCTGACAGACATCAATCTTTTTCTAGGATTGATTTTATATTACTGACTAATGATCTTTTTTTTAGAACTAAGAAGATAAAGATTTGTTCAAGGATTATGTCTGATCACAGTCCAGTTTGGTTAGAGATTGGAAAAGACATTAGAGAAAGACGTTCCTGGCGTTTAAATGAGAATCTGTTTAGAAATCAGAAAAATGTGGAAGAGTGTAAAAAACAGATGAAGGTTTTTTTTGAAACAAATATGCATAAGGGTACTTCTATGGAAATGGTATGGGATGCTAGTAAGGCATATATGAGAGGTGTGTTGATATATCTTAATAATAAATATAGACGTAACTTGGAATTTAGGAGGAAAGAATTATAGATAGAGATTAAGGAAAAAGAAAAGGCTTTAATTTTGAATCCATCGGATGTGAAGATTAAAGAGGCTATTAAGTTATTAAGAGGACAATTTGACAAGTTAATGGCTGATCAGGTGGCAACTAATTTACGGTTTGCAAGGCATAATACTTTTTGCAATGCCAATAAACCAGGTAGATGGCTAGCTTATATGTTAAGGAAGAAACAAAGGGTTTCTAATATAGATAAAATAGAACATAAGGGAAAGGTTGTGTATCAACAGAATCTTATCAAGGAAACCTTTGTTGATTTTTATTCTAAATTATATGCTAGAGATAAGATTAACGAAATAGACATTGATTTATATTTAAAAAACGTTAACATCCCGGTTCTTACGCAAGAGCAAAAAGAAGAGATGAATCAGTTGATAACTGAGGAAGAAATATTTTTGGCAATCAAACAGTTAAAAGCAGGTAAAGCGCCAGGCACGGATGGTTTGACTGCTGTGTATTATAAAAATCTCCAGTTTGAGATGATAAAGCCATTAAAGGAACTGTTTCAGACAATTCAAAAAGGGGGAGGAGTGCCTCCGTCTTGGAAAACTGCTTTTATTTCTTTAATTCCGAAAGAAGATCAGGACGTTACTCAAGCAAGAAATTACAGGCCAATATCACTTTTGAATACGGACTACAAGATATTTGCTAAGGTTTTAGCTAGTAGACTGATGAGGGTATTGCAACAGGTAATTCATAGTGATCAAACTGGGTTTATAAGTGGTAGACAAATGAAAAATAATGTGAGACATATAGTTGATTTGTTGGAATTTCTGGAAAGGAATAACCAGATCCCTGCAGCATTGATCTTTTTGGATGCTGAAAAAGCCTTTGATCAATTGGATTGGAAATTTTTGTTGAAAGTATTAGACAAAATGAATTTTGGGGATGAATTTCTACAACCAATTAGGGCATTATATCAAAAGCAAACAGCTCGAATAATTGTTAATAATAGTTTGACTGAAATGTGTAATATTGAAAAGGGTACGAGGCAGGGTTGCCCGTTATCACCTTTATTATTTGTCTTAACGTTGGAGATATTACTGATTAAAATACGGAATTCGGAAACAATTAAGGGAATTCAAATAAGAGATCAGGATTATAGATTGAGGGCATTTGCGGATGATCTGGTTATTACGTTGACACACCCAGAAAATTCTGTTATGGAACTGATGGAGTTAATATCGCAATATGGGAAAGTTTCTGGATTTAAGGTTAATATACAAAAAACTAAAATGTTATCTAAAAATATGACAGTATTACAAAAGGTAGCTTTAGAAAGGTTAACTGGATTTGAAATTGTTGAAAGGGTTAAATATTTGGGGGTATACTTAACACCCTCAAATGTAAAATTATATAAAAACAATTATGAAAAGTTATGGAACAAAGTGCAAAAAGAATTGGATAGTTGGAAAAAATTACAATTATCATTATTGGGAAGAATTGCAGCAGTAAAAATGAATGTTCTGCCAAAATTTTTATTTTTGTTTCAAATGATACCCATTCTCAAAAAGGATTCAAATTTGGAGGAATGGCAGAAGGGTATTAATAAATTTGTTTGGGCAGGGAAAAAGCCACGGGTTAAATTTAAAATTATGCAGGATACGCGTGAAAGAGGTGGTCTAAAAATGCCCAATCTTAAATTATATTATGAAGCTGCTGCATTATCAGCTATAAGTGATTGGATTAATTTGACACAGGGGAGACTATTAAATCTTGAAGGGCATGATTTGTTATTTGGTTGGCATGCATATTTATTGTATGATAAGAAGGTAGACAATGTGTTTAAAATGCATATTTTGAGGTATGCTTTGTTGCGAGTTTGGAAAAAGCATAGACAAAAGTTAAATTACAATGGGCAATGCCCAAACACGCAATAGAGAATATAAATGTTGGATTTAAACATGATGTGATTACATATAAGGAAATTTTGAGTTTGGAGAGGAATGTATGGTGTTTGAAGTCATATAATCTTTTACGAGAAAAAAAGATTGTTCAAACTTGGTTTCAATACGGGCAATTACAAGCCAGGTGGAAAGAGGACCAGAAAATTGGTTTTTTAATGGATGACGAAAATTTGGTAAAGCAAATTAGAAATCAGGGACCAGCACATATCAAACGGATATATCTTGCATTGATAGAGATTGACTCAGAAACAGAAATTGTTAAGGATTGTATGATAAAATGGGCACAGAATATACAGGAAGTCATCACAATGGATACTTGGGAAAAGATCTGGGTGAGAAATGTGAAATTTACGCAAGCTCAAAATTTAAGAGAGAATTTTTATAAAATGTTTTATAGATGGCATTTAGATCCTAAAAAGTTAGCAAGTATGTATCCGAATTATCAGCCTAAATGTTGGAGATGTGGCGGTGAAGATGCAACGTACTTTCATATATGGTGGACTTGTAAAAAGATCAAAGCATTTTGGATTAAAATTTGGTGGAATATGCAGAAGATATTCAAGAAAAGGATAAAGTTTTGTCCGCAATTGTTTTTACTGGGCATTATTACTGATACTACCGTGCTGGACATTAATCTGATGTTGAACTTAATTACGGCAGCGAGACTTTTAATAGGGCAATACTGGAAGAAGGAAGAACTGCCGACTATAGAGGAATGGACTTTAAAAGTTTCCAACCTGGCGGAAATGGCGAAGATTTCAGCATATTTGAAAGACCATTCGCAACAACGATATATTGCGGAGTGGAAGAAATGGATTGATTACATCCAGAATAAATATGGGACTAAAAAGTTTCATCTAGCATTTGAATAAGTATATTGCTTGTAGTCAAATTATAAGAGCTAAAGTGCGAGAGATTTAATAGTTTATTGTTATTAGTATATGGGAGTTTTTGATTGTTTACTTTATTTTTATACCTTGTATCTAGCTCTGGGAAGTCGGGGAGGGGGGAGGGGGGAAGGGGAGG
Organism: Daboia siamensis; assembly: GCA_024449315.1. Taxonomy (NCBI): domain Eukaryota; kingdom Metazoa; phylum Chordata; class Lepidosauria; order Squamata; family Viperidae; genus Daboia; species Daboia siamensis. Next base: position 339,696 of record JAKJMR010018447.1, on the reverse strand, counting down.
GTGAGAGGGTGGGATAGGGTTGGGAAGGGAGGGAAGGGTTGGGGGATGGGATGTAATAAATAAATTGTATTGAAAAACTTTTCAATTAAAAAAAAAAAAAAAGAAATTGAGCTAAAATTAACTTCATTAAACAAGCATCTACGTGATGTCTTTTTTTCCCCAGAGCCGAGTTGATGTGTATACATCATATGTCCCAGCTGGTACATCTGTGCAAAATATGATCCATTGGAAACAGGTAAATATCCTAAAGTAAATTGCTACCCTGGGAAGGCATAATATGTTGTGCTTTAAGAAATTGTAGGATGGGTAAATGGCTTTTCTTGAGAGCTCTAAGTTATGATTCTTTTTGATAATACCCAACTGATATTTCAATCCTAGCTGTCCACGTTATGCTATCTCGGTCCTGTCCCAGTGTCTGAAATCTGTGCTGATCTAGACAGAGAGAAAAAGAGTCAGGCTAAGTCATGACAATACTGAATGGTGGTGAATATTTGGCTTCTCCAGTTCTGAGTTTTTTCCATCTTTAGTTTTGAATGGGAGAACGTTTCCCCATTCATGACTGGTCCACAATTTGAGGGTTGCTTTGATCTCCATCTCTTGCTCAAAGAAGGCCTTTGCACAGATTTATCTAGTTTGCCAATCGTGCTTGTGGCTGAATTGGAAGACTCTTAGCAATTACTCAGATCCTAGTCACCTCACCAATGGATTATTGCAATGTACTCCAAATGGGGCTGCCCTTGAAAACCACCTGGAAGTTATAGTTGCTCCAGAATATGGTGGAACAGACAGCATAGTGCAATATGCCTTGCTCTGTGAACTGCATTGGTTACCAGTTAGTCTCTGGAGGCAATTCAAGGTCCAGATTACTACCTAAAAAGCTCTTCATGGCATTGGGCCTAATATTTGACCTCTCTCCAATAGTGTGTTTGTCTTGTATGACACAGTCACTTTGGGTCCCTTCAGTTCAGCAGTATCATCTACTAGAACCTAGGAAATTCACCTTCTCTGTCTGGAATAACCTGCCTGCTTCCCCAAGAGTCCTTTGTGGCTCCCTGATGACATTAGTAAAATCACTGAAAACTTGGTTATTCTCCCAGGCTTTGGGACAAGCTGTTGGCTGAGTTTGTTTAATATAGAAAATTGGATATTGGATGCATGTAATCAATTCCTTTATTATTATTTTTGTATTGCTTTCTTTTTTAAAAAAAACATGCAAATGTTCCAGATTCATTTGAAGTAGGCAGCTTCTAAATTGTATAAATATATAAATAAATCAGTCAGTCCCTAGTCCCAGGGTAGGCAACCTTGTCTCTTTTATGACTCATGGACTTCAACTCCCAGAATTCCAATTCTGGGAGTTGAATTCCATGAGTCATAAAAGAGACAAGGTTGTCTACACCTGCCCTAGTCAAAATTTGTATCAAGATCGTATCAGGAAAGGCCTTTCAGCTTCCTCATGTTCCTTAACTTAAGTTAATGCTGTTAACATATTGGTCTTTTTTTTTTTGCTAATGACAAAATACAGTACAGGGAATTGCTTGAAAGGCCAATAAGCATATTAAGAGAAGATGATCATCATCAGCAACTGCAGGGAATGATCAAAAGAGGCAGGATGGCAGATGCAGTCTTATGATACAAGTTCTTCCCATCTTATGCATAACTGTGAAGTTGTCATTATTACTGATATTGTATTTTATGTTTTTATTACACTATCTGTTGATGCACATACAAAAAAGGGATGCCTGCTGCCAACTGAGATTACAGGTTGTCATCATTTTGTAACTTGCCTTGTTTAGCAACCACTCAGCTGAGTATGAAAAAGTAACTTTATAAGCAATCCGTGCAGCCCTTGTAAAGCAAAGAAGAGCAAAGGAAAGTAAGATCATAAACATGTATTCATTTAGCGACTGCTTCACTCAACAATCAGGTTGGCAGTCCCAATTGTGATTCCTTAATGAGGACTACCTTTAAACATAGAATCTGTGTTCATCTTGTGACGTTCTAGCTCTTCATTTCTACTGAAAAATATGAATACGTTCATTTGAGATTTCTTTATATTTGCAGGCCATCAACAGTGGTAAACTTAAGGCTTATGACTACGGAAGGTTTAGAAATAAATTTTATTATGAACAGGTAAAGTACTTTCCAGCAGATGGTTGTTTCAATATGGTATAGTAATGATATGTATTGGACATTAGGTCAGCTTCTGCAAGCGTTTAGCCCCCGTGTGATTTTATGTTCTTCTTTCTGTTTGGAAGCTGACTTATTATGTAACCAGAATTGCATCAAAGGAGTTTCATCCCCAGTGCTGAAGCTCAGTAAATCTACTGGGCTGTTTGAGAATAGTCTTATCCTGGCTTTTGGCTACTGCGCACACAACCAACCTATCCAGGAATTCAGCCATTGATGCAACCAAGAGCCAGCTTTGCAATTCCTCCTTCCCTCCCACTCTCCCTTTTTCAATCTCTGTGAAAATGCATATAAAGTGAACTAAAAACAGATAAGTGGAGAGGAAGAGTGGAAGTACTGGTTGGTTCACCCTTTTTGGCACAATAAAATGGACCACAGATCAAATCTCAATGGCTTTTCTCCATTGGCCCAACCCCAGTAACTCATGCCTTTGATTTCACATTTTCCCTGTGAGGCTGCCTTTGAAGACAACCTGGAAGCTACAGCTGGTACAAAAGGTGACAGTAAGCCTGCTAGTTGAGAATGGCATCTCTACTGAATTCACAGCACTGTCAGTATTCTTCTGGCCCTGCTTCAAAGAGGTGGTGAAGGCCCTAAATTATATAGTACCAGGGTATCTCAGGCAAACCTTTGTCAGAACTGAATTTGCTTGGTTCAGTCATTGCGAATAAGCTAGCTGCAAACTCCATCCCTCTGTGAGGTTTGTGCAGTGTATGTCAGACTTCTTGTATTGACTGTTCCTTTTGAATATTCTCCTGTGTGAAGCCCTCTCCCCTTACTGCAATTCCCTAAACATGTTAGGTAAAGGTAAAGGTTCCCCCACACATGTGTGCTAGTCGTTTCCAACTCTAGGGGCCGGTGCTCATCTCCATTTCAAAGCCGAAGAGCCAGCGCTTGTCCGAGGACATCTCCATGATCATGTGGCCGGCATGACTAGACGCCAAAGGCGCACGGAACGCTGTTACCTTTCCACCGTAGTGGTCCCTATTTTTCTACTTGCATTTTTATGTGCTTTCGAACTGCTAGGTTGGCAGAAGCTGGGACGAGTAACAGGTGCTCCCTCTGCTACGTGGCACTCGGGATTCGACCCGCGAAACTGTCGACCTTCCGATCAACAAGCTCAGCGTCCTAACCCACTGAGCCACCGCGTCCCTTATGTTAGAGCAGTTTTATTCCAACATGCTTTTAGTCCTGGATGACTGACAGCATGTCGCTGTCACAGGTTTTCTCTGGACTTTTAATTGTTATCATACTGTTTTTAAGTAGCATTATTTTGTTTGATGTTATCTATTGGTATTGGGGCATGTTATAAGTACTATAAAATGAATGAATGAGTGAATGAATGAGCAAATGAATAAGTAGGTAAATAGATGCAATGGAAAATGGCCTTAAGAAGTATAAATAGTTATAAGGCAGGGATGTCAAACTTCCGGACCGTGGGCCAATTGCATCAGATAGAGGCCATGTCCACCCCAGCTCCGGCAATGCAAAAAAAAAAAAAAAGTCACGATATGTTGCAACACGTCATGTGACACCGTGAGTTTGACACCCTTGATATAAGGTTTAAGACTGAAAGTGGATTATGCAAAATTCTGCCTTGAAATTCTGCCTTATGCATGTATGCATCAGAAAACCAAATAGGCCTTGAGATAACAGACCTTCCCAAATGTTTTTAAGTATTGTTGCATACACACACACACACACACACACACAGAGAGAGAGAGAGAAAGAGAGAGAGAGCAACAAAATCATGCATTGAATTTGAATTTGGAAAAAGGTTCCTTTCACCTGGAGCTTTTCAGAGTACACCTCCCTTATATATCATGACTATCTTTAACATAAAACATAACCGACAGAAGGAAAAGGGTGAAATATGAAGGTAGGTCAACCAGGAAAAGTCTTTTGAGACTCAGTAGTAAGGGTGGATGCATTGCATCCTGAATTAAAATGAGAAAATGCTCCTTGGAAGGAATGTCAGTACATACTTAGCATTGCACAGAACTCATTAACGAATACCTGAGAATTCAACCCCATTTTCTTTCCTTTCCCTTCTTGCAAAGTTGGACACAATTTGGCTAATAATATCTTTGCCGGAGTCGGAGAAGTAGGACTACATTACATTTTCTTTTTCATTTTTTAAAAACAGGATTTGCCTCCTGAATACGATATATCAGCTATGACTGTACCAACAGCAATTTGGAATGGTGGAAATGACTGGCTTTCTGACCCTGATGATGTTAGTCAATTAATCCCCCAAATTGAAAACCTTGTTTCCCACAAATTTATTCCTCAGTGGAACCATCTGGATTTTGTGTATGGTATAGATGCACCTGAGCAATTGTATCATGAAATACTGGACTTGCTACAGAGCAATCCTTGAGAAATGTTTTTTTTCTTTAATCCCATTTATATCTCGCTCTTCTCCAAAGACTCAGGGCAGCTTACTATCTAAAGCACAAATCAATGTGCTTAGTTTGTCAGTAATGATAAGAAGTTCATTTGTTGTTTGTTTTCTATTGATTTTTCAATTTTTAATAAACTTTCAGATTACCTACAAAATGAAAGACCATCCTGCGAATTCATACTCCTATCTCTATTAACTTGTTTTCCGTACATGACAAGTCATCTAACTTGCATGCATAAATTATTCTACTTATGCATTACTCAGAGTTTATTTCATCTTTACAATGGTTCCTAAATGACTTTTCTTTCAAACTCTGAGTGAGGTGAATACACAGAAATCATATCCCTAATGGAGAAAATGCAGTATAGCCAACCTTACAGCCGTGGTAGAATGCAGTGTTGCAGGCTACTCCTGCTGACTGCTGGCTGCCAGCAGTTCAACAGTTCGATCCTGACCACCTGAAGGCTGACTCAGCCTTCCATCCTTCCGAGGTTGGTAAAATGAGGAGCCAGTTTGTTGGGGGCCATATGCTGAGTCTGGAAACCGCTTAGAGAGGGCTGTAAAGCACTATGAAGTGGTATAGAAGTCTAAGTGCTATTGCTATTGTTTACACATCTTGTCCCGTTTGTGTTGGAAGCAACTTTTAAGGTGCTTCTGAGTTGAAAGGATTCGCTGATGACATCACCATTGCCTGGGGGATGCCCGGTGGGTACTCCTTTCATGTTATTCCAAGTAATATAATGTTCCCAAATACTTAAAAGGTAAAACAAAACATGCTGATGCACTAGAACAGACTTCCCTGTCTTGATCACACATGCAATTGACTGCAATTCTTAGAACTAACATGGTTACCTACTAAACCCAATGAGAGCCAGTTTGGTGTAGTGGTCAAGGCACCAGGCTAGTAAGTGGGAGAGCATGAATTCAAGTCCAGCTTTTGCCACAAAAGGTAGCTGGTGGACCTTGGGCCAATCACTCTGTCCCATGAGAGCCTATTGTTGCTCTTTTACTCTTCTTTTGTCCTCTGTCTGTAATTCTAAAGCTCTCTGAATAAGAGTAGAACGTGACATAAATTATTCGATCCTGAAATCATTTTCAAAGCAAATCAACTTAAAAAAAAGAAACTTAATTCAACCGTTACAAATTCACCTATTAAATTAGGTAAAGGTAAAGGTAAAGGTAAAGGTTCCCCCACACATGCATGCTGGTCGTTTCCGACTCTAGGGGCCGGTGCTCATCTCCATTTCAAAGCCGAAGAGCCAGCGCTTGTCTGAGGAAGTCTCTGTGGTCATGTGGCTGGCATGACTAGACGCCAAAGGCGCATGGAATGCTGTTACCTTCCCACCGTAGTGGTCCCTATTTTTCTACTCCCTTTTCTATTAAATTAACCACAATACAATTAAAGCATTGTTGGAAGAATTCAAGAGACTATTTGTATCTGAACTGAATTGTATTGAATAAGAAGGAGATGTCATTGATTTCTGTTCTCAGGAAACATGGAGTGGCTCATACTGGCAGAAGGCAGAAAGTGCAGATATGCTGCCTTATATGCTACTGTAATAAAAGGAACCTTTTTGATAGGGACGTCTTCCTGTTGGATTGAGTCAGAAGGCATCAGCCAACAGGGTGTAAATATGATCAAACACTGCTACACTCAGTAGGTTGCTACAGCTGGAAGGTGTCTACAGTTTATAAAAGGAGGTTCTCAAACTTGTTAGTGGGAAGAAAGGTACCATTTAGGAGAGACGCTGCTAGCTGATCCATACCTCACCAGGAATATTGTGTGCTGGGGTTGAAATGAGAATGAAAGAAAAGAAAGCAACATTAATGTAAGTTCTGTCTTTCATCATGCAAATTCAAAACATGTTTTTCAAAATGCTTATTGATGAAAAGGAATTTTCATATCTAAAAGGATCCATGTCTAATGGATTAATGTTTGGATCTATGGCTGCTGGATGAATGTTTTTTGGGGGGGATTTTACTTAATTACTGATATTTATCTCATGGAATTCCTTTTCCTTCCCCCCTCTCCCAATCTTTCCCAGTTTAACTTTAATCCATATTCATAAAAGAGAATTATTTTTGTATCAAAACATTTTGAATTTAATAACATTAAATATGAATTTATTTTTTTAAAATGGCATTTTAATCTAAAACTTAATTTAAATGCTTAGTTACAAGTTAACATATAAGTGCTTTGGTGATCAAACATTTCACATTTTATATAAAAGGATATTCATGAAAAACTTTATGAAACAGTTGCCTCTGCAGTTTAGCAATCTGTACATATTGCTGTTTTTCTTTAATATGCATACAGCATTTCAAAGAACAAAGTTGCTTTTACTATGCTCTAGTCAGCCAGTGGATTTCTTTTTGCTGTGTTGAACAGAATCCAGATCACTAGCGTCAATGTATATTTCGGTCCTTATTGCACTTCTAAGTACTATTATTTAAAAAATATGCCTGTGGTACACAGATTAACAGCAGGAAATACGGTATATGTTGTTTTTCCCACTTATTT
>JAKJMR010018447.1:318229-332181 GCA_024449315.1 Daboia siamensis | reverse complement strand
TGCCTGCAATTAGTGCAGGTTCGCATCCCACCAGGCTCAAGGTTGACTCAGCCTTCCATCCTTCCGAGGTAGGTAAAATGAGGACCCAGATTGTTGGGGGCAATTAAGCTGACTTTGTAATAATGCCGCTTGGGTGTTTGTGTGAAAGCCCTAATAAGCAGGCATATACATAGAATGAAGGCTACTGCTAAGCTTGTAAGCCGCCCTGAGTCTTCGGAGAAGGGCGGGATATAAATGGAATAATAATAAAAAAAAAAAACCTAAATCCAATCATTGAAAAAGTAGAAGTGGCTGATGCTGGGATAATCGGAAACAAACATTTTACATCTCTAGTACAATGGTTGGCTTTTTATGTCATACACAAGAATTTGGTTTGAGGCTCCTGTGCATTTTGTATGCTCAGGGTATAAGGTCATATCACAATGCTTCAGTCTTTCAAATTCATCCAGAGATGCCACATGAAGGAGACTCAAGCTGGGTTCTCAGAATAAAGTGACTTGGCTTCCTCCTGGCATTGGTAAGAGGAAACCTTCTTTCTTCTCAATGAAATTGACTGTGGTCTTCATGTTCTTCCAAACAAGAAGTGGTTGGATATCAAGTTGGGCTTCACAGAGCATCTTCACCTCCTTTCCCTCTATCAAGTGCACAATGGAGAGCAAGGGGGCTATCTAGGGTTCAGTGTATGCAATTAACTTCATGCAATTTTGTCCATGGAGTGATGTGTTATCTGAAAAGTTTACTTTATCAGGTTATTTTTACCAAATGCATTTTATGTCTTTCACTGTACGCCAATATGATTTTCTATAGTGTATATAAAATGATTGCAGAACATTCTACAGTAAAAAAATATTTACAGTCAACTGATAATAGAGTATGAATGAATGAATGAATGAACCTTTATTGTCAAAGTACAACCATGTATACCTTGAGATTGGTTGAGCCTCTCTTCGTGCCCCCCACCCCCAACTAACAGTGACACAAACCCTCCATCTTATTATACCATGTGAGCTAATTGCACAACACACCGGCCTCGCAAGTCAGTCATGCATAAAGTTTATAAAATTATTTCCCATTCAAAAGCCTAATAGCCCATGGATAAAAGCTGTTCTTCAGCCTGTTGGTACAGCTGGCTATACTCCTATATCTCCTATCCAATGGTAGGAGAGTAAAGAGATACCGTCCAGGATGTGAGTCATCCCTGAGAATTTTCCTCTTTCTTCCAAGGCAACGAGCCCTGGCGATGTCATCCAGTGGTGTCAGGGGACAGCACACAATGTCTTGTGCTGTGCTTACCACCCTCTGTAATACTTTCCTATCCGCGGCTGTCAGATCAGCATACCAAACCACAATACAGTACGAGAGGATGCTCTCTATAGTAGACCAGTAAAAGAGGGTCATTAGCCATTGTTCTACCCTGCTCTTCCGCAAGACTACAATGCTGTAGTCATTATTATGTTTATATGTATACTTAATGATGTATATTTAAATTATATTGATTTGTTTCTTCGTTTTCTCCCCCCTCTCCTGCAACATCTTAACTGAATTATATTTAGTCATGCCGATACTAAAATGGATGATTGCTTTACATTTCATCCATCCATCCATCCATTCATTCATCCAATCATTTATTTTTCTTTATTATTTTTTACAAATAACTCAAGGCAATACATCCAACACACCTTCCTCCTCCTAATTGTCCCACAATAACAACCCTGTGAGGTGAGTTGGGCTGAGAGAGAATGTAACTGGCTCAAAGTCACCCAGGTTGCTTTCATGGCTAAGGCAGGACTTGAATTCATAGTTTTCACTTTCTAGCTTGGTGCCTTAACCACTACACCACCTGGCCCTCTCATTATAATTTCTGATTATGTAAAGATAAAGGTAAAGTTTCCCCCGCACATGCGTGCTAGTTGTTTCCAACTCTAGGGGCTGGTGCTCATCTCCGTTTCAAAGCTGAAGAGCCAGCGTTTGTCCGAGGATGTCTCCGTGGTCATGTGGCCGGCATGACTAGATGCCAAAGGCACATGGAACGCTGTTACCTTCCCACCATAGTGGTCCCTATTTTTCTACTTGCATTTTTACGTGCTTTTGAACTGCTAGGTTGGCAGAAGCTGATTGTGTAAGTATCCATAAATCTGCTTAATAGATATGTATCTTTCTCCATTAGTAATTACTCCATTGTCCTATAGATGTTTCACCATGTGGATGCTGATGGCTATGGTAACCACACAAGGAAATTTGAGTTCAGAAGAGGCGAATGGCAAAACATGTATGAATCCTGAAACATTTATGAATATAGTAAGTTGAACTCTTAGAATATTAATCAGTACTCATCCTACCATGTTAGACAGGATGGGCCTGCTCCTACTCCCTTGTCTTAAACATTGTCGCTGTCAAATTCGAATCACATTTATGCTGTTGCAACCATTATTGCTTCTCTGGTTGCCAACATGCTTGGAGGTAGGGAAGGGGGAACTGGAATGCAGGCTCCAGATATCAAGAAGTCAGCCTATGGGAACCAAGGACACTTCACTAAGTGTCTGTCTAATCCCAAGACATGTTCTCATAACAATATTGTAACACCCAATTGGACAATGTGACCTGCATGAATGGGAAGAGGAAATATTCTATACTTTTACTATATGGTTGGGAGAGGGGTTATTTAATCATAGCTGTTTTGGCTTTCATATGTGCCAAAATGATGCACTCAATATTAAGTTTTGCATTAAAAGTTCGGATCATCTCAAGAGTGCTTGCTTGCTTGGGCTCGTCAGTCAGGATCTTGACAGTTACTTTATGGGATCTAGGAAGTGTGTCTTTTATGTGGTAGCCTCTGCCCTATGGAATGCTCTTCTCCCAGAAATCTGGCAATCTTCTACCCTCCTAGCCTTTTGAACACATTGAAAACCTGGCTTTTTCCCCAAGTGAGAAGACTGCGAGTCCAGAACATCAAGATAACAGATGCCTCCCTAATTCACTTAGTTATACTGTAAGAGAGAGAAGAAGGTCCACCATAATCAGATTGACAAGATTCTTTTATTAGGGTGATTCTCAACAACAATAATTCCAGCTTTCCCATTGAGTTGATTTATTCAACTGATCAAATTAGTGGGACTGACACAAAATGAAGCACCATGCTCCCAAGTGAGTGGATGTAGATTTAAATCTTTAAATGATTCACATATTAGCAAACCAAATAAATACTTTATTAGATAAAAAAGGAGGTGTGAGAATACTTTGTTAACCAATTCAATGCAGTTTAAAGGTTGAAATTTTCATTATCAGTTGCATCTACAAATAAGATGACATGGAGCTTGCATTCAAGATCATCTTAAATCTTCTGCTTCATGTTAAATATTCTTGGTTAAGCATAGTCTTATTGTCTGAGGAGTGCTTGAGTGCTTCTGGGCCTTGAAGTTAATCCAGGTTTGGAGGGCAAATTACTAGGCAGACTAAGAAGTCATAAAGCATCTCAGAAGAAGGCAACAACAAATTTCTTCTTAATTGCTGCCAGGATTGTATGTAGGGTATGGCCAAAAAGTCAAGAAGGCAGTCGCAACAGTGGTTCAACATCTGCTATGCAAGATACATAAAAAAATGAGTTTGATCACAGTTGTGGCCGCTATCTTGACTTTTCACCCCAGAGTATTTTACCTGCAGTGTTGACAAGAAAATTCTATACATCCATAAATTCACCAGCAGTTGATCTTGACTCAATAACATCTGCACTTTTAAAATTTTTAAATTTAATTTAATTCATTACATCAAAATCTATTCTACATTATTGATTTGTCTTTCAATCTTTACAGAGCAAGAGAATCAGATATTGGGGATATTGTTGTGAAGAATATGAGGTCCTTACAGAAGATGGCTATTACCTAAGTGTGAACAGAATTCCGGGAGGTAAAAAAAAAACAGAAACAGAAATATAGGGCCTGAGTACTTCTTGGGAAACAAACAGGACAGTGGTATATATTCACATCAACCCCTCCCCCATGTGTGCCTTGAAGAAAAACAGCATCAAAATGTCACTTCCCATCCAACACAGTTTTATGCAATTCTGATTCTATGAATCTTATTATTTAGAATCTGACTTAAGAAGGTGTTTCTTTTTCAGGCAAAAAGTCTGCTATATTATTAATGCATGGTTTAGCTATGGAAGGTAGTGTGTGGATATCTAATTTACCCCACCAGAGCCTGGGCTTTATACTAGCAGATGCTGGGTATGATGTATGGATTGGAAATACCAGAGGAAACTCCTGGTCTAGAAGACACAAGCATCTTTCAGTTAACGAAACAGAATTTTGGAATTTCAGGTTAGTATTTAAAATGTACCTGTTACTCAAGCTGGTTATCAGTCAATTGGTTATTCAACCAATTAATCAATTCAATGGTCAGTTAAAGAATGTCAAGCGCAAGAAATCAGGAATTCAGGCAGTTCAAATAATTACAGGCTTATTGCATGCTAAAGCTCTCTAAGAGAATCTGAATTACCCTGGCAGTCAAAACAAATAGGCGGTAGATAAGAGTCAGTGAAAATCAGGGTGGGGTGGACTTAGATCTCTTCTGGGTGCAAAGGAACTCAAGACTGATGACGTGTTTGAGCCTTCCCTTGGGCTCAGCCTAGTTGTCTCCTACAATAAATCTATTGAGACATGAAAGGACCGTTTCTACAAGAAACTGTCCTTTTCTGACCTAGTGCCTGCTTTCCATGAGTTTTCAAAAAAGGCAGACCAGTTTCTAGTTGGCCTGTGGAATTTACAGCAAGATACTGAGTAATCCTCCCAAAAAATTCATATTGGTATTTAATGGCATGTGGAGCAAAATGGAACATTGTGTGATACCATAAGGGGGGGTTCCCATCTTACTTCCTGGATTTGGGCTAATAGGACACAATACCAAATGTCATACTCTATGTCTAATCCCATTCAAACACTCTATGATCAGTTGTGTTGAAATCTCTTGAAAGGTCCAGGACACCTTTGTTTTCTAGTGTTAGGTAACTGCATCATTACCATGTCCCAGGCAAAAGCTTATTGAATATGGAACCAGATCATTGGTAACATTCTGGATGATTGCCATCTTCTTAGTCAATAATTCCAGGAAATACATTTTTGAAATTGGACAGATTTGCTGATTCTAAGGGATAATTTTATGTAGGGACCTTAACTCCTCCCTTGGCCATCAAGAAACAAGTATTTGTAATCTTCAATATAATTTTGTTTGTTTCCATGGCTGACATCAATGAAGGAGTGACAAGCTTTTGGGTCGAACAGTATGGTATAGAAAACTAGATCATGTGCATTCAGCCCAAAAATTCTTCACTTCTTCATTCATACTTTTCAATGGGTTAATCATGGTTTAATCAGATAGGAGCAACAAGAGTCAAGGAAGCCTGTAAATCTTCTTACATTCTGTTACATACTATAGGTAAAGGTAAAGGTTCTCCTGCACATGCGTGCTAGTCGTTTCCGACTCTAGGGGGCGGTGCTCATCTCCGTTTCAAGGCCAAAGAGCCAGCGCTTGTCCGAGGACGTCTTCCGTGGTCATGTGGCCGGCATGACTAGATGCCAAAGGCGCACGGAACGCTGTTACCTTCCCACAGTAGTGGTCCCTATTTTTCTACTTGCATTTTTACGTGCTTTCGAACTGCTAGGTTGGCAGAAGCTGGGACGAGTAACAGGCGCTCACTCTGTTACGCGGCACTCGGGATTCGACCCGCCAAACTGCCGACCTTCTGATCGACAAGCTCAACGTCCTAACCCACTGAGCCACCGCGTCCCTCGTTACATACTATAGCAATTGCTAATTTATAAAGGTAAAGGTAAAGGTAAAGGTTCCCCCGCACATGCGTGCTAGTCGTTTCCAACTCTAGGGGCTGGTGCTCATCTCCATTTCAAAGCCGAAGAGCCAGCGTTTGTCCGAGGACATATGTGGCCAGCATGACATGTGGCCAGCATGACTAGACGCCAAAGGCGCACGGAATGCTATTACCTTCCCACCATAGTGGTCCCTATTTTTCTACTTGCATTTTTACGTGCTTTCGAATTGCTAGGTTGGCAGAAGCTGGGACGAGTAACAGGCGCTCACTCTGCTACGCGGCACTTGGGATTCGACCTGCCAAACTGCTGATCTTCTGATCAACTAGCTCAGCGTCCTAAACCACTGAGCCACCACGTCCCTCTTGCTAATTTATAATTCTATTCAAACTTGTTTTGTTCAGTTAGCAATTAGCTGACCTAGAAAACATTTCTGTCTCCTCTTTATCCAGATTGATTTGTTGTTTGCATATTCTGTTGGTTAAATATACTAGTTAATGATTTGCAAGGGGGACAGCCGTAGAATATGTTTGGATGCATTGATAGATAGTTTTTCTCCAAGATGATCTGTGTTCTGGCTGGTCATTCAAGTCTCCCAACAAGCACCAATTGCTGCTGTAATTGCATTTCTTCTCTTTCTTTCCACCTTTCCCAGAATTAAAGACTTCTCCAGATCTTTGCATATGTGTCCAAAATAATATACTTTGAGTCTGTGCCTCAGGGGAGAACTCTGAGTTGAGAGTTATATTTATATTTTACATGGCATCTTTATATTTGCAGTTTCCATGAAATGGGCGTTTATGATCTTACTGCCATGACAGAGTTTATTCTACAGAAAACTGGACAGCAGAAAATTTTTTATGCTAGTCATGCTTTGGGATCCACAATAGGTAGGTTGATGATTTGCCATTCCTTTTTACAGGAAGGTTTTCCTGCTTTTGGTGATACCTGTAAAAATCAGTAACCAATTTCAGAGAAAAACTTGTTGCCAGATATATACTATCTTCTAAATTGGTGTCAGAGATATTGAAATTACTTGAATGTTGAAATTACTTCTGGCTGCTTGAAGAATGGAGATGCCATCCTAGCAATGATCAAATTGTTTAACTATCAGTACCATATATGTGCATTTTTCCCATCCTGAACTGTGTAGAGTTTTATGCTCTAGAGCCTAAAACATAAAAGTTCATTTTTCCCCCCTGAGAAAAGAGTCAACCCCTAGTTGATAGATTTTATTTGATTCTTTCTTGTTTCCTGACTTTTTCTCCAAATAACTCATGATGACTATGTCTTTGCCCAGCCAGTACCATTTTTCATTCATGGTTGTTAATCCCACAGTATCTGTCAACATTTAGAAAATTATTTTTACTAAAGCCAGCAGGAATCCCTGTTTAGATCATGTCACACTTCTGATGACATCAAAGTCAGAATGAAAAGTTGAAGTCTCCTCATTGATTCCCGAGATGAATTCCTGAATTGAGGGTAAAAGGAATAATGTATGAATGATTCATATTATATATGAATGAGTTAAACATATATTCTATTGGCACATATGAGATCAGACACGAGAGGTTTCTATGAGGTGATACGATGGGGTTATAAAAACAATAGTGTGAAATAACAAAGAAAGCATTTCATGGACATAGTTATTTTCAAGAAAGTTAATTTTGTGAACTTATCTTATATTGGCTTTCCAGAGTCTATGCTCATCTCCTGGTATGTTTTCCCAGGTTTACCAATATTCTTTGGCTGTCTATGTATTTTCACAGCTGAGCCTGCACTATTTATGGTTTCCCAATTACATAGGAAAGAAATCCAGGCAGGGAGATGTTTTGCCATAACCAATGCCTTATGTTTCTCCTCCATTTAGGAGAATATAAAGTTCAGTGAATAACTTAGCTATTGCCTTTTAGCACAGGTCAGAGTATTATTGTGAAGTTAAAACCACCCTGTGTTCCCTCTAAAAACAATTAAAAATATGGTATAAACATATAAGCAATGGTCATTTCATAACCTAAGTTGTTGACATCAACCTAGGTGGTTGATGGTTTCAACCATAAATAACTCTATAAAAAAACTTAATTGTTATCTTTGACATATTACATGAGGTAGTCCTATGAAGTCTACATGCAGGGTTCAATGGCACTTTTTCCATTTTTCCCTGGAAATACAGAATTACTTTTCTCTGCATTTAAAAAGGTGCTAAAATAAAAAATGTTTTGTGTATTCCCAGCTTATGTTGCACTTTCTGCCCGCCCACACCTGGCTGAGAAAATAAAACTATTTTTTTCCTTGGGTCCTGCATACACATTTCAGAAAGCCATAAGTCCCATATCACAAATACTACGTTTGCCAGAAGTGTTAATCAAGGTATGTACATTAAAGCTGAACCTGTTGGCAAAGCCTTGGAATTCTTCAGTAGGAGTAGGATCATGGAAGGATTTATATTCCATTCCCCACCATCCAGTCAGAGCTGAAGAAGCTTCTTGGATGAGAAGTGAAACATCTTCAAAGAAAAAAAGAAAGTCCAGTTGCCTCGCGAAAATCATATTTGGGATAACTATGACCTGGATGACTGAGAATCTCAGTAGACAGGAAAGATGGGATATAATTTAAACAAATAAATAAGCAAGAATTTATTTGACTCATTATATAATGATTGCCATGGTTTGATCTAGAATAGCAAGTACCCATTTGTTTACAGTCTTCTCCCAAAATGTGCATTTTAATATATGGACCTGGAACTAGAATAACACAATAATAGAAAAGGAAGGGACTGCTTTGTCCATCGTAAGGATTACGCGAGACAGCTGGCTAACGTAAAAACTTTATTCGTGTGGAACTGGGCGAGGAACAGAATCACCGCGCCTCTATTTATACCCCCAGCTGGCCGGCGTGACCAATCAGAGCCGCGCCGGTTTCCTGCTGTCAGCGTGGACCAATCGGCGGTGGTGAGCTTTGACAGCCCTGAGCTGTCAAGCTGTGTCGCGCCTGCGCAGTTACTTGCGACTAAGACAACTGAGAGCTGACAAGCGGTTGCGCTTGCGCAGTGGCTGCTGGCAACTTTTGACAGCTGTCAAAAGCTGCTTTGGTTTTTACCTCATAACTATTTACATGTGATACATAACCATTAACCATAACATATTAATACACAACAGGGACCTTGGAGGTATTCTATTCCAACCTCCTGCTCAAGCAGGAAACCCTGGTCCATTTCAGACAAACTGTTATCCAATCTCTTCTTAAAAATTTCTAGTGTTGGAATACCCACCACTTCAGGAGCCAAGCCTGATTAATTTTTCTTACTGTCAGGAAATTTCTCTTCAGTTCTAGGTTAGTTCTCTCCTTGATTAGTTTCTATCCATTGCTTCTTTTTTTGCCTTCAGAATGAGAGCCGGTTTGATATAGTGGTTAAGGCACCAAAGTGGAAACGGAGAGATATGTGTTGTAATTCTGCCTCAGGCTAAAAGAAAGCTGGTAACCTAAAGAAACCTGGTAACTCTTGCTCAGTCCTGGAAAGGAGGCAATGGCAATCTACTTGCAAAATCTTGTCAGGAAAACTGCAGGTTCTTCTCCAAGTCAAAACTGACTTTGAGGAACAATAACAGAAACCACTAGAATTGCCAGTAGGAGATTTTTATCCTACAATCTTGTGGGATATAAATTCCAGACTTTGAAAGGAGACGAAAAATTTAAGAGATTTGCAAAACTGTAATGAACACTGCACTGCATTATGTGGCTTAATCTAGAGTAGTGTACCAGGTTTTATAATACAGACCCAATACCAATCTTTAATTACCTGTATTAATAAGAAGAAAGAAAGAAGAAAGAACAACTTTCAGAGCTGCCTCATTTTGGCACTGGCAGTAATATTTGTAAACTTTGCAATGCAAATTCCTCTCTGCAGTTTTTAGAAAGATACTCTGACTTTATTCTAAGGTCCAGGAGCATTTGAAAGCATCAGGGGGTTAAAGTTTGTCTCCAATCTCCAGTTTTATTGTCTCATCTACTTGGGCACTAGATTCTGTTTTTGACTTCGTGCACATGATACCCCTCTTGAAATTTATTTTTAACATGAGAAACCTTTATTTATATTAGGTTTATTTATTATAAAGACCACACAAAACTGTTTTATTATGCAAAATTAAATTCCTCTCTTGTTCCTCAGCCTTCCTATTACTGTAAGTTTACCACTATTTCTATTCTTATTTACTCCTTAATTTCTATCTCCAAGTTCTATTTCTATGTTCCCATTTCTATATTTGTAGCACTGAGTTTTCTTATTGTAACCAGCCTGTGGCCCTCATGCCGCATACCGTCCTGGACAGCTAGTAAAGCAGCCTCACAAAATTGTAAACTTTAAACCTTATTATGTGCAAAACAGCGGTGGTGGGTGCAGTGATCAGCATGCAGTATTGCAGGCTAATTCTGCTGATTGCCAGCAGTTCGATTCTTACCAGCTCAAGGTTGACTCAGCCTTCTGAGATCAGTAAAATGAGGACTCAGTTAGTTGGGGCCAATATGCTGACTCTGTAAACCTCTTAGAGAGGACTGTAAAGCACTAAAAATGGTATGTAAGTCTAAGTGCTATTTATATATATTAACTATATTATATATTTTATATGTGGCCCTTTTTACTTCATGTAGGCTGGGCATTGTCTTTTTAAAATCTTTTATTTTCCCTTCACCTTGGAAGTGAGTTTAGTCTTCCATAATTTCTAAAATATATAAAATTCATATTTTCTATATTTTATAGAAAATTCATTTTTTTTAAAAAAGAAACTAAAGAGCAAATTCTTTTATAAATCTGAAAATTGTAAAAATACAGGTGAAACTCAAAAAATTAGAATATCATGCAAAAGTTCATTTATTTCAGTAATGCAACTTAAAAGGGGAAACTAATATATGAGATAGACTCATTACATGCAAAGCAAGATAGTTCAAGCCATGATTTGTCATAATTGTGATGATTATGGTGTACAGCTCATGAAAACCCCAAATCCACAATCTCAGAAAATTAGAATATTACATGCAATCAATAAAACAAGGAGTGTACATAGAACAATATCGGACCTCTGAAAAGTATAAGCATGCATATGTATTCAGTACTTGGTTTGGGCCCCTTTTGCAGCAATTACTGCCTCAATGTGGCGTGGCGTGGCATGTAAGCTGTCAGCCTGTGGCACTGCTGAGGTGTTATGGAAGACCAGGATGCTTCAATAGCGGCCTTCAGCTCTTCTGCATTGTTCGGTCTCATGTCTCTCATCTTTCTCTTGGCAATGCCCTATAGATTCTCTATGGGGTTCAGGCCAGGCGAGTTTGCTGGCCAATCAAGCACAGTAATCCCACGGTCATTGAACCAGGTTTTGGTGCTTTTGGCAGTGTGGGCAGGTGCCAAGTCCGGCTGGAAAATGAAGTCAGCATTCCCATAAAGCTCATCTGCGGAAGGAAGCATGAAGTGCTCCAAAATCTCCTGGTAGACGGCTGCATTGACCCTGGACTTAATGAAGCACAGTGGACCAACACCAGCAGATGACATGGCTCCCCAAATCAACACAGACTGTGGAAACTTCACACTGGACTTCAAGCAGTTTCCTCCTTTAAATTTCTGGGAGTCTACCTCTGTGAAGATCTGACCGGGAAAGTTAATACAACCCAGGTGGCTAGAAAGGCCCAACAAAGGCTTCACTTTCTCAGGATCTTGCGGAAGAACAGGGCAGAACAACGGCTAATGACCCGCTTTTACTGGTCTACTATAGAGAGCGTCCTCTCGTATGGTATTGTGGTTTGGTATGCTGGTCTGATAGCCGCGGATAGGAAAGTATTACAGAGGGTAATACAAGTCATTGTGGGCTGTCCCCTGACACCACTGGTTGACATCGCCAGGGCTCGTTGCCTTGGAAGAGTGAGGAAAATTCTCAGGGATGACTCACACCCTGGATGGTATCTCTTTACTCTCCTACCATCGGGTAGGAGATATAGGAGTATAGCCAGCCACACCAACAGGATGAACAACAGCTTTTATCCATGGGCTGTTAGGCTTTTGAACGAGAAATAATTTTTATAAACTTTATGCAGAATTGACTTGCGAGGCTGGTGTGTGGTGCAATTAGTTCACATGGTGTAATAAGATGGAGGTTTGTTGTCACTGTGAGTTGGGGGGTGGGAGCATGAAGGGAGGCTCAGCTAATCTCAATGTATACATGGTTGTACTTTGACAATAAAGGCTCATTAATTCAAGTGTGTGCCTCTCCATTCTTCCTCCAGACTCTGGGTCCTTGGTTTCCAAATGAGATGCAAAAGTTGCTCTCATCAGAAAAGAGGACTTTGGACCACTGAGCAACAGACCAGGTCTGTTTTTCTTTAGCCCAGGTAATACGCTTCTGATGTTGTTTGTTGTTCAGGAGCGGTTTGACAAGAGGAATATGACATTTGAAGCCCATGTCCAGGATCCGTCTGTGTGTGGTGGCTCTTGATGCACTGACTCCAGCCTCAGTCCACTCCTTGTGAAAGTCCCCAACACTTTTGAATGGCCTTTTCCTGACAATCCTCTCCAGGCTGCGGTCATCCCTGCTGCTTGTGCACTTTTTTCTTCCACACTTTTCCCTTCCACATAACTTTCTATTAATGTGCTTTGATACAGCACTTTGGGAACATCCAACTTCTTTTGCAATTACCTTTTGAGGCTTTCCCTCCTTATGGAGGGTGTCAATGACGGTTTTCTGCACAACTGTCAAGTCAGCAGTCTTCCCCATGATTGTGATTTTTACTGAACCAGACTGAGAGACCATCTAAAGGCTCAGGAACCCTTTGCAGGTGTTATGGCTTAATTAGATGATTAGAGGGGACACTTTGAGCCTAGAATATTGGACCTTTTCACAATATTCTAATTTTCTGAGATTGTGGATTTGGGGTTTTCATGAGCTGTAAGCCATAATCATCACAATTATGACAAATCACGGCTTGAACTATCTTGCTTTGCATGTAATGAGTCTATTTCATATATTAGTTTCCCCTTTTAAGTTGCATTACTGAAATAAATGAACTTTTCTATGATATTCTAATTTTTCGAGTTTCACCTGTAATTGAAATGGGAAGAACCTCAAAAACATATTTACATAGCCTGGAGCTTTTCCCCCCTTAAATTAAGGATTTTAGAATATTAAATTTCTTATTTTGCCAGTTTGTTTAAGAAATCCATTGGAAAGATTCATAGAAATAAAGGATTCCTTGGTTTTGCAGTTCATATTTGGGAAGAAAGAATTTGTTCTGCTTAGTCCACACCAGAGGAGAGGTCTGGCCCAACAATGTAGACAGCAACTGGTCGATAAACTCTGCAAACAAGGACTTTCTCTAATTAGTGGATTTAATCTGAAGAACTTAAATAAGGTATTTAAATGAGTTTTTTTCAAAATATTAAAGAAAATGAAGAATTTTCTAGAATGTTTTCATATAGTCAAAGATTGAAATAGTCCATAATAAAGAGTTAGCAGAACAAAATACATTTCCTAAAAGAAGTTCCCATGTGACGTAAATGAGAGACATTGGCCGAAAAGTTGCAGGTTTGACAAATATGTCCAGGTTGGACTGGTCAAGGCTTAATAAACTTGTGAAATATGGTTGGAAAGAAGAAAAGTATATGGGAATTGTAGTTCTTGGGCAGCATCACATGGAACGTGTCTTCAGTCTTCTTTAATAAGGGACACCTTTGTGATCTCTTTCAGTTTCACAATTCTATGATTCTATAAATTTAATCCTAGCCTGGAGGCTCAGTTTGCATTGGGAAAGTATGGCTTTGTGGATGTGTGACACTTTTAATTCAGATTCTCAACAATATAGATATTTTTAACTGTTTCTGTGGCCTGAGTTTCTGGATGAAAACAAAATTAAAAGATAATACCAACAGTGCTTATTGTCCTTTGGTGTGACATACTGTGTAACAGTGTTTTGATGTTCCTTCTGTCTTTAAAACATATTGTATTCAAACACTAAAAGATACAGTAAATAGAAACTTTATGGATTATTTATGATAATTTATCATAATTTTCGTATTTCATCTGGATATCTATTTCTCCCTCCTTCTCCTTCTCCTTCCTTCCCCTCCCCCCCCCCCCCCCCCCCCCCCCCCCCCCC
>JAKJMR010018447.1:277026-317297 GCA_024449315.1 Daboia siamensis | reverse complement strand
CCTTCCTTCCTTCCTTCCTTCCTTCCTTCCTTCCTTCCTTCCTTCCTTCCTTCCTTCCTAGTGGTGGGAAAATATTTGAGATGAGGGAGGGAGAAAAACAGGCAAGAAATGCAACTGTGGAAGTGTCATCCTTCATGAGGAATGAAGAAATGCACCATCGCCTATAAGTGGCCAGCACATGGCCCTCACCTACTTCACATATCTTGGTGGGCTCTGGGGTAGGGGATGCCATAAGCAGCATGAGAGTCGATTTTACCTGTGCAGTGCTGCCCAGCCCCCAGCCTGACTAGTTTTCGCAGGCAGCGGGGTGCTCTCCTCACAGTGCTGAGAGGCTGAGCTGGGTGGCATGAATCTGAAGAGAAGCACAATGCTGCCCAGCCCCTAGCCTGCCCAAAGTAGGGAGGGACATGTGCTGGCCACTTCCAGGTAATTGTGCATTTCTTCATTCCTCACAAAGGGTGATACCTCCTGGCCAGCCTGGGCCAGGGCCAAGGCAGAAGGGGCCATTCCCTCACTGTTTCCAGGATAGGTTCGCAGGCCACATGAAACCACTTTGTGGGCCACATCTGGCCCCGAGCCTTGTGTTTGACATGTCTGGCCTAGATGCTTCTCACCTTTTACACAGGTACATCTTATACAGACATCTTTTGCAGTATAAAACACTTCTAAATAGTCTTTTATTTACTGTTTCTAGAGCCGTTCTGATGTGTATATTTCGCATTTCCCAGATTATACTTCTGTGAAACATGTAATCCACTTGAGCCAGGTAATACTCATTTTGATGATTGAATTCAACAGACACTCTCATCTTTTAATAAAAACATTCCCATGGTCAGGTAAAAATAAGCATAAAGTTGTCTGTTGAGTACCACAATAAGAATAAGAAAAACAACAACAACAAGGTAAGTAAATAATTAGGACAAATGCTGATGAAATCATTTCACTAAATTCTTAATAGAATCTCAGTTTAACCTTTTTGACCCACCCATCTAACTCGTAGATATCCTTGGATGCATGTGGCTTAGGTGTCAAAGTCTGTACAAACATGGTTTTCTCATGATAACTACTTGGAAATGTTTTTTTTAAAAAATAAAACTTCAGAAAGGTCTTTGACGGTGTATAAAGTTCTGGGTCAGCCATTCCAGAATGCTTTGGAGTGAATACCTGAATTTTTCATTGGCCATTTTGTAATTAAGAAAGTAGAATTTATAAATTGATTTGTGAAATATTTATGAAAAAATGCCCGCCATTTGGAAAGACACATGAGGTTGTATTTAAATTGATCTTTACATACAGTAACATCTACTTCTAGCTGTTTTTTTGCTGGCTGTATGACAGTAAGTAACTTCATGGAAGTTATAGAACAGTGAATTGTTTTGATGTCTTCTCATTGGAGTTAATTCCCCTTAGATGGTAACGAAATAAGATTGGATCATTTTGGTCTTTACACTTTATTATTGCTTTTATAACACAGAGAAAAATGTAGTTACTTATGTTCCTCTTGTGTTTTCTTTCTTATTCCAGTTAACAAAAAGTGGTCTTTTCAGATATTTTGATTATGGTTTGAAGAATATAGACATGTATAACCAGGTAGGTTGTGCTGGATTTTGACAGTTGTTTAATGTAGGATTTTCTGGATTTTTCCATGGGAAAGAAGACAAATAACGAACATTTGACTCCTAAATCTAATATAATGATTACTTTCTGTCAAGCCGCCAGATAACTCTGTAAAATACTTTTATCCTGGTAGCTAAAAATAAACTATAAGTACTGTAATTGAAAGTATTTTTGATTTGAAAACTTCCCACTGTTTTGCAAAATTCCAGTAAGTAAAAAATGCCTGATATTTTGAGGAGCACCTGCTACATTTATCTGAGTTTTTGCATTTTGGTACAATCTATAGCAAAACAAGGAATGCACTGAAACAATCTATGACACTACCCTGATTCAGAATTTCTTTGGCTTCCCCTGGATACTTTTCGCATGGAAGAAGTCCTGTGGTGGAATTCCCATTGTTATATTGAATTTTGCTCTAAAAGAATTTCTAGTGCCATTTCTTTTCTCATGAAGTTTCCTTTCCTCAGACAACTCCACCATTCTACAAGATAGAAGACATCACTGTGCCAGTTGCTATGTGGAGTGGAGGACAAGATTGGGTTTGCCAGCCGATGGAAATTGCACAACTACGCTCTCGAACTACTAATCTTGTTTATAATAAGGACTTCCCTGATTGGACTCACTGGGATTTTATTTGGGGCATTGATGCTCACCAACGTGCATACAAGGAAATCCTTGGCCTAATGGAGAAATATCTATGAAGCCACTTGGAATAAAAATTCCATTGTCCTCATTATGCCTGTGGTAGTGCTAGACACTTAAGTGTTCTTTATTTCCTGAGTTTATTTTGACTGTCTATATTATTCAATTGATTTATGTTCAGATTTGCTAATTGTTCCATTTTATTTATGAACCATTGAGTGTTTCTTTCCTACTGAAGATTTAAGTTTATATCCTACGATAGTTTAATTTAGATCCAATAAATCTGATCTGAACACTGGCATGTTAGTGTTCTGTACCAGCCTGCTACCGGCCCTGCAGAAAAGGCAGGGACAACCCCTTTTACAAGAAGGCAAGAGGCTGGAACTAAGCCTGCCAAATTTATGGATACAAAAGCAAACAGAACAAGACACGAACCATGAAACAGGAGCTATTCAAGCGGTTGCCTTCAGCAAACCAGCCCTCCCACGCATTCCCCTTTTATACAGTTCAGGGCGTGGCTTCTCTCTGCCTCCTTCCGAGGTGCCCCATTGCCTTCCTCTGTTTACTCCTGATTGACTGCCTCCTGCGTCGGGCGTCCTTGAACAGGGCCAGCTGTGGGTCATCTTCATCCACGCTGTCAGGCTCACACAGCTGGGTCTGCGTCATGACCAGGTGGGAGGGGCCTGGCTGAGGGCTGTCATCAGCAAGCTCTCCAACCCCCTCAGCAACCTCTCCAACACGCCCCTCCTCCTCCTCTGAGTCGTCCGACCCAAATGCCCAACCCACAGGCTGACCCTGAATCACAACACTTAGCTTTATTTATCCGCCTACTGGATAGTAAGATAATGGAAAGATTCTCATAATACTGGATGAGTCCATTCCATACTATACATTCTAGGGTCCTCTCCCAGATGATCCAACAGCATATTCTAGATCTGTAGCCAAGAAATTAAAAGGTGCTTGCTCCTGGGGAGGAAAGCCATGGCAAATCTAGACAGCACACTAAAAAGCAGAGACATCACCCTGTCAACAAAAGTGCGTATAGTCAGGGCTATGGTCTTCCTAGTTGCAATGTATAGCAGTGAAAGTTGGACCATAAGAAAGGCTGAGCACCAAAGAATTGAGGCCTTTGAACTCTGATGCTGGAGAAGATTCCTGCGAGTCCCTTGGACTGCAAGGCGATCAAATTGGTCAGTCCTAGAGGAGATCAACCCTAACTGCTCTTTAGAAGGACAGATCCTGAAGCTAAAACTCAAATACTTTGGCCACCTAATGAGAAGGAAGGACTCAGTGGAGAAGAGCCTAGTGCTGGGAAAGATTGAGGGCAATAGAAGAAAGGGACGACAGAGAATGAGATGGCTGGATGGAGTCAATGAAGCAGTAGGCGTGAGCTTAAATGGACTCCAGAAGATGGTAGAGGACAGGAAGGCCTGGAGAAATATTGTCCATAGGTCGTGATGAGTCAGACACGACTTCGCAGCTAACAACAACAACAAATATTCTAGATCATCTTAAATATTCTGCTTCATGTGAAGTATTCTTGTCTAAGCATAATCTCATTGTCTCAGGAGGTAGCACTTACTTGAGTATTTCTGGGTCTTGAAGTTAAACCAGGTTTGGAGGGTAGACTGTTAAAGGTTATATGCAGACTGAGAAGTCAAAAATATCTCAGAAGACATTGGCAGATTTCTTCTCAATTGCTGTCAGGGTTGTATATAGGGTATGGTCAAATTGCCAGTCACAAAAATGTATCAAGGCTCTGCCATGCAACATTCATAAAAAAATCACAATTCAGATCACACTATTTTGACTATTTACCATCACCTATGAGGTCAACCAATGCTACCAAGAAAAATCTATATACATATCCATATCATCACCAGGAGTTGATCTTGACACAATAATATCTGCACTTTTAAATTTTTTAAAATCTATCCTTGATCAATTCAGCCAGGTTACAGCACACAGTTTCTCTGATGAAATCATTTCCTAGATAACTTGTTTGTCCTTCTCCATGGGCTGTCCCAACATATGTGCAGGACCATACTCGTTACATCAGAATCCATTCCACATTGTAGATTTGTCTTTCAATCTTTACAGAGTGAGAGAATCAGACATTGGGAATATTGTTGTGAAGAATATGAGATCCTTATAGAAGATGGCTATTACCTAAGTGTGAACAGAATTCCAGGAGGTAAAACAAAAGCAGAAACAAAAAATATGGGGTCTGAGTACTTCCTGGGAACCAGATAGGGCAGTGGAGTAGTGTATCCTTCCTTTATTCACATCCACCACCACCCTTATGTGTGTCATGCAGAAAGAGGTGTATCACAAACCTCCTTGTATCCACCATAGTTTTTGGCAAGTTCTAATTCTGTGCATGGTATAAGAATCCTTTTCTTTCCAGGCCAAAAGTCTGCTCTACTATTAATGCATGGTTTAGGTATGGAAGGTAGTGTCAAATTTACTCCACCAAAGCCTGGGCTTCATACTAGCAGATGCTGGATATGATGTGTGGACTGGAAACAGCAGAGAAAACTTCCGGTCCAGAAAACACAAGCACCTTATGGTTAACAATTTTGGAATTTCAAGCTAGTATTTAAAATGTAGCATTAGAATCACTGCCCCTTAACTGGACTGTATATTGGGTTGCATGTTAAGAGTTCTCTGATGAACAAAATGAGATGATGCCTCTTCAGGGTTAGGATGAATGAGAGTCTTGAGGATCGCAATCATAGTTTTGGGATGGAATGAGAACTGAGTGCCCATCGTCCGGTGCACCCTGAGATCCCACAGCACATGTAGAACAGGTGGGTCTAAATGCTGCATGTGGATGCAGAGCCATGGGGAGAAGGCATGTGATCCGGCCCACCAGACATGCTGGACAGCTGTCCATTGACCCATCCCGCCAAGCCTTGGCAGGCCCGGGCAAGCAAAGATGGATGGTGGGTCTGAGTGCTGTGGCCACTGGGCTGACCCTCCAACCAGTAGGTGGAGGCAGTAGTGTGGAGGGGAGGCACACGATGCAGCCTGTTGGATGCTCTGGGTGGCCAGCCAGCCTCCGACCCCATCCCAGCTTGGCAGGCATGGGCAGCCCAGCTGGTCACTGTCACCACCACACTACACCACACCACAGCCCCTGTCCACTTGGCCCTCACCTTCCAACTTTGTCCTCCAGCTCTGCTGCACACGTGGCAGACAGCCCTGGCAAACAGGAAGAGTGGGACTAGGGTAGTAGGGGAGGAGGTGGTAAAAGATGCGATGATTGCCTGGGGGAAGAATTTTGGTTATGCACTTCCACTTGAGAAATGGGAAGAGATTTGGTGGACTAATATGAGGCTGGTGGTTTCCACGTCATATAAGGAGAACATATACAAAATGCTTTATAGATGGCATCTCCCTCCGGCTAGACTTTCCAAAGTGTTCCCCGGATTGTCGGCTGATTGTTGGAAGTGTGGTAAAGGGATTGGCACATACTATCACTTATGGTGGACATGTCCGGAAGTGGTTAGATATTGGATGAGAATCCAAAAACGGATAGAGGAAATCACAGGGTGTTTAGTTGATCTTAAACCAGAGACGTATCTGCTTGGCTCCAGGCCTGGAAATATTAAGAAGGAAATATGGTATTTGGTTTTACATATCTTAACGGCAGCAAGGATGGGGTATGCTCAATTTTGGAAGGCAAATCATACCCCGCCGGATGAAGTTATAATTAGGAGAATACTTGATTGTGCAGAAGCAGACACATTGACCAAGAAGTTGAAGGGTAAAGAAGAGACACCAGCATTTCTATCATGGAATAAATGGTATATTTGGATGGATAAAAGATTAAAGAAATGAGGGTGGCTTGGAGGTTGGTCAAAAATGAAGTGATATAGTCTTTGTTAATGAATAAGCTTTGGAGTTGGATGGTTATAAGAGACAATGAGTGGAATATAATTGTTAGTTTAGAAGTAGATATAATGTGAAATTTTTGAAATGGTTTTCAATTTTTTGATTTCTTCGTTTTTTGTATATTGTAAATGTTTTTTTTTTTTGTTGGTGTATGGTGTGTTTTTAACACGAAATGTAAATAAAGATTTATTTAAAAAAAAAAAAAAAGAGTGGGGAGCTCCCTGTCTCTCCCCTTCCTGCTCTCCCGGAGCTGCCCCATGTGCGGGCTGTATCGTGGGGTCCCTGTTATCTAAAGTTTTTTGTCCTAGTGTAAGTATAACACCATGTACCTTTCAAATACTTCTGTCAGACATTTTGTTTATGGTAAAAGGCCCAGTGTTGGGCTTGTTTTTCATAAACAGACATAAATCAACTCATCATTTCCAGTTTCCTAGCTATAAAAAAGCCAATGGGAAAAAAAAATCTAGGTTTTCACTTCAAGGTATCCTGATCTGGCTGACTCAGTTGTTTATACACAGTTGTTCACACTCTTGTAATATTTAGACTTGGTGTTGATATGTGTTAGGCATGCAAGGTGTTACATTAAAAGATCTTTTTGAAGGTTTATTTAAAAAAATGTTTTCAGGTAGCCTAATGAGAACATCATACTTGCATAGGCCTTGGCTTGTAAATCACATGCATTCAGGGACTTCTCCATAATAAGATAGGTGAACCCAAAAGGTCCATCAGCCCTATTGCCCTTTTTTTACATGCATCACTGGCCAGGACTTTGATCATGCACTTGTCCCTTCCTCATCTGCCTTTGGTACTTAAGCTAACTTTAAAACAAATGTGGCAGCTATATGTAAAAAACAAACAAAATTCACCTTAGGATTAGACTAAATGTGCTTAGTGTAGCCACATTTTCTTTCCTAAGAACCTTTTAGAAGAAAAATTGAGATGTGCAATAATGTTGAGAGATTCTTTCCATCATTAAGCAAATGCTATCTTTAATAAGACTACTGAACTAATTTAACCACTATTTGTCATACTCGTCTTTTAAAAAAATTATTCTTATTGTGGTTCTGAACTGGTTAACTTTATGATTGTTTTTAATTGGCCTTAGAATTGATTTTATTAAGGCCTGAAAAGAAAAGGCTGTTTAGAATGATTTCATTGCAAAAGAAGCTAGGACAAGTGAGAAGGATCTAGGCAACTTCCCGGATCCTGCTCTTTAAGATTCCTAGGTGAACTTTTATATTTTTATGTAAATTTAATTAAAGATCTCACAAAGAACATAAAAACTAACACAAACTCATAAAGAGTAAAAACAGTAAAGAAAGAAAAGAAGGAAGAAACAAGACAGCAAACGTGCAGAAAGGATAAAATGAAATGAAATAGAAAGAAAAACGTCCCAATTTTCTTTGCATCAATATAAGTACCATTACAAAATTATCTTACCCTATGATTACCAAAAACGCTTTTCTATTATCCAGGTTTTTCCCCCTAAATCATGGAAACCACAAATCATAAAAGCATTGTTCTTCTGTTTCATGCAAAACATCTATAAGGGTTTCCAGCCAGTCATAAATGTATTTTTTTTCTAATCATAACACACTAATCTATATACTACAAAAACTCTTGTGTCTTTAATCTTTAACAGGCTGAAATGATGCATCATAGTTGTCAACCAAGTTAGCTCAAACTGGATAACTTACAGAATGTGTCCAAAATCCAGAATCCATGACTCCTGTTTACAATTGCCTTTAATGCTAGAACCTAACGTAAATTTTAAATCTTTCAGACGCATATTTTCCCCCTTGATCAATTTGTATATATGAACCAACATTCATAGCCCATTTTATCATACATTCTTTCAGTTGTTCTTCTGTCTCCATTTCTTCCAGTTCTGTTTTATAACTTTCTAAAACAAGATATCTTGTCTTCTGACAGAATTCAATCTAAAAAATTTTAAACAAAAAGAAATACTCTTTTCTGTAACACAAAATGCCTGCTGTTGTGCTCGCCTCCTCCCCCCCTTTATTTTGCCACCGTGGAGGCTGCAGCTGTTCTTGCCGTCGTGGCTGAACCTGTTGTTTTGGGTCTGCCACAATGGGCCGCCGTTATTGTCATTGGGCTGCCCCCTGGCCACCTTTATTATGGCTTCCGCTGTTGCCGCTGTCGATCGTTACCACGATTTTGGCTTGGGATCTGCCACAAGCTGACTGAACTTTTTATTGATTCCATCTGCTGGCACCCTTCATTGTCTGATGTTACCTTTTCCCTTTTGTATGCCAGAGTACAGTGCAGCAGAACTTTACTCACTGCGAGATTCCCCCCTCTCTCAGGAGTGTCCATCTGTTTTATGGAAGATCTTCCTTGATGACGGGTTGTGGGACCCCGAGAGATGGCATGCCGCAAAGAGGAACCTGAGGGGATTTTTACTAGGATTTTTAAACAACATTTTAAGCGGATCCAGGAGGGGGGAGGTCCAAGGGATCTGGAATGAACTTGGGGGAGTTCGACCTGGAAAACAGTCCAGACCATCGGATGGTCGCGGGGGTGGGGAGTAGGGGTTTGGGAATGGATGCAGCTCCAAGTGAGGAGGGTCCTTCTATCTCAACAATGATTGGGAGGGGCAGAGAATGTGGGAGCAGATGGTTTTATCGTAATCGGGGAATGGGCCACCGCTGTCTTCAAGTGGTGGCCTGTTCCCACCCTCACTGCTCTTCTCGCTCCTCGGGGGCGTAGGATTACAGGAACCTGGGCTCAGGGTGGTCTATATTAATGCCAGGTCCGTGGTGAACAAGGTTCCCCTCATACAGGATCTTACTGAGGAGGAGAACGCGGACCTGGCTTGCATCATGGAGACCTGGTTGGGCCAAGAGGGGGGTGTCCCTCTCTCGGAATTATGCCCACCAGGTTTCTGGGTGCTTCACCAGCTGCGGGCCCAGGGCAGGGGCGGGTGGTGGTGGCAGTTATTATTAGGGAGAGTCTTTGTCCGTGAGTGGCCACTTTCCCTCAGATAGGTGGGTGTGAGTCTCTCCTTTTGAAGTGGGGTCCTGGAGTTCAGTTGGGCCTATTGATTACGTACCTGTCTCCCAGCTGCATGTCATCGGTCCTGCCCAAGCTTCTCAACATTTTGTCCGGGTTGGCGATTGAGTTCCCCAGGCTTATAGTTCTGGGGGATTTCAATCTGCTTTCCATGGGTGAGGCATCTGAGTTGGCCCGGGAGTTCATGGCTTCCATGACGGCCATGGACCTGACTCAAATAATTCAGGACTTGACCCATAATGGAGGGCACACACTCGACCTGGTTTTTATCTCTGGGCAGTGGATTAATGATCTGGGTAGGGAGGATTTAATCATCCAACCCCTGTCATGGTCCGATCATTTTCTTCTCCGGCTAGACTTTTAGTACGCCACCCCCCACTGCTGGGAGGCGGAACCGACCAGGTGGTTCCGCCCCAGGTGCCTGATGGACCCTGAGAGTTTCCAGATGGAGTTTGGGACATTTCCTGCTTCCCTTGCCCACGACTCTGCTGAGGCCCTAGTAGAAGCCTGGGAGAGGGCGGCTGCTGGGGCCTTGGATTGAGTTGTGCCTTTGCGGCCTCTGATCTGGCGCAGACCCCGGGTGGCCCCCTGGTTTACCAAAGAGCTCCGGGAGATGAAGCACCGGAAAAGATGCCTAGAGAGCTGTTGGAGGTCCAGCGGATCTGAATCTGATCGAACACAGCTAAGAACTTATCTTAAGTCTTACCTAGTGGCGATGGAAGTGACAAAGCATGTTTACTTTTCTGCTCTCATTGCGTCTGCAGATAACCGCCCAGCCGCCCTGTTTAGAGTGACCGGCTCCCTATTTAATCAGGGACCAAGGGATGACCCCTTGCAGGGTAGGGCTGAGGAATTTGTACAGTATCTGCAGGACAAAATCACTCAGATCCAGACTGGCTTGGACTCCGACTGGGCGGAATCCAGCGGAGTGGAGAGGGCAGGTCTTGATCATACCATTTGGGATGAGTTTGACCCTGTGACTCTGGATGATGTGGACAGGATCATGTGTAGACTGAGCACTACAATTTGTTTACTGGACCCATGTCCCTCCTGGCTGGTTTCGGCTGCCTGGGAGGTGATAGGGGGCTGGCTCCAGGCAGTTGTTAATGCTTCTTTGATGGAGGGTGTCTTCCCCTCTGCCTTAAAAGAGGTGGTGGTGAGGCCCCTCCTCAAGAAGCCTGCTCTGGACCCGGCCTCGTTGAATAACTACCGTCCTGTCTCCAACCTTCACTTTGTAGCAAAGGTTGTTGAGAGTGTTGTGGTGCATCAGCTCCTGCAATTCCTGGATGAAGCGGACTATCTGGTTTCAGACCCGGCTACAGCATGGAAACGGCATTGGTCGCACTGGTGGATGATCTCTGGCGGGCCCAGGACAGGGACTGTTCCTCTGTCCTGGTCCTACTTGACCTCTCAGCAGCTTTTGATACCCTCAACCATGGTATCCTGCTGCAATGGCTCGAGGGATTGGGAGTGGGAGGCACTGTTTTACGGTGGTTCTCTTCCTACCTCTTGGGCTGCTCACAGTTTGTATTGGCAGGAGGACAGAGATCTACCCTGAGGCCCCTCACTTGTGGGGTGTCTCAGGGGTCGGTTCTCTCCTCCCTCCTGTTTAACATCTATATGAAGCCACTGGGTGAGATCATCCGTGGCTTTGGGGTGAGGTATCACCAATATGCAGATGATACCCAGTTGTTTATTTCCATCCCGAGCCAACCCAGTGATGTCCTTGACATGATGTCCCGGTGCCTGGAGGCGGTGCGGGTCTGGATGGGAAGGAACAGGCTCAGGCTGAACCCTTCCAAGACCAAGTGGCTGTGGATACCGGCATTTCGTATTGTCCAACAAGTTCCATCTCTTTTGATGGGGGGGAGGTATTGCCCCCCTCAGAAAGGGCTTGCAACTTGGGTGTCTTCCTGGATTCATGGCTTAATTTGGAAGATCATCTAATGGTTGTGACCAGGGGGGCCTTCACACAGGTTCGCCTAGTGCGCCAGTTGCGCCCCTTTTTGGACCAAGATGCCCTATGCACGGTTACCCATGCCCTCGTCACTTCTCGCCTGGATTACTGCAATGCTGTTTACATGGGGCTGCCCTTGAAGAGCACCAGGAGGCTTCAACTGGTGCAAAACGCGGCCACGCGGGTGCTTATGGGAGTATCTCGGTACTCCCATGTTACACCACTCCTGCGCAAGCTGCATTGGCTTCCGGTTACCTTCCAAGTGTGATTTAAGGTGCTGGTAATAATGTTTAAAGCCCTGCATGGCTTAGGCCCAGGGTACTTGTGAGACCACCTGCTGCTATTGTCAACCTCCCATTGCCTGGTTCGCTCCCACAGAGTCGGCCTCCTCAGGGTGCCATCGGCCAGGCAATGCCGCCTGGCGACCCCCAGGGGGAGAGCCTTCTCTATGGGTGCGCCGACCCTGTGGAATGAGTTGCCTCTGGAGCTGCAGATGGCCCTGATCTTCGGTCCTTCCACCGTGACCTGAAGACATGGTTGTTCCAACAAGCGGGCCTGGACTGACAACGATTTTTAATTAGGCTTTTTATTGGGTTAAATTGTTTTGTAATTTTGTATTTATTGTTTAATTCTCTTTAAAAAATTTTACTCTATGTTTTTTTTAATTTTTATTGTTGTGAGCCGCCCTGAGTGCTCAGGGAGAAGGGCGGCATATAAATTTAATAAAATGAAAAATGAAATGAAATGAAAATGACTTACTCTTTCATTTTGGTGCATTTTGTTTTAAAGAAGACATCACTAGGAACATTTTTCAAGCTGGCAAATCTGGAATTTATTTTATCACTTTCTGTTTCCTTATCTTCCTCATTCAGACTTCAACAAATTGTTAAAACATCTCTATTATCTTCATCTGGAACCTCTGGAATATCTTTAAATCTCAAACAGAATTCTTTCTCTCTCAATTCCAGTAAAGCCAGATTATTCAGTTCTTTTTTCAACTCTGTCTTGGACTTCTAACACTTCCAGGATCTCAGTAATTTGTTTTACTATAATTTATTTTTTTTTTCATTTTCTTTCATTTCCCTTTTTAATTTTACAAATCTTTGGTCCATTTGTTTTTCAAAATCATTTTTTCCCTTCTTGTGAAATTCATCTAGCAATTGCTCAAAATATTTCTGAAGCTTAACATAAATATTTGCATATTGTGCCAAGAAGGCTCCTCTGCCCTTTCCCACCAGCTTTCTAATGGTCATTTTTAATCCTAAAGTGAAAATATTCCAAATCTCTCTCTTTTTCTTCCCAATCCCTTTATTTTCTTCTTATTTAAGCCACTTTTATTTCAGGTATTGTGTAGTAGAAAGTTTAATTCTACATCAGTATTTCTTACCTCAGCAAGTTGAACCTGTGTGGACTTCGACTTCTAGAAGCTACCCAGCTGAGGTTGAGAAACACTGCTCTAGAACACGGTACCATACCTTAGAGCAGATATGTCAAACTAGCAACATCATATGACATTGTGCAATGTATCAGGACAGTTTTGCCATTGCTGACAATGAGGTGGGCGAAGCTTCCGCATGACGCATCCGGCCTGTGGGCTGGCAGTTTGACCTCCCTGCCTTGGAGCAAGACATAAGTAACAGATGATAATGAACAAGATCCAGCTGCTTTCAGTTACTAAATACCTTATTTTACATGCAGCTGTTCAGGATCTGGCTATGACACAAGTTTATTCAGGGATGGAGTCAGCAGAAAATATTGTGAGGTGGTAAATCCTGTAGTATTATTGAAAAGCATGGTAATTAGAGTACTGTGGTATTTTTTGTGAGAGAAGGACACCCTCAATAGATTTTTTTTTCTACCCTGACTTTCTCCAAAATGGCATTCTGAGTGATTGGGTGATCTAGTTCTCCTGCCAACAAACAAGTAATTTTGCTGCCAAAGCAGGCTCTGCTCCCTAGATCTGAACAGGAGCAGTCAGGAATGTCCCAATACAACTCACGGATGACCATGGACCCATCTGAGTAGAGGAATTTTTAAAATTGCAATTCCTGGAAGGAATGACTAGAAAATCGGGTCTCCATCCTTCCTCTCAGATGTTAATTTTTTAAAAGAATGCCTTGGTTTTAACTGCCCATTTTGATTATCTTTTTTATTTCCATCTTTCTCTTAAAAGTTAATTGACTAGTTAAATGCTTACTTACTCTAACACCTTGCTGGATTTTAATGTGAATTCTTCAGTTTTTTTTCACTATTTTACTTGGCCAATCTGAACTACTTTTGTTTCTCTGTATGAAAGTCAACAGAAATTTCCTTGGTAGTGAAAGTGACCTGTTTTGGATTTACATTTGCATCAGATATTCACTAAAGCAGAGGTGTCAAACTGCCGGCCCACGGGACTGATGTGTCATACGAGACTCACAAATAGATGGATCAGAATCTAAATTGCTGCTAGCAGATTTACAGGAGAAGGAACTTGATTTGAAAATTGCAGGGTTTATGGAGAAGGCTGAAAGAGACATAGTTTCTACAAATTTGGAGTTAACAGAATTGATGAAGGATGAATTGGACTTTTTTTTTTTAAAAAAAAATTATTTATTTATTAAATTTGTATACCGCCCTTCTCCCGAAGGACTCAGGGCAGTGAACAGGGCAATAAATATCTAAAAATGAAATACAAAAGTTAAAAAACAATTAAATATAATGCCCGATATAAACAGTAATAAAATTATGTTAAAACCCCATCCCTTAACCCATCAAACCAGGCCAGATTGCTCAAATAAATAAGTTTTTAGATCCCGCCGGAAGGAGCGAAGGTCAGGGGA
Organism: Daboia siamensis; assembly: GCA_024449315.1. Taxonomy (NCBI): domain Eukaryota; kingdom Metazoa; phylum Chordata; class Lepidosauria; order Squamata; family Viperidae; genus Daboia; species Daboia siamensis. The sequence continues at coordinate 303,329 of JAKJMR010018447.1, read as the reverse complement.
CATCCGGAGCTCAACCGGCAAGCAGTTCCACAGGTCTGGCGCGCCCACAGAGAACACCCTCCCCCTAGGGGCCACCAATCGACATTCTTTGATTGGAGGCACCCTGAGGAGGCCCTCTCTGTGGGAGCGCACTGGATGGAGGGAAGTTGACGCCGGCCGCAGGTGTTGCCGTAGGTAATCCGGACCCATGCCATGTAGGGCTTTGTAAGTCATTACCAACACCTTGAATCTTACTCGGAGGGCAACCGGCAGCCAATACAGCTCGCGGAGCAAAGGTGTAACGTGGGAGTATCGGGAAACTCCCAACACAACTCGCGCAGCTGCATTCTGCACCAGTTGGAGCCTCTGAGTGGTCTTCAAGGGCAGCCCCATGTAGAGAGCATTACAGTAGTCCAGACGAGAGGTCACGAGCGCATGAGTGACTGTACGCAGATTGAAGGTGATTGGGGAATGGACCTACTTACTGTAAGGTAAAGGTAAAGGTTCCCCTGCACATGCGTGGTAGTCGTTTCTGACTCTAGGGGCCGGTGCTCATCTCCGTTTCAAAGCCGAAGAGCCAGCGCTTGTCCGAGGACTTCTCCGTGGTCATGTGGCTGGCATGACTAGACGCCAAAGGCGCACGGAATGCTGTTACCTTCCCACCAAGGGAGAGCACTGCATCAGGCTAGGGCTAGGCCAGGGGTAGGCAATCTTGGCTCCTTTATGACTCATGGACTTCAACTCCCAGAATTCCTGAGCCAGCATGGCTCAGCTTGGAAACTTCTCTCTTTTCCCTCAGCATGGCTGGCTCAGGAATTCTGGGAGTTGAAGTCCATGAGTCATAAAAGAGCCAAGGTTGCCTACCCTTGGACTAGGCTGTAAGCTAGGGTTCTTCAAACTTGGCAACTTTAAGACATGTGGGCTTCATCTCTTAGAATTCCTCAGCCAGCCCTGGTATCATGAATGTTCTTTGATCTGTCTCATTGATTGGAACCATGTCATCTGGCTGGCTGAGGAACTTTGGGAGTTGAAGTCCACAAGTCTTAAAGTTGCCAAGTTTGAAGACCCCTGCTGTAAGCATTTCTTCTTTTCTACGACAACTAATTTTAGGAGATATGCAGCTGGTGCCATTGTGTATTTCATGTTGCCAACTATGAGCAGCTGGAGACTAATGCTAGAATCAATTTGGTATTCTATGCCTAACAAGTGCTGCTGTCAAGAGATATCATCTCCCGAGTGTAACGCCTCTTGGGGAAATATATGTGGGCCAGATGGCAGACTTTTTCTGTAATAGCTTTTCCCACATATGCTTCTAGAGATCCTAGTTTGTTGAGAACAGCATAAACAGGCTATTTTGCTACATTAAATTGTGGGCACTAGACATTTAATGAGATGAGATTAAAGCAAAAGTAAATTAAATAAGACTCAGCAATGGAAAATTACAATTTACATTAAGGAACGTAGAAATGACACAGAGCACAAGATGGAATTCTATTTCCTTTAAACTATCAGAAACGCTGACTCTTTGTTCTCAGGAATGAGAGTGGGAAAACTACATAATTCTCACTGTTGCATAGCATCAACCTAGGATCAAAATTATGCTAAGATTTCATCTTTTGAGAAAGTTCTCCACCTATCTGATGTAGACAGTATCATAGTATTCATTTTGTGAATTCTAATTAGGCATTCCTTTTTATTTATTTTAATTAATCCAGACATGTCAAACTCGCAATGTCTTGTGACGTCGTGCGATGTATCGGAGCTTTTTCCCCATTGCCGGAAATGGGGTGGGCATGGTTTTGTCATGACACGTCCGGCCTGCGGGCTGGCAGTTTGACACCCCTGAATTAATCAAAATCTTTCTCTGATGTCAACTTTACATACTCATATCCTCCATTCTTCTTCCTCCTGTTGTTGTGCTTGAAGCATGTCTGGCCTTGCTTTATATACGACTAAAGCCTAAGAGAAACACAGAGGCCTGAGAAAAGTAGAGCACGATACTATATTTCCTCACCATGAGAAACATGTTTACAAATGCTATGCTAAGTTTCCATTTTTTGAGATCATTCTCTGCCTATCTATAGACTATTATAATATTCATTTCATAAATTTAATTAGCCATGATTTTTATTTATATTCATTTTTAAAATCAAAACTGTTCTCCAATTATTGATCATACATCTCATTTTATTCTCAATTTCCTTTCTTGAGATTTTCCTTTACGGTACTGTACAGAAATGTCTAAATCTAGCTGTCAGGTGAAAAATCACAAATATGATGAAAGGAAATCCATCTACCTCTCATCAAACACACTTGCACAAAGATGGAAAAGAAATTAGGAAGTAATTCAGAGATAATTTTTTCCATGTATGATTAGAAAATCACCATCCACATTTGTATGTACCGTATTTTCCGGCGTATAAGATGACTTTTTAACCCATGAAAATCTTCTCAAAAGTTGGGAGGGTCGTCTTATATGCCCAGTTGTCTTATATGCTGGAAAATAGTACATAAATCAATTGAGTGCCCCCATTCTTGCAAAGCAATTTCAAGCCTCCTTAGTCCAGTCCCCCCTCCAACGTGACTCTCCCTTCCCACTCCCAAGAGCCTCTAAGCCCCTTCCCCTCCCCCTTGCAAACGCCAGACCCCGGGAGCGGCAGGAAGCCCCTCCCCCTCACCCAAGTGGCATCTGAGCATAAGCAGAGCATGCCCTGCTACCCGCTATCTCTCCCGGCAGTCTGGACAGTGGTACTTGGCGGCCTGGTGCCTCTCTCGCCCGCAGACCACGCTGCGGCCCCCGCCAGCGGGCCTCAGCATGGCTGCCCCAAGCCCGGCTCTCCAGCACGTCTTCCAGGCCCGCCTGGCTGACCGCCTCCTGGGCGGGGCTTGGCTCCAGACACAGCGGCTGCTCCGTCTGCAAATGTACTCTGAAAGCCGGATTACGCTTGGTTGTGCAGGCTGCCGAAAGGCGGGGACTTGGAGTTCCCACAGTGGTTGTGGCTTCCGGCGTGCTGTTTGCAGAGTCTGGCCTGGAAGAGCGCGTCATGTGAACGCAGCTCTTGCGTTTATTCCAAAGAATGGGTGGAAGGAAAAGCCCCTTTGGGCTTCAAAAGGGAGACTTTGCACCATCTGCATCAGATGGTGCTGAATCGGGCTTGTGTCGGACACTTGGCAACTGGCATGTAAGTATTTTCCGGCGTATAAGACAAAAAATCTTGAAAATCTTCTCAAAAGTCGGGGGTCGTCTTATACTCCCTGTCATCTTATACGCCGGAAAATACGGTATAAATATTGCACATCTGATATGACTGAAGATGCAATAACAGCTGTCTGAAACACAATAGCATTTGTATCTTTTGATAATGCACCTATATTCACATTTTTTGTTCCTATATTCCAGTTTCTTGTCTGAGGTAGTTCTGCTGCAAGTATAGACTGAAAATCCTATGAGAAGCAAATATGTAGACGTCTTTAAATATGTAGACATCTACATTTTTCTCTCACTGTAAGGCACCACATCAAAGATAATTGCAATGAAAACTTCCTTTAAGACAAAATCCAAACTATATATTGCTTCTCTAAAACCTGTCAGAATGAAGAACATATATTAATATTATACATGATGGTTTATAATTAAACCAACCTATGATATGGCGCATATCAAAAAGGCGGGACTGAATCCTGTGTGTGACATTTAGCATTCATTATATAAAGGTTGCAAACTCATTTTTTTTTAGCCTTGGTTAACAAGAAGTCACATCAAAATTTGTTTTCAAATAATTTTTATATAGCAACAGAGAAATATTATTGTTTGATGTTGAAAAGGAGAACAATGGAACAATTTGAAAGACTGTTGAGGTAAGTTCTTACTCATTTTAATGAAAAGGTTACACCAATAATATCCAATCCAAAATCTCTTAAAATTCAGAATAATTAGACTATCTACTTTCTGACATGTTCTGCCAAAGGACGTTGATAGAAATGATTTTATTCAAATCTCATAGCTCTTAAAAAATAGTAAACTTCTTTCCGCACTGACTTTTCTCATTTAATTTTTTGATGTTTTCATTATACTCTACATAGAAAGTTGGTAATATTTGCATCAATGTTTTCTAAATATTGAATATGATAAGTTTGATGAAGAAAAATTCTGAGGAATTTTGAGGAATTTTAACTATTAATTTGAAGAAGTGGATATAATTCTTGAACCTCCTTCTCTTGCCCTTCTCTCTCCTGTTATCCTAGAAAAGATAATGGAAAAAAAGAGATAAAGATTTGCAGAATTCTTTCATCTTTAAAGTGTGGAAGGTTATTATCTTAGCTTCTTGCTGAGTAAATATATTTTCATGCTAATATAATACAGAAATATATCATATTACAAATTATTTTTGGAAAGGCCTTACATTGCCAAGTGAGAGGGTGTGAGAGGGTTTTTGTGTGTGCGTGTGTGTGTATGTATGGTTTCAGGGACGTGGTGGCTCAGTGGGTTAGGACGCTGAGCTTGTTGACCAGATGGTCAGCAGTTTGGCAGGTCGAATCCCCAGTGCCGCGTAACAGAGTGAGCACCTGTTACTCATCCCACCTTCTGCCAACCTAGCAGTTCAAAAGCACGTAAAAATGCAAGTAGAAAAATAGGGACCACTACGGTGGGAAGGTAACAGCGTTCCATGCACCTTTGGCGTCTAGTCATGCCAACCACATGACCACAGAGATGTCCTCGGACAAGTGCTGGCTCTTCAGCTTTGAAACGGAGATGAGCACCAGCCCCTAGAGTTGGAAACAACTAGCACGCATGTGTGGGGGAAACTTTACCTTTACCTATGTATGGTTTCACTGAATATGTATTGATATATATTATGGTTTTGGCTCCTTGCTGCACTGTAATTGTACATAAAGAGTTTCTGAATATATAAAACTTCAGCTTGTAATGAATAAGCTGAATTCAGTAATGACTGAATTATTAAATTCAATAAAGAAGAATTCTGTCAGGGTACTCAGCAATGTTAAGAACTTTTTTTTTAAAAAAAAGATTTCATCTCCCTCTATATGATATATTGACTAGTTTACCTTTATATATAACAAAATGCCCCTCCCCTACTGGTTTTTGCAACAGTGCTTACAATGGAATACAGCTCTTTGAATTCAGGTATGCAATTTCCAAATTGAACTGGATCTCTTCCCTAAAATATTTAACTGTTTTCAGGTGTTCCAGGATATGTCTATTGCTGCTTATGATTTATGCATATGAAAATGTGAGGTCAGAAGAAATAGAAATCAACAGAAAAATGAATCCTGAATCCCATATGAATATTGTGAGTTGAGCTCTTAAAAAGTATTTTTACAATTGTGTTCAATGGGACTTGCTCCTACTTATGTATACATACAATTAAGCCTTTTCTAGGGCCTTTGTATTCAGGCTGCAGATAGCAAGAAGAGCCACTAGATGGCAGACGTTGATTTCTCTTTCCTCTATCGAGTAGTTGTCTATTATTTGCAGCTCTGATAAAGTAGCCTTTAATTTTTCAGATCAGTCATGAAATAAGATATTGCAGTGGCGTAGCATGGGTTGTCAGCACCCGGGGCAAGGCAAGTAATTTGCGCTCCCACCGCACTGCACACCTGGTACCCCCTTCCACAGTGGGCGGCGACCTGGCGGCTTGGATCGGATTCTCACAGCCAGCACTGCAGTGAGAGAGAGTGAGTGAGCCAGGCAGGGGCAGAGAACTGCGAGTGCGAGCGCCCCCCCAGATGTTGCGCTCGGTGCGGCCGGCCCCCCCTGCACCCTCCACGCTACGCCACTGAGATATTGCATTGGGGAGTGCTCCTATTTTGGGATTCAAATATACCTATTTCTCTAACAGTGCATTCTAATGTCCTTTTAGGATTTTCCCCTACAATCAGGTAGCACTTTGTGGCTCATGAATGGGATCAGAAATATCTATGATGATTTATTTTCACTTTATCATTTTCCCCCCTAAAGTACATAGGTACTTCTGAAAGCTTTTCTTCTCACAGTTACGTTGATAACAATTTCTTCATGGTCATTGCTTCTTTGACTATGTGACAATAAACATTTGGACAATGAATTTAATATTTGTGGATATAAGGGGGTCTTTAAGGTTGAACTTTTCATGAATTTTGGTTTCAACTGGCTGCATATTTGTGCTTTGGATGATGGTGGTTGTAGATTATCTCTTTGTCTCTGTGGGAAGAATCCAGTGAAAGAAATATTTTGGGGAATATTAAAAAGGCAGAATATATTTTCCCAAAGGAATAATGAAGAAGATCTTTAAAAAGGCAGAAACCTCCCCCCCGCCGCCACAGCCAGACAACTCAGCAGAAACCATTTCAGAAATGCAGATGTAATAATCCATTCAGGAAGGTTGGAGTCTTCCAGCTAGAAGCTGAAGAGATTAGGAAGACAAACACCCTTAAAATCTACATACCCCACCCAAATTCTAAGACAGGACATAATAGGATTAACCCACCAATGCCAAAGGGGCACACTCAGACTCAGGTCAAAGTACATGACATAGGAAATACAAAGCCTCAAACAGAAACAGGAAACAACCTCAAGAGCCCCAGAAGGTATAAAAAATCACCACTCCCAGCAACATGTGGTCAGTTTTTTCCAGAACCATCTTTTTGTCTGGCTCTCCTCTTCAATAAACTATAACCTTCTTTTTAAAGCAGTCTCCATGTTGTTTATTCCCGGCTTGGACTAATGAAAATTTTTCTTTCAACACCTCCTTATAGAGTGAGCTAATTCAATTCTGGGGATATTCAGCAGAAGAATATGAAGTCCTTACACAGGATGGCTATTACTTGACCCTGAACAGGATCCCAGGACATAAAAAGGGTAAGGAAAAAAAAATATTCTCCAAACCAAATTTGTGTTGATCTTCCAAGATTTGAGTCAGTACATATTATGTGCATGTATTTATATTTGTGTATACCTACAGGCATACATACAAAGACACACAAATGAAATAAAATCAAGCCACTATTTAAGGCTAAAACACTGCACAAAATGATGCATCTTAAAGATACTGTTGCACTTGCTTACTCTAAAAGACATACATGACTATCAGAAAGGAAATCCACCCAGAGTAGTGAAGATATATGCTCTTTTGAGATGTCATCAATTTGCTTTTAGAACAAAAAATCAAAGTGTAAGAATAGGTATACTACATAGACTTAAGGAATAATTTTTAAATAATTTTTAAAGAGTTATGATGTACAGATCAGGTAATATACTATTTGAAGAGGGGATGTGATTTGGATTATCGAATTGAACTGATTCAAATACTTGAATGAATTTGTCTTTAACTTGAATAAGTATTCCAATTAAATAATAATTTGGACAAAACGAATAGAAGCCTATGCAATTATTTTTCATTCTCCTGGAAGACTTTTAACACCACCTGTCTTACCAGGGAACAAAGCTCCAGCTGTTTTGATTCTTCATAATTCCACGAAACATTCATCTCTGAACTTCACAGTTAAGCATCAGCAATCCAAATCACATGTTCAAATGTAGTAGCTGAACAGCAGTATATAGTAGCTATATTGTTACATATTGCAATTAATACATATTTTTATTTCCAAAACTTCACAAGCTTCTAAAACGTCTGTACTCTTACTGCATTGTTTGACTATGGAAGGCAGTGTTTGGGTAGAAAACCTTCCACATCAGAGTCTTGGCTTCATACTAGCAGATGCTGGATATGATGTGTGGATTGGCAATATTAGAGGAACTTCCTGGTCTAGGAGACATCAACACTTTTCAATAGATCAAGAAGAATTTTGGAATTTCAGGTATGCTCAGTTGATATGTAAGTGATTTGAATTCATTTTGCAAGATGACATTTTAATTATACACACACACACACACACACACATTGCAATTCAAAGCATTCACACTTTGGGTAGATCTAGAATACTATCAATTAATCTGCCAATGGTTGATTTGAATGATGTTACATTTACAATGACATATTTGGCAAATTTCAATTATATATGTTTGGTTTCAGTTTTCATGAAAGTGGGATATATGACCTTCCTGCCATAATAAACTTTATTCTTCAGAAAGGGGGACAGGAAGACCTCTATTTTGTCTGCCATTCACAAGGCTGCACTATAGGTATGTTGAGAATAAAGCACAAATTGCTATTATTCAAAGCAACATTTCAAGCATTCCTGGTGATGCCTGAAAACTCTACTGTTCAGAAATCAAGCAAAATCATTGCTATGTGAAGAAGGTCTACCCTAGGTATCAAAAGTAAGAGAATCACAGAATGGAAGGATCAGAAAATATCTCTGAGATCATTTAATCCAGCCCCCCTTCTAGTCCTCACTGGAGATTGTCTCATTGATGTAATACCTTCTCCCTGTTTGTAGAATTAAAACATTAATCAACAAATCTCATCAACTGTTGTACAATGTAGAACAGTTCACTCATGGATCAGCAATTATAAGCCAAGAATAAAGAAAGGTTGGAGAAAATGTTTACCCTTGCATCCCTGTCTCCCTTTTTCCTATGTCCATTGATTTTCCACCCACCCACCCACCCACCCATCCATCTATCCATCCATCCATCCATCCATCCATCCATCCATCCATCCATCCATCCATCCATCCATTTATATCGTTTATTACTTTTCAAATAATTCAAGGCAGTGAACATATCCAACACACCTTCCTCCTCCTATTTTCTCCACAATAACAACAACCTTGTGAGTGACCTGGGCTGAAACAGTGTAACTCACCCAAAGTCATCCAGCTGACTTTAATGGCCAAAGTGGGACTTGAACTCATGATCACTTCCTTTCCTGGTGCCTTAACCCCTAGACCAGACATGTCAAACTCGCGACATCACATGACATCGCGCAACGTATCAGGACGGTTTTGCCATTGCCGGCAGTGGGGTGGGTGTGGCTTCTGGATGACGCGTCCGGCCCACGGGCCGGCAGTTTGACACCCTTGCCCTAGACCAGACTGGCTCTTATATAACACTCTTATAAGATAAATGTTTCAAAAATGAGAATACTTTGCAAGCAAATTGGAATCCAAAGAGATCCTTTCAAGAGACTTGCTGATCTTGTGGAAATTGAGCACAATTTCTCTCATGTTCCTTCATACATTGATAGCATAATTGAATTAGACTCCATTATTCATCCATTGCAATGGGTGCTCATAACTGAATGTTTGTTCAGCAAATTCAGTTATAAAGCAATGGTTGAGCATTAAGACAGAGGGCTTTCCAATTCCCACATCAAAGCCTCTTTTTATTTATATGTTACCAATAGATAATCAGTTGAAAATAAACTCATTCATATGCTGAGCTTTTGCTCAGGAGAAAACCAATTCTACAGAAATGGCTTTCTATTTATTCCATCCTTCCTGACTCTTTACTTACTCCATTTTTAAATGAGTATTTACTGACAAGAACTAGCTAGGTGGCAGCACTTAACTGACCTATTTTGCATTTGAAATTTCAGCAAACACCCCCCCTCCCCCCAGAAAATATTTAAGCTTGATCTGGAAGGTGAAAGCTACTTTCTGGAACAAATAAAGGACAAACCACTCTTGCGTTGTTGCGAAGTAAATCATAACCAGTGACTCAAGCTTAATTCAAAATGTAATCAGCATTCCTACAATTATGGCATTAAAAGTCAAATTAAAGGATACTAACTGAAATCTTTATCTCCAGGCTTTGTAGGATTTTCAGTCATACCTCACCTGGCTGCTAAGGTTAAGATGTTTTTTGCCTTGGCCCCTTTATATACCGTTCAGGATACGAAAAGCGTGTTATTGCAAATCGTACGCTTGCCAGAATCATTGTTGAAGGTAAGCCCTCTCCTCCCCCCCCACCCAGAGAAGATTATTAGTATTCTCGGGGAATAGAGCACTAGAGACAGTGGTGGGATTCAAATATGTGAACAACCAATCCTCTGTGTGGATGCCGCTTCCGGAAGTCCATTCTGGGCCTGGGCAACAAAAAATTAACTCTTGGTTCTGCTGAAGTGGTGCGAACTGGCTGAATCCCACCCCTGACTAGGGGTGGGATTGAAAAAGGCAAGATGGCAGCTGCAGGTACTGTACCTTATTGGAACCCTACCCTTTTGTAAATTCATAGATGGCATAAGTACATACAAAGGGGAAGGGCTTCAATTTGTGGTCATGGCCTCCATGCTTTTGTAACACCCTGGAGAGACTAATGTTGGCAGGCTAGAATAAGCGATAGGGGACACACTCATCCATTTGTCCTTTAGTAAATGGGCTTTTAAGAACTGTCATTTGGTAATAGCAATGATTTTGTGAATATCCAGTTTCTCCAGCAATTATTTTCTGTGGGCACTTACAACATGCTCAGTGTGAGACATTGTGTATAGATAGGAAAGTAATGGAAGATTAGACATTTGCAGTCAAGAGTCTGTGGCTAGCTTATTTTATCAACAGCAACTCAGGGCCCAAGGGCAAGAAAACTGGGAAGAACCATTTAAAATCCTTCAAACAGATTTCACTGTAACGAACTCCTTATGAATGAAAATTGGAAATCCCTCTTGTGGTTTCCAAGATTCTGTATTTGCTCAAAGATTACATTAATGATACTTCCTGAAGTCTTCTACTTCTTTATCCTTTGATCCTGCCCAATTGACGCCCTCAAAATATGTGCGTTGTCTGGACATTAAAAAAAAAAAATCAGAATAGAAAAACACAAATAACACAAATGGTGAGTGGATTATTTATTTAGGTAAAGATAAAGGGTCCCCTGCACATGCGTGCTAGTCGTTTCCAACTCTAGGGGCCGGTGCTCATCTCCGTTTCAAAGCCGAAGAGCCAGCGCTTGTCCAAGGACGTCTCCGTGGTCATGTGGCCGGCATGACTAGATGCCAAAGGGGCACGGAGCGCTGTTACCTTCCCAATGTAGTGGTCCCTATTTTTTTTTATTGAAAAGTTTTACAATACATTTAAAATATAAATTGACTCCACCTCCCCTCTAAACTCACCCTTCCTGCCCCCTCCCCCCAACTTCCCCCCACCTCCCCATAGAAACGCCGCCCTACCCTACCCTTCCCCCCCTGACTTCCCAGAGCTGAATACAGGTATTGCATCTAACAAACTTAAGCTAGAATATGCTATCTATGAATACACTTTAAGTCCTATCGCACTTTAACTCCCATTAAGCATAATCAAGTAATAATACATCTTATTAAATTCTAATACTCATTCATATGCTAAATAAAACTTTTTAGTCCCATATTTATTCTGAAATTAATCAATCCATCTTCTCCATTCCGAAATGTATCTTTGTTGTGATTGATCTTTCAAATATGCTGAAATTTTTGCCATTTCTGCTAGGTTCGAAACTTTTAGAGTCCAGTCTTCTATAGTAGGCAGATTCTCCTTCTTCCAATATTGCGATACCAAAAGTCTTGCTGCCGTTATTAAATTCAACATCAATTTAGTTTCTGTAACAGTACAATCTGTAATAATACCCAACAGAAATAACTGCGGGGAAAACCTTATCTTTTTTTAAAATATCTTCTGCATATTCCACCAAATTTTAATCCAAAAAGCTTTAACTTTTTTACAAGTCCACCATATATGATAATATGTTGCATCATCCAACATTTAGGTTGATAATTTGGATACATATATGCTATTTTTTTGGAATTTAAATGCCATCTATAAAACATTTTATAAAAGTTCTCTCTTAAATTTTGTTCCTGTGTAAATTTAATATTTCTGACCCAGATTTTTTCCCAAGTATCCATCATTATTGGCTTTTTGAATATTCTGGGCCCATTTTATCATACAGTCTTTAACAAGTTCCGTTTCTGAATCTATTTCTGTCAATGCATTATATACAGTAACCTTCTTATATGCGCTTGACTTTGATCTCTAATTTGTTTTACCAAATTTTCATCAGTTGCTGAAATACCAATTTTCCGATCTTCTTTCCATTTAGCTTGTATCTGCCCATACTGAAACCAAGTTTGTACTATCTTATCTTCTTTTAAAATATTGAATGGCTTTAGTTGCCATACATTCCTTTCTAATCTAAGAATTTCTTTATATGTAATCACATCACGTTTGAATCCCAAACTTATATTTTCTATCGCATGTTTAGGTATTGCCCAAATTGGTATTTTATGATTTAACTTATATTGATATTTTTTCAAACTCGCAACAGGGCATATCTTAATATATGTGTCTTAAAAACATTATCCACCTTTTTATCATACAATAAGTATGCATGCCAACCATATAGTAAATCACATCCCTCAATATTCAATATTCTTTCTTCTGTTAAATTAAACCAGTTGCTAATTGTTGATAAAGCCGCAGCATCATAATATAATTTAAAATTGGACATTTTAAGAAGTGGTCCCTATTTTTCTATTTGCATTTTTATGTGCTTTCGAACTGCTAGGTTGGCAGAAGCTGGGACGAGTAACAGGCGCTCACTCTCTTATGCGGCACTCGGGATTCGACCCGCCAAACTGCCGACCTTTTGATCGACAAGCTCAGTGTCCTAACCCACTGAGCCACCGCGTCCCTTATTGTTTACTTACATGTTCATAAAACTTTATTGAAATAGAGGCTGTTGCAGACATGGTACAGTTTATTTTATTATTATTTATTTATCAGATTTGGAAACTGCCCATCTTATTAACAAAGAGACTATGTATTTAAGCAGCGCTGTCAAAATAATGCTATATAGTATGAAATAATCAGCAGAAACAAATTCAGAAAATAGAAATAATACTTAGACTTTTATACCACTTCATAGTGCATTATAGCCCTCTCTAAGTGGTTTACAGAGTCAGCCTATTGCCCCCAACAATCTGGGTCTTCATTTTACTGAACCTGGAAGGATGAAGTACTGCATTCTAACAAGTGCGCCACCATGGATCTTATGAATGTACTCAGCATCCCTGAATTAGGGCAACAAAGTGATCTTAGAAATCCATCTAATTATTATTCATAAAGTGAACTGTCTTTATGATCTGTGTATAGATTATATTTGGCACAAAAGAATTTTGCTTGCTGAGCCCCAAACTGAGAGCACAGCTGGCTCAAATATGCAGTGACCAACCAGTAAGCATGATCTGCAAGCAAGCTCTTTTTCTTGTTGGTGGTTTCGGGGAGAGAAGTCTGAATACAGTAAGTATAAATGCAATATAATGCTTACATTCAATGTTCCTTTGTTCTTCTTCCTACCTGGCAGCCCTAAGATGTGTGAGTAATACAACTTCTGGAATCCATCAGAGTTGCCTAACACATCTGGAGGGGATTACATTGGTTCAGCATCAGTTCATAGAAACTATAAGTCTTGTCGTGAGGTTTGTAGATATTGTTATTGTACAGGAAAACCCTTTGCATTTCCTAGATTAGTGAAAAAATTTGACCTTACAATTCCCGTATATGTCACAGGATCTAAAACAGATCTGCACTAGCCAATTGATACGTTATGGGCAGGAGATGTAAAAGAAGGCATGTGACATCATGCATCTCATAAGGTCATTGCTCCAATGATTGCACAACCATTGCATAATTTTCATTGATTGCATGATGACCTCATGCCATACATGATGCAGTGGTCACTTATTGGATTCCTGGTCATTTATAGTTGCTCCTTTGAGAGGTTATTTGAATTTTCATCTAAAGTACAGAGCAGGATAACTTCAGTCATTTATGATCTATGCATGTCAGTATTTGCTTCTTGCCTGTCAAATGTGACACTTTCATTGACTTCTCATGTCGCCATGCGGCTGCAGAAGTCAAGAGCAACATTTAAGTTGCTGTCTATAACTGTCTCAATGAAAGATTTCTCTACAGAATGATATGATTTCTCAACAATTCACCATTTACTTACAGAGTCGGACTGATGTGTACCTATCACGATTCCCAGATTATACCTCTGTGAAAAATGTAGTCCACTGGAGTCAGGTATAGTAACTGCGAGTGAAAAAAAAAGTATTTCAACATATCTGCCTTTGATAATAGTATGGTGGAGTTTTGCTTGATTGGAAGGACACCAGCTTGATCCACAACTAGGATGTGGTGGACCAGGAGTTCCAACCAAGTAGAATATTAAGATTATGAAGAAGTTCTGGAGTGGCATGTCCTCAAGTGAAAATGTTTGTAAGGGTCCAGAATGTTGAGGATCACCATTTGCCAGTTTGGTATGAGGTGGTGGCCTAGAAACCAGTACATTGTAAGTTGTACTCCCACTTTAAGCATGAAAGCTGGCTAGGTGACTTTGGGCCAGTGACTCTCTCATCATAGCCACCTCATAGAGTAGTTATTCTGGAGGAAAATAGAAGGCAGGAATAATAAATATGCTCATCACCTTGAAAATATGTTTTTTGTGTGTATGCGTGTGTGTATGTGTCATATATCCTACACACACGCACACATACACATGTACAGCTTTACACTTTTCCACATACAAATAGAAACAGACTAAAATAGAGATATTAAGTTGCTGTCATGATTTTTTTCAGCAATTTTATCATAACTACTTTGTTGTTGTTAGTTGCGAAGTTGTGTCCGACCCATCACAACCCCATGGACAATGTTCCTCCAGGCCTTCCTGTCCTCTACCATCTTCTGGAGTCCATTTAAGCTCATGCCTATTGCTTCAGTGATTCCATCCAGCTACCTCATTCTCTGTCATCCCCTCTTCTCTTGCCTTCAACCTTTCCCAGCATTAGGCTCTTAGTCCTTCCTTCTCATTAGGTGGCCAAAGTAGGTGGCCAAAGATCCATCCACTGAGACTGGTTTCCTGGTAGGGCCTCTGCCTGGAGCCATAGGTGACCTGCCATCCCATGGTGGCTGTGATTGTTCTGTCTGTATGCCCTGGTTAGGGGCCCCTGCCACTGGGGTGTAAGGAGTGTGGCTGGCTCCTACCCTCAAACTTGGGCTAGCCAATTGCAACCAGGTTGGCCCTGCCTGGGTTGGTTGTATTGGCATCTGTGGCCACAAAGCTGTCTCAGACCCTGCCTCCACCCTTGACCATAGTGGGGGGGAATCCTGAACCCCAGCCTCACCAAACCAGTCTCTTAGCACGTCCAGCATGTATCGTCCAGGAGCCTTGGAATAGCTCTAATCATCATTGTCATCCTCAGTCAAATGCCTCTCTCTCCACTCCATCATGGGGCCTACCTCAGCTGGTGGTTTTCCTGGGCCAGTAGCCTAGCTGGTGACAGCTGAACTGTGCCACCATTCCCCTAAGGCCCCTGCATCCTGTGCCACCCCTGCAGATGTCTGGGTATCACTCACTGGACCTGCAGCTCAAGCCTCATGCACTTTGGGCTCCACCATTGGTTCATCACCTCCATTTCCCTCAGCAGGACTTGGTGCTGCCACCTCAGTTGTGTTTCCACAGGTGCCACCTCCTATGTCCCTTCAGCCATTCCCTAAAGAAGCATAAGGGTAATGGGGAGGAACAAATAAAGCAGTGCTGACTTTCCTCTCAGAGTCCTTACCAGCCTTGGTTCTACAAATGATAAATGATGGTCAACAAGGTAGCTGGCTAGGCAGGAATGTTCTGACCAGTGTTTATTGACGGCAAATAACAGCAAATAAAATCAGCACTGGGAGTGACTTGCTCCCAGCGCCTTATATACAGGCAATCCCCTTAGCTCCACCCCCAATACAACCAGCCAGCATTCGGTGCCTGTCCCTAAAACCAGCATTGCTAGCCTCTGCCTCCCCCCACCAGCGTCGTCTCCAGCAGTCCAGCATGCAGCTGGGAGCCTCAGCTGTTCGGCAGCTGGAGAGAGAGCAGTCAGCATGCCTGCCGGGAGCTCCAGCTGTTCGGCGGTAAGAGAGAGAGGTAGCACAGCGCCAGGAGCCCTCAGCTGCTCGGCGGTCAGGCAGAGGGATTCCCGGGCAAAGGGGGATTCCCTGGTCATAGGGCAATGACATCAGCAGCTTGCCGTCCAACCGTGGGCTCCCTCAGCTGTCTCCCTTTCCCTTCCCTTTCCTTCCCTGGGGTGGGAGTGGCCTTCACATGATGCATTTGACCTGCAGGCTGCCAGTTTGACACCCCTGGTCTAGCCTATCAAAGGGAAGGATTGAGGGGACATCATAACTGTGTGCTAGTACTTGAAAAGCTGTCAAAAGAAGAAGGCACTGACTTATTTTCCAAAGCACCAGAGGGCAGAACAAGAAGCAACATGTGGAACCTTGTTAAAGAAATTTCCAACCTAGAAGTAAGGATAAATTTTCTGACAGTGAGAACAATTAATCAATATGCTTACCTCCCAGAGTTGTGAGAATTCCATCAGTGGAGGTTTTCAAAAATAAAATGGACAACCATTTGACCCTGGTAGTATAAGGTAGTATGAGGACTGGGTAAGACTAGAAGACTTCTGATGTCCTGTCCACACTATGATTCTGTGTTTTATGTTCTATATATTGAGGATGTCCTTAGTTTCTCCTAGATATCTGTATTTTCCTTGGAGACATTCCAGGGGGCATCTGATCTGGACCAATTTACACAGTGAGTCCAGCAGCACTGTTCTGATCCCTGATACACATAAGCACTCTTTCACACATTGCATTATTAAAGGTAAACATCGCACAAATCAAGAACTCTCTGAGATGTGCAACCTTTCACTAATTGCAATTTAAATCTAATAAAACATGTAAAAAAGACCTTAATCTTAATTCTGACCCTAAAAAGTAGTGCTTTTATTACAGCATAAGGTAGAGTTCTAATGAAAGGTTGAGACGCAATGAAAATTTGTCTTTGGGACCTGGAGGTATATGTTGAAAAAGGTCAAAGATAATATACAACAAATCTATTGAGGCTAAAACATATAAGGAACGGTTGCTGGAATTGGGTATGTGCAGTTTAATGAAGAGAAGGGCAACATGATAGCAGTGTTCCAATAGGGTCTGCCACCAAGAGGGAGTCAAGCTATTCTTCAAAGCATCTTAAGGCAGGACAAGAAGCAATGGATGAAAATTAATCAAGGAGAGAAGCAACCTAGAACTAAGGAGAAACTTCCTGACAGTTAGAACAATTAACCAGTGGAACAACCTGCCTCCAGAAGCTGTGAATGCTCCAACACTGGAAGTTTTTAAGAACAGACTGGACAGCCATTTGTCTGAAATGGTATAGGGTTTCCTGCCTGAGCAGGGGGTTGGACTAGATGACCTCCAAGGTCCCTTCCAACATCATCATCATCATCATCATCATCATTATTATTATTATTATTATTATTATTGTTGTTGTTGTTGTTGTTGTTGTTGTTGTTGTTGTTGTTGTTATAGAAATTGAATCCAACATGTAAGCATCTCTGTTTCTCTCATCAATTGTCCTTGGTGTGAAAGTTAGGGCTGCATTATTGTTTTGGAAGTGCAAGTTTGTGTTTTGTTGAAGGGTCTATATACATATCCAAGCAATGTTTTCTTTTATTTTCTAGGCAGCTAAATCAGGTCGATTTGCATATTATGATTATGGCTCAAAAAACAAAGTTATATACAACCAGGTAGGAATTTAATGGGTTGTGGCTATAATTTTGGAATTGAATTGTTGAGAAGCCCCCTTCCATATATAGGTATTGGGCCATTTAAAGGTTTATAGTTCTGTTACGTTCTCTGATGGCATGTAAAACAGACTGGGCAACCTACTACTGAAAAAAAAAGGGAAGAAAAAGTCACCCCATAAAGATGTTTTTGTCCCAATACTAAACTCTAGCCTATTTAAAATAGGTATAGATCATGCATGAATAGGCAATGCCTTTAGCTCTAAAATTGACACTGGTTGCTGAACAGGAAATGGAGATTTCACATGCTCAGAATCCCATATGGTCAAAATATCTTCTACACTTTGATTCCCAGGAAGTGATCAGAAAGTATAAAGACATCAAATAGCTATTCACAACAATCTATAATTTCTCATCTATGATGTACCGTTGATGTTCAGCTTCATTCTACAATGACTAAAAGTAACTATCAAATATCTTGCTCCTGGAGATTAGCTTCTTCAAGAAGTTTCCATTGAAGGATTTGATGTGTAACGTGTCCACATGTGATTACTGAGAATGAGAAATCAATGTTGTTCTGATACTCTTAAGACAGGCATCATGATAAATGCTTTTATTTTAGCACAACCAGCATAGATAATGATAAAAACAGCATATATTCCCCAAAATAATATGAAAATTTCATTGAGTACTACCATGGATAAATATGAAAATCTCACTGTGATCCTGTGTAACTTAGTAACAGTTTTTTCTTCCAATGAGAAATAACCGATCTGACATCAGTGGAGATGACATCAGTCATCCATAGTTATCCCAAAGATGCTTTTTTAGGAGGCAACTGGACTTTCTTGTTTTTCTTTGAAGTCATCAAAGCTATAGGAGAGGCACTCCTCATACCATATTTGACCTGAGACCCTTGAGTGTGATCTGTCATGCTCCCTCCATAAGTTGACACACTGAAATCTATCAATGTGTTGGAAGGGAAAAATATTCTAATACATAAGGAATAATCATATTAATTGCATTTAATTAATGTAAAAGTAATTTTAATTTCAATTACATTTGATCAATTTTAGCCTTTGTTTTGGCTTTATTATCAATATTAGCTTTTGTTTCAGATCAGTTCACTTGGACTGATCCAAAGAAAGTAAAGGAAAGTGAAGTGAAAAAACAAAACAAAAATTGTGCTCAGCTACAGTATGGAAAGAGGACAAGGGCTGAGACCATAATGTATTTGTATATCAACATGCCAGTCCATTGCTATAAAAGTTCACCATACCAGAAGAGTACATAACCAAACTTTGCTGATCTTAGATTGCTAACAAGGAATAATGTGGGTTGTTCTTAAATGTTAAATGGCAAGGAAATCCATAGGGTTCCTGAACCAGCAAGTTAAATAACCAAATAAATAAAAATATATTTACACACTGCATCCAAGACGCCAGCAAAAGTTGAGGTTGACATAAGGTGAATAGATAAATAATAAAACAGATATCCATTGGACTAAATTTTTAATTAGTTCATTTTCTTTGTTATCCTGCTTTTTAAAAATTGAGCCTCCAGATTAATTTACTATATTAATTACAATGAATTAAAGTATATGTGAAGATATTGTCTTGTTGATTATTATATATTTATTTTTTTCTCAAACAATTCCTCCATATAACATAAAAGCATTAAAATGAATTTAATTACTGTGAATTTAAATATATGAGAATGCTTACTACATTCTTCATTTTTTCACAGACAATTCCTCCTCTGTATGACATTGAAGCAATTACCATCCCAATAGCAATGTGGAGTGGAAATCAGGACTGGATTTCCCAACCCTCTGAAATTGCACAATTGCAACTTCGAATTACTAACCTCATTCATAAGAAGAGGTTTCCCCAGTGGAACCACTGGAATTTCATTTGGGGCCTTGATGCTGCTTCCTGCTTGTACAAAGAAATACTTGCTTTGATGGCAACATTGTAGGAGGGGGAGATGACATGGTAGTGTCATGGTTTCGATAGATGAGACCAATAAAAAACAACTCTAAGGCAAAATGTTTCCTTAAACAACATGTTTATTTGGCTACATAGTATCAGCATGATCAAAAGTGAAACCAAGACTGAAGTTCCCTTCCAAAGTTTACAATGTTACAAAGTTGAACTTCCCACCCCAGTAATAGCTCATGAATCAGATTCCCCAATTAGCTACTTGAGCAGGCTTTCCAATGGAAGCCTTAGCCCGCCAAAATGCAATGAGCAATGACCTTGGTTCCCACAGAACATTTTATTGTTTTGACTAAGCTAAAAAATACTCATCTCCCCTCCTAATTTTGTGGCAACCAAAAATGAAGGGAAAATGGCTTCAGCCAAATTTGTTGTAGAGTTGACGGTAAGTTGTGGTAGCTAATAATCAGGAGTTTGGTAGCATTTTTTATGATTAGAATTTTTTATTAAAGGCATAAGATTTGGTGAACTATAAATGACTTCATCAGATGCATTGAGTGGCTACGTTTTGTAGATCAGGATAGGCAGATGTTGATAATTGTTGGTGTAAAATATATTGCTACAAGATGTAAGCCATTCCAAGTAAAGCTGCCTTTTACAATTAACTGATGGAGTTTTTGCCAGCATTTTTTCAGTTAATAGTTTTATTGTTTTCTAAAGATATAAAATACAAAGAGAAATTCAAAAAAGTAATAGAAAACTAGAAGAAAGAGAAAAGAAAAAAATATATAGTGTAAAGAGGGAAAAGAAAAGAAAAAGGCACCAACTTCTGACTCTCTTTAGTACAGTTAGAAGATAACAACATTACAATCAAAACTTTTTACTTTTACACAACAGTATGTACAAATCATTTCTATAACAATAAACCTATCTAATTAGCAAAAATAAAATCAAGATTTCATTTTTCTTTTTCAGTGCAAGCACAAAATCTGGAAGCAATTTCAAAATAGAAATAGAATTAGATATATTTTTGTCAGAACCCACCTCAATCCACTTCTTAAGAAAGCAGCACTCTTGGAGACAGGGTTTTCCAAGCAGGATCTTTTACTAAGATATAGGAGATAGAAGATAGGATCTGAGAGATTCCCTTACATCTCGATAGTTTTAAAATGCCCCCAAGCAAACTCCACCTCATAGTTCATTCGGTCAGTTCCAGATCAGCCAACCTCCAGGTGGTAAGTCCATCGTGGGAAAAGAATGATAACAATCTGTTTGCAGCAGGATCATTTCCACAGCTCCTCACACTTCCTTCGGAGAAACAAACCAGATCCTAGAGGGTTGGATTTCTCCCCCCCCACCCCCTTTTCTAGTTGCCCGGCAAGTTCAGAGAAAATGCCTAGTATAAAAAGGAATTGGTTACATTGTAATGGATAGCAGACAGGTGGAATAAACAAAAGGTTACATTTAATAAGAGGAAGCAAAAGCAATAAAGCCCCATGCCTGTTATCTCTCCCCCTTGGGAATGGCAGAATCCAGGGGAAGGTGAGATTTGTTTTTTTCACAGAGAATATAGTTAGAAATGAAATATAAATGGATTCTGACAATTTTCTTCTTTGGAAAAAAGAATCAGTTTGACTACCTCTGCTTTTCTTTGCTGTGAGGAATAATACATTCCTCTACTGACTCATTAATGTTTATCATAATTCATATTAAGGGAATCCTCTATATAATTTCGGGGGGGGGGGTTAGTCCTAAAGAAAGAAAACACTTTCCCTATTTCCCTTGAATATTTTACTAACTTTAAACAATACTCAAATATTAAATATAAAAGGGAAAACATAAAACAAAACAAAACAAAAACAACAATAAAGGAAATGTCTTCATTTTAAACCCAGAACCCAAAACTACATTAGAACTTTCTCAGCATTACATTAAAAAAACCCCAGAGGACATACATTTACAAACTCATTGTATACATATAAAGCTACCTTAATGTTTTCTTCAATACATATGTCAAAGCTTACAAAAAATTCATCCTAACTAATTACATCATTAAATTTAAGTCATTCCCTCTAGCTTGTCTTCATAAAATGAATTATTTTTTCTCAAGACTTGTTTTTTTATCAAGTCTCTTTTCTTCAAGAAGTTCTCAGCCTTATTTATATCCATAAAAAGAATGTCCCAAGATTGTTTTGTTAAACATTGTAGATTAACCTGGAACAAATCCTCTTAGAATAAAGTTTCCATCTCATATCTTTTTTTCCCCTCAAAGAGTTCTCGGCTTTATTGATATCCATGAGGTAAAAAAATCCCAAACTTGACCTCTTAAGAGTTGTGAGTTTATTTGACGCTTTTGTTCAGGTTGCACTGGGAGGATTATATTCAAACCATCATCATAATTTGTCAGCTTTCAAAGGTACAGTTAGGTTATTTGTGTTGTCCAGCATTAGTAGAGTTGACACAGTAGATTGATAGTTTTCTTCAGTGGGTTTATAATCTTTTT
This sequence comes from Daboia siamensis, assembly GCA_024449315.1. NCBI lineage: Eukaryota > Metazoa > Chordata > Lepidosauria > Squamata > Viperidae > Daboia > Daboia siamensis. The sequence goes on along the minus strand of JAKJMR010018447.1, from coordinate 281,400 downwards.
TAACATCCTCTGTATCATTAGCATCTTTAAACCCTGGGTGATTTATAGTATAATTAATTTCCTGTATAGACTTTTGGAAGATTTCTTTGATGACAGGCTGCAGCTCAGAGTTAAACATCTTTATGTTTAACTACAGCTCCTTCTAGTAGCCAAAAGATGTTATTTATTTCTTTATTTTTTGTTGTTGTTTTTTTCCTATCCTTTTTCTGGCCAATCAGAGTTTATGAAAATTGGAGAATTTCAAGCACCACCACAAGAAAATACAGGGCTACAAACTATTTTAAAAGTAGTAAACTAAAAGCCACAACTTTTATTCTTATATTTCAAAAGAAAAAAAATACTCCACATTTCCTTCTTTTAGCCTCCAGCAACCCTCTTCTTTGTCATTTAACAACAAAGGGGCCTCAAAGATGTGTATAGCTTCAAAAAGGAGGGGTAAGCTGTAATTAAAGAGAGCCTCTTTTATCTCATAAAGATAATAATCTCATAAATTGATTAAGAAATGAAGGGCACGACTTCTGGTTTGCCATCACGACTGCCATGGCCACTGGAAGTCAAGCTCCATCTTCCGTGTTTGGTTTCGCTCCATGGGGGAACCCTGGAAAGGGTCGAAAGTTGCCCTTTAGGGGTGATGAGCAAGGACTTCCACTTGATCATGGGAAGGCAGCAGCCCTTCTGCTCGATCTGGGGCAGCCCTCCAAACTGGCAGAGGAAAGACCAGCCTTAGTAATATGGCCCATCACTAGGGTGCAGATAGCCAAAGTCAACTTACCACCAAGTACTTCAAAAGCAACACAGATGAAACTGGGTGAGATCCAATCTTCTCTTTACCCTAAGTATTTTCTTTTCTTGTAAAAGCTGCCCAAAGTATCTTTCCCCTTCTTGAGGAGAGAGGGAAGGGAATTCCTATCCCACCCTCTGGTGATGTCAAGCCCCGTGGGCTCAACAATCAATGGGGGAGGGGGAAAACACAGCATGTTCTGAGTGGTTCCACCAGTGGACCCAGCAGAGACAGCCAGCTGGGAGGATCGTTGGCCCATTCATGCTGCTGCCAACCAGCTGGACATCTGGGACAGCCTTCAAGCTACCGCCAAGCCCCGGGAAGCAACAGGGCTGCCTCCCAATGCCACCAAGCAGCTGGGAGTTCCGGCGGCCTGTTCCGGCTACCACTAAGCAGCTGAGCAGGCTGGGACAGCCTCCAGACAACTGTAGCACGGCCAAGCTCCGGGGCCCAATGGGGCCACCTCCTGATGCTGCTGAACAGCTGAGCAGTCCAGGGTGGGTTCCGAATGGTGGTGACATGCCCAAACAGATGGGAGGCCTGCCAATCATCTGATTAAATCCACAGACTTACCAATCCAGAAGACTAAAGCCGAGCCATGGACTAACAATGAGCAATGCCGTAAGGAAGGAAGGCGGGACTGGAATCTGGGTATTTTTAAAGGCAATCACTGGATGCCTGTCTACTATAAGGGAAGGGTGGAGCTGCAGGGGGAAGGTATTTAACTTACTGGGAGCAAACAACTCCCAGCGCTGACTTTGTTTGCTAACCATTAAAAGCATGTGTTGCAACATTCTTGTTTACCAGTTGCCTGTTATTCTGTGTTTGGGTGGAAGAGACCAGGGACCGGTAAAGACATTGACAGGCAACTGACTACCCAGGGGAATTAAAGCACTAAAAGAATATCTTTAATCTAATTGGATTTATAAGTTCCTGAAACTTGGGGACCAAAAATTTTCCTACTTTTATTGGAGACTTTTGATTTTATCTACAAAAAAGAAATCAAATTGGAAAAAGGATTATAAAAAAATTGGACTTAAAAAACTTTAAACAGCATCTTGTGGTGAAGTTTGGTATTACAACTTGTTATTTCCTAAAAGAGACTTGGCTCGAAGCCCAGAGCTTAGATAAGACTCTTCTCACCTGTGAGAAACTCAGCTGTAAGAGAACAGCTGGGTGCCATAACTGGCTTACTTGAACTGTGAATGTAAACCTTTACTGACTTTCAGAGTTATATGTAGGGAATTGCCTTCCTATCTCTTTATTTAAGGAATATTGGTTACTATATGAGATGATGAAATACCTTGGACTATAAAATCTTACTTAACAAACGATTTCTACTATAAAGACTATTTATAAACATGTGAAAGAGATGGATGAGGACCAGGAAAAGATTCTTTCCATGTTGAAAGCAATACATGAAACTATTCTTTCAGCTTGTGACAAAATAAGATGTTACAGAAAAGAACAAGATATCATCTTAGATATACAATTCCAAATTCTGACCACAACTAAAGAACTAACAATGCAAAAGGTAACAGAAGAAGTGGAACAATCAAATACTAAAACAGAGGACTCAATTGACCAACAAATACAGTCAATGGAATATCCAGAAAAGAGACTGACAACACTGAAAATGGAAAAGACTTTCTATATAAACCAAAAGAAATCTGAGGAGCAACAAGAAAAACAGACTGAATGGAAGATAAAGATACCAGGACAATTATGGAGATTTGGAATAATAGGGAGGCGATTTAAGGAATACAAATGGACTAGCCCTTCCAAAAAATGGCAACTATCTCTTATTCCAAACAATATATATAATAATAGAGGGAGATCTATTTGATGATTTAAAAGCGTTGACATGGAAGGTTAGTTGGCAAAGAAAGAAAGTCAGAATAAGGCTGAAGAAAATTGGGGTTTTGATTTATTAGAGGGGATTTCATATTACTAATTAGAGGGTCAAAGGGAGAAGTTGAGATAAGGGAAATTTTAGTCATTTAAAATATTTGGAAATTAGTCAAAAATAAGGATGCTATTTGTTTAATACTTAAAAATTAGATCCAAAAGAAAAAAAATATTATGAACATGGTTGATTTATTGATTAACTCAGACAATATAAATAATGGGCTTTGATTTATTAAAGGGGATACTGTATTATTAATTAATGTAAGACGGGGGGGGGGGGAAAGAGATAACTTTTAGGAAATAGAACAAGATTATACCCAAATAGATAAGATGTGTATTTTGAATATTAGATACTGTTATGAATTGAGATAAAGGAAACTTTGGTTACCTAAAATCTGGAAATTATAAATAACAAATGTTAAATTTGAATATTGATGGGAAACTAAAAATTGGGAAAAACTAATAACAGGACATTGATTGAATGTAAAGATTGAATGTAAAAGTAATTAAGAAATGTATAAGCTAAAAATTAGAAAATTAATAATTTTTTTTAAAAAAGAAATGAAGGGCACAGCTTATTGTCCATTTCAAAAATAAATTCCAAATATGGCTCTTTTATGCAACTACTACAGTGTGATTTCTGCCCTGTCCCCCAGCTTCAGCTCACCAGATATTCTGAAGTATGGCTTCTAAAATTGCTTGCAGACAGTTGCTGTTATTGGAGGATCTTGAGGGATGATTTTGGGACTCTCCCTAATCCAGGAGGGTCAAATAAACAAGAGGAAGCCTGTTCCTTCTATTGTTAAGTTGGAAAAATGGCAGTCTAGAGAGAGGAGATTTTCTGGGTGTGTCAGCTGGCCAAGTTCTTCATCGGAAGTGTCCAACATTCTGTCAGTGCTGATTGTGTTCAAGTGGTACTTCAGTTATTTTGGATTACACTCAAGGCACTTATTACTATCAGTACTACTTTGTTTTCTTTTGCCAGAGTCATTCTATTTCTATTTGGATTAAAGTTGAACCTTCTAGTAAAATTTTTCAAGCCTTCTTTACTCATCTGAGACTAGGAAACTGACCTTCGGCCGAAGCAGGTAATGATGTGCAGGCTCGGAGGTTTTATAACAAAATACAGAAAACCAGAATTTGCCTTCAAAAGTACATGTTTATTCAGCTGAATAGAGACGGGCTTTTCTAAAACAAATGCGAAAAGCATCACATAGCAAAGATGTCTTATTTTTATACTATTTTGGTTATATAAGCACTTTACCCAGCAAAGCTGGCACTCAGAATATTAAGACTTCACCCCTTAGGGCTGGCACACTATAGATAAGAAACTAGAAAGCAGAAGAAGCTAGCAGGTTCCCTTTGGGGTGTTTCCCTAGGACACCATCTGTTCATTCTGGGTGTTTCCCCAAGACTCTCGCTGTCCCCGGGTGAGTTAGAACATTAGGTGTTTCCTTTGCTGTCCTTTCATGACCCAGCATTCAGAGGCTTGCAAGTGACCAGAGAAAGAGGGGCCATCTGGACACATTCACTGTCCCCTAAGTCCTGATCATCAGTAATGGCAAACTACTTGTCAAGAAAATGGCAGGGACTTGTCCAAGCTGTTTGCCAGGTATGAAAATTAACCTAAGCTACAGAGAGAGAAGGAGGAGGAGGAGGAGGAGGAGGAGGAGGAGGAGGAGGAG
>JAKJMR010018447.1:263495-276926 GCA_024449315.1 Daboia siamensis | reverse complement strand
GGTGGTGGAGGAGGAGGAGGAGGAGGAGGAGGAGGAGGAGGAGGAGGAGGAGGAGGAGGCAGCTGTGAGATGGGAGTTGTGGAGAGGTGGAGAGGTGGAAGCCTGTTGAAATTTTGAGCTGTAGTGATGAGCCATGGGTCCTCCTGTCCTTATCCATTTACCCAGCATGCTTAATTGAGTGAATGTGAGAATGGTGGTGGTGGTGGGGAATGGCAGAGCTCTTAGGGAAGGTTGGTCAGGGTCTTAAGGGATCACCTCCAGAGATCTAGCTAGGATCCTTGGCTTCAGTACAGAATAGGACTTTCCCCTCAAATATGCAAAGCCTTTAGATCAGATGTGTCTAATCTGAGCCACATGTGGTCCTGGACTGCTTGTAATGTGGCCCCACAAAATTGCAAATGTTTAACATTATTATGCAACTTATATTCATTAACTACATTACATATTTTACTGTATACAGTATGTGGCCCAAGACAATTCCTCCTCACTCAGTGCAGTCCAGGCAAACCACAAGGTTGCACACCCATGCTTTAAATAGTTGTAGACCTCTATCTTTTCTTAATTTTATTTTATTTATAAACTAAATGTACCAAATCTTTGCCATATATTTATGGATCTGTAGTCAATCTGAAGGACTTTTTGAGTCTATTTCATTTTCTCCATATGCCCTTTAAAGTGTGATGCCTAAAACTGAATGTCATATTCAAAATGTGATTGAACCAGTATAGATAACATAGCTATCTCCCTCGATCCTAATGCCATGAATCAGTAGTGGGATTCAGCCAGTTTGCACCACTTCAGCAGAACTAATTCAGCTAATTCTTTGTTGCCCAGGCCCAGAATGGACTTCTGGAAGTGGCATCCACACAGAGAACTGGTTATTCACATATTTGAATCCCACCACTGCCATGAATTATAAATACAGGTCAAGATTGTATAAGTATTACATAGTTCTATTACTAACTTAAAATAGGTTAATAATCTGAATCTGTACAAAAACCTCAAACATGATTGCATTAATGTACAAATCATTTATTGAAGTCAAGTTAGAGGCATAATTGGTTAAGAAAAATTGCGATGAACTAAATTGTCAACATTTATTTTCAGCTACGTTTCATTCTGTACTTCTAAATTAAAATAATTATGGAGGGAGGAGGATAACCTTATTGCAACAACCTTATTGCATCAAATTGCATCATGCCTTCTTAATTCAAAGACTTCCAATTACTGGAATCATTTAACTGCCAAATAAATATTGGTAAGTGTGCAACACTTGCAAAGGAAGGGCAAGCACACCTAGACCCATTCTGAAGCACCTTCCCAGTTTAAAAATTATATCCCTTAATAACATTGCTATTGGTTTTCCTGGCAATGTATATAGATGGAAATAATCAAACAGTTTCACTTAGGAAATATGTCGTCAAGTCTGTGGCAATCACATAGATAGATTTTCTCCATGATGATCTATCTCTAACCTGGTCTTTCAATGGTGCACTAATGACCTTTGTAACTGACTCAGTTCACCTTGCTGCTGGCCATTCTCTTGTTATATTCCCTTTCACCTACCCCAGCATTCAATTTTTTTTTTTTTGTATATATTTTATTGGTATTTTTTAACATAACATAAATCATTCAGTAATTTGTAAACAGTATGTTGTCTGGGTAACATTTATAAGACAATCTTTAACAATTGATTTCTATAATCTATATTCCATATGTTAATTTCATTTGATTTCCCCTTTCCCCAAACTATCTTTCTTTGAAAAACATTAGATTAAGACAATTCTCATTATTTTGATTAACAACAATTAAGTATATAGTTTTTCCAATAATCCTATTTGTCATTTTAGTTGCCTTATTGTAAATCCTGTTACCGTTCTTATTTCAGCTTATTTCTCCCCCCAAATTCTAAATATTCATGACAATTTTTTCAACAATTAACTACATTTACATTGGTGGATTTAATTCTATTTTTTTCCATATAAGCACTCTCATACTTTTATATTTCTTAATTAATAAGTAAAAAAATAGAAAGAGAAAAGAAAAGAAAAGAAAAGAAAAGAAAAGAGGAGAGAGACAAAAAAAGAGGAAAAAAAAGAAGAAAGAAAAAAGAAAGACAAAAGCACTGAGATACAAAAAATAACATATAACTTAAAATATGTATCCCTCCTAATTTAATATATATTTATTCCCTCAATTTCTTATTCTTTTTGACCATAGCTGAGAATGTATTTAATTTATTTAAACTTTAAGCATTGCATTCAGTAGATCTAATCATCTAATCCTTTAACTCTCATTCAAAATACATTTTTAATACTTTTCTTATCATCACATTTAAATAACTAAAATGTTTGCTTTATTTAAATCATTTCAACTTTTTTTTAGTGAAAGGAAAAGAAAAAAAAACGTATTGTATTAATTAAAAAAAATCATCCCTCTAAGACTAATATATTTCAAAGTTAAAAAACTTTGAAATATATTAGTCTTAGAGGGATGATTTTTTTTAAATTTTTTAAATTTCTTTAGCTATATTCAAACAAATGTTTCTTATTATATTTGTTAACAAAAAGAAAAAAAAAATCTCTCTAAGAGTAATATATTCCAAAGCTTTTCCATTTTTAGCCATATTCAAACAAATGTTTCTTTTTTAAGTATTCTCTCTGATAAGTCCCATCATCTATTTTCTTGATTTCCATTTTAATCTTTTTTCTCTGGCCATTGCCTTTCTTAATCAGTATGTTTTGCTGCATCATTCATTTCCCTGTAAAGTGTTTTTTCTCATTCTTTTCCTTATCTTCAAAGTTGCTTGGACGTGTTGAAATATTTCCCATTTGAATTAAATCATGATTTTTTTAAATTTTATATGGTTCCATCTTTAAGTCTCTATCCTCAGATTTATGTTCAGTCATCTCTACTGTATTTTTCTGGGATATTTCTTGGAGTGAAATTAAGTTGGAGATAAGTTGATTCATACTCTCAAGGTTGTTCTGTGTTTCTTTGTAGTTTAAAATCATTGTCCTTTGAAATTGTTGCCACTTATCATATGTTTCCTTTTGTGAAGTATTCATTGCTTCAGATTTGTTACTCTCACTTTGTTCACACAGCTGCATTTTCTAGGAACTTTGAGGGTCAGAGAAAAAAAGAATCCACCCAAGTAGGTGTCAGCATTTGCTCATTTTTTAGGTCTTTCTAGTCTTTTTTCTCTCTCTAAAGGGTAAGTTTCACCGCTTCTGGTAACCAAAAGGAGGGAGTAAAATCCCCCTCCTTTTTTTCCCTGGAGAGTTCTTATTTTTGGGACTTTCTTCTTCAGGAAAATAGGTAGGATAGAGAAAATCAATATTCTTACCCATATTCAAACATGCTGTTTTAAATCCGCTTAGTTTAAAAGCTTATGACTTCCGTTGTCTCCAACTATGACTGGACATGGAGTTAGCCAGCCTTTTCTTCTGTTGATTTCTGGGAGGCTTCTCCTGGACGGTTCGGGAAGACTGCCATCTTTCCTAAGTCCCTGGGATTTCCTTCCTTCATTCCACCCCTTCAGGGTGGGTTCTGGCCCCTTAGGGTCCCCAACAAAAAGAAATTTCAGCCGAAGAGTTTGGAATTCCGAATCTTCAGACTGCTCGCTGGAAAACAGGAACAGGAAGTCCAGCATTCAAATATTTTCCAGGGAGCTGGGTCTTCATGTAATGTGTCTGAAGTAAGATAACTTGCAATTGATCATTTGTTCCTTGAATGAGAACTCTGGGTTGATTTGTTCAATAATCTATTTGCTTATTTTCTTGATTGCCCATGGTATTTTCAGGAGACTTCTCCAATACCATCATTCTAAAATGATGGGAGGATGAAGCATGATTCTGTTGCTATAGCTGTTATAATAAACATAGTTCTGTCTTATATGATGTTAGTTTCTCAGTCTTGTCTACAGGTAGACCTCTACTTCTGACCATAATGGATCCTGCCAAATATAGTCATAGGTTGTGATGGTTGCAAAGGAGATCATCATGTGATTGAGGCCACAGTTTTTTGTGTTGGTTGTTAAGTGAAGACAGTGGTTATCAAGCAAATGTGGCAATTGTTAAGCAACAGTCTTTAAGTTAATTCATTGTTCACTATGGGGCTTTTGCTGGAAACCAGAACTAAATGCTGGAGGGCTTTTTGCAAATAAATAAATAAATAAATAAATAAATAAATAAATAAATAAATAAATAAATAAATAAATAAATAAATAAATAAATGCCACATAATGACAGGACTCTGTAAATGGCTGTAAATATGAGCTGGTTGCTGAGTGCTTGAAATGTGGTCTTGTGACTATGAGGGAAGGCAATAGCAATAGCACTTAAACTTATATACTGCTTCACAGTACTTTGCAGCCCTCTCTAAGCAGTTTACAGAGTTAGCATTTTGCCCCCAACAATTTGGGTCCTCAATTTACTGACCTCAGAAGGATGGAAGGCTGAGTCAACCTTGAGCCAGTGAGAATCAAACTGCTGGCAGTCGGCAGAATTAGTCTGCAATACTGCATTCTAACCACTGAGCCACCAAGGTCAGGCAACTCTCAGATCTTTGGGGGATCCATTGTAACTTTGGTTGCTAAGCAACCAGTCATAAGTCAAGGACTCCCTCTACTATACATTCCAGTTTCCCTGGGATCACCCCAATTTAAATCTACTGTACTGGTTTATTATTTGCCCTGGGTTTACACTTTCAAGTACCCCATTCCTTTTCCCCCACTTAGTGCTGGCCTGTGTGCTACTGCTCTATTCTCTTACACAATGCTCTTTTTGCATGGTATTGCCATCGTCTTCTCCATAGGACCAGCTTGTGTGCTGCCACTGCCTTTCCCCACATCAGGGCTGGTTTGTGTGCGGAAAGAATATGGCAGCATGGAAACCACCATTGCAGGAAAGAAAGTGGAGAAAACATCTGGAGTCCTTCCAATGGAGGTAATAGCAGAGAAATAAACAAACATTGTCAGAGTATGCACAGTCTTATTGTGCTGAGATAACCCAGGAGTCAACACAGTAAACAGTAGTTTGTATTAAATGGTGGTTTATCTTACACTATCTACAATATCATACACTAGGAACAATATACATACACGGATCCAACAAACCACAAACCACAGAAAATGGAAGAGAGAGAATACATCAGCAGAACCTTCCCCTTATACAAATGCTCTTAAAGAGACATAGACTCTGTTGAGTCATTCCGATCATTACATTACATCTTACATCTTACACTACATAAGCTAGTTAGCTATTAAATCAATACTTTGACACTCCTCCCATTTAAAGCTAAACAGCTGTTATCCCAAATGGTTTTATATACTCTTGATCAGACATGTCAAACTTGCAACGTCACGTGACATCACACAATGTATCGGTCCGGTTTTGCCATTGCCGGCAATGAGGTGGGCGCGGCTTCTGGATGATGCATCTGGCCCGTGGTCGGCAGTTTGATACCCCTGCTCTTGATGCTTGTCTGCATTTAAAAGCTTAGTCAACATGTCAGCTATATTGTTGTCAGTGGAACAATGCTGTAACTTTATTAGTTTATCCTTTACAGCCACCCTGACATTACAATATTTTATGTCTATATGTTTGCTTCTGCTTCCAATACATTCTTCCATTGCCATCTTTATACGTGCAACATTGTCCTCAAATATTGGCACAGCTTCTTTTACATCAATACGTACATCTCTTAGTAACTGGACATTTTTTTCTCTGTGTTAATCCTTGCACAACTAACCTTATACTGCAATTCATTATTGTGTAAAACCTTCTTTTTATATACCCATTTACACCCCATGGCCTTTTGTCCTCCTGCTAATCTCATAAGGGTAAACACCTGAAGCACATTCATAGACTCCATTTCTCTATCCATAGCCTCCTTCTATTTATCCTGTTCTACTTAAGGCAATGACATCATTTCTCAGTAATTACAGGGTTCATACTTTACACTATACACTATAATCCCACTTGCTGAGAACCGACTGGGAGGTACGCCTTTATTGCTATGTTCAGACCTCCTTGGAATCATCTGTTCCTTGTTTCTGTGACTTCTTTATTTACCTCAGATCTATCATCTTCTATTTCTAGTATTTCTGACCTGCTCTCCTGTTGTTTCTTCATTGGGCTGTGGGTAGCCTCTTTTTCCTGCAGACTAGCTCTATGTGTTGGCATGAACACCTCGATGTTAGTATGCACCCTGTCCCAATTGCTGTGTTCTGCAAAACGCCTTATGCCTAAGTTCCTCAGCCACTTTTGGAAATTGTTAGACATAAACTCTGTTCCCCTGTCTGTTTACAGCTGGCATACTTTATGGCCATATCTTCACTCTACAAAGTTCACCCATTGCCTGAACTCTTGTAGAACTTCTGTTCTGCTCTTTAATAAATAGCAAAACTCATATCTGGTGTAGTCATTTACTAAGACTATTATGTACCTAGCTCCTCCTAGAGAGGGACCAGTTAAATCAGTGTGCATTAACTGCAAAACTCTGCCTTGAGCTTTTCTTACTTACAGGATACACTCTGGACTTTGACAAATAGCGCAATCTAAATAAGTGTTGCATTGCTTAATGTTAAATCCCTCAACTAGGTCTGGCATCCTTTGCAGTACTCTAAAACTTGCATGACCTAACCTCCTGTATAATAGATGTATGCAATTATCATGCATGGGAATGTTGTAATTGTTCATGCACAACCATCCTGCTGCTTCCATAACACATATAAATTATCCATCTTAACAATACACCTTTCCTGATGGTATATTGACCCTTTGCAAACAGTACTTCATACCCTATATTATCCAAGCTTGAATACTGAGTAAATTATGGTCTACCTCTGGTACATATAATACATTATCCAACATTTTCCCAATACCAGTTACATATACTTTACGTTCCCCTTTAACGGCAGACTGTTGTCCATTAGCTAAGCTAACAAATGTTTCCTTAGCTGGTCTTAGGTTTGAAAATATTTGGGGGTCATTTGCAATATGCTGACTTTCCCCACTGTCCAATAACCAAGTGTTTTTCACTGTTAAAGTTGCTGCCAGGTAAAATGTCAGTTGTGTAGCTCTATGACTTTGTCTTACTGCTCCTCTGTTTCTCCTCTCAGGGCAGCTTCTCTGGAGATGTTCTGTAGAACCACACTTGAAGCAGCATTTCACCGTGCAAATGTTCTTGGCTGCTCTGCTGGCATTTTTGCATGTTGTAGTTCTAGGCCTGGTCTGTGCGTTGTTGTCACCCCCGTCTGCTGCCTTTCCAGCTGTTTCTGATCCTCCTCCAGCAACTGGTCAGTCAAATAACTCATGGTTAAATCCCTCTCTTGCATGGACTGTAAACTGGGCACTATGACATCCCATGAGCTATCCAATGAAAGGAGCACCACATACACCTTGTGTGCCTCAGTAAAAGTCATTCCTCTTTCTTCTAACTCTAGGAATGTCTTTGTTGTGGCCCCAACCCCCGAGCCTGTCCGATCTGAGGAAGAGGACTCTGAGGATGATGGGGAGGAACTGGCAAGGCCTCCCTCTCCGGGACCCTCCCCTCTGGAAAGGTCTCCCTTTACAGGGCCCTCCTTTCTGGCAAGGCTTCCATCTCCATCTGAAGGCTGACAGAAGCAGCCTGTAATTAGCCAGGCTGGGAATGAGCCTGACCAGCTGCAGCAGATGGGGAGTGATGAAGATAAATCATGGCTGGATCCCCGAGAACGACGCAAAGCCAAGCATTTACAGCAGCATAAGAAGAGTAGGAGGGCCAAGGATTAGCTGAGTCACTGAGCCACACCCCACAAGGTACAAAAGGGGGTGTGGCTGCTCTCAGGACTTTGTGATGAACAATAATTCTAACAACTTCTGGTCACGTCTTTGGAACTCTGTCGGATTTTCTATCTGTGTGAAACCCTGGTCTGGCTTCTTAACGTCTCTGTATTTCTGGACTGTTTGTTTGGACATTATCTCATTTCAGTGGAGGCTTGAGGTAACGAGTTTATTGTTGCAGACTGCTTGTATTTTGCTGCCCAGGCTTTATCGGACGACAAATTACTTCAACCAGAGCAATTAACCTTTGCTAGTCATGCCTGCTTGTCTGTCTGTTTGTACCTCGGGGGGGGGGGGGGAGCAGAACAGTCTTTCTCATTGACTGCAAATGCATAGGCATGCTCTCTTCTGGTTTCAGTTGGGCCTTGTATAGCTTTCTTGTCAGCATTATTTTTCTGCTCACTGTCTCTCTCACATACACACTGTGCAAAGCTTCTCAGCACTCTTTAGCAGACTGGAGAACCCTTACATGTATCAGCTGGCTATCCTTCAAACTCTGGATTATGCTAGCCAATGCTTTTTCATTCTTTCTCTGGTCCCCATCATCCAGAGCTGCAGGTGGATCAGTAACTATCATCGACAACTCCTCCTTTTGCAGGTACATGTCCATTTTCAGACACCAGGAGAGGTAGTTTGTCTCATTCAGATGAGATACTATGAAACCTCCTTCCATTATGCTGATGGAGTCCATGTTGCCTGCTACCACCATAAACAACTACAAACCACAAGCCTTAACTCCTATGGCTCTGGGTCAAGCTCTTACTGGGTTTCTCCTCTTTCTGGGCCCATAACATTTCAGAGCATGCACAGTCTTATTGCACTGAGATAACCCAGGAGTAAACACAGTAAACAGTGGTTTGTATTAAATGGTGGTTTATCTTACACTATCTACAATATCATATACAAGGAACAATATACATACATGTGCTAATACAGCAGCATCCAATGAACCACAATTACAGCAGGAAACGGAAGAGAGAGAAACACATCATCAGAGCCTTCCCTTTATACAAATGTTCTTAAAGAGACACAGACCCTGCTGAGTCATTTCCATCATTACATTACACCTTACATCTTACATTACATAAGCTGGTTAGCTGTTAAATCAATACCTTGACAAACATGTATTTGGAAATCAATATATCTAAACAACTCGGCCGCGCGAGTTGTGATGGGGGTTTCCCGATACTCCCATGTAACACCTCTACTCCACGAGCTGCATTGGCTTCCGGTTGCCCTCCGGGTGAGATTCAAGGTGCTGGTGATGACCTATAAAGCCCTAAATGGCTTGGGTCCGGGATATCTGAGGGAACACCTGCTGCCGGCATCAAGCTCCCTTCGTCCAGTGCGGTCCCACAGGGAGGGTCTTCTCAGGGTGCCGCCGGTGAGAGATTGCCGGCGGATGACACCCAGGGGTAGGGCCTTCTCTGTGGGTGCGCCTGCCCTTTGGAACCAGCTGCCGGTGGAGTTGAGGACTGCCCCCGACCTCCGTTCATTTCGTCGGGACCTGAAGACCTGGCTCTTCGAGCTCTCTGCCCCAGGCTGAGAATTTTTAATTTTAATTTAGTCCAATTGGGTTTTTTTTAATTAATACAGGGATTATTATAATTTATTTTAATTTGTTTTTAACTTTTATATTTGTGTTTTTAATTACCCTGTAAACCGCCCTGAGTCCTTCGGGAAAGGGCGGTATATAAATGTAATAAAATAAATAAATAAATAAATAAATAAACAGTAAATCGGAAATTTTAGATTGGTAATTGATCTAGATTAGAAAAGGCTGGCTTTTGGAAGAGAACCAGAATTTTCCAGGTTACCCAGCACCATATACTTGAAATTTATCTTCCCGTATTGTCAGTATTAAACAGATTTTATAAGACAACTATTCTTATTCTGCACAGCACTCATCTTTGCTCAGAGAACCCATGCTATATGGATTCTTCAATCCCTCACTCACATTACTATTCTGATTCATGATCCAGTCTAGGTTTCAAAGACAACTAAATTAAGTTCTGACTTTGCTCTTCCCTCCTAACAGTTGGAAGGAAAGAAGGAAGGGGAAAAGAAGGGGAAAAGAGGTTGCATGGTTGAACATTCACTAGGCAAGGCTAGAGTGACCTCCAAAATGTCCCAAGAAAGGAGGAAATGATGAAAGAAGGTCAATAAGAAGAAATGAATTTTTAAGAAAAACTAACTGTATTCCTACTTCAGGGAGAGCCACTTACCCTGGTAACAGCCAAGGTCCCAAAGGAAGGTCTTGCAACTCCTTATCCTTGCCTTTAATGTCACAACTACAGGGAAATCCTGCAGGATGAATTTCCAAAGGAGGCACACACACTTTTTTTTTTTTAGCTAGGCTTTAAGAATCCATATTGAGTCTGTCTGTTCCTTCAGGCTCAAATAATAGAGAAATATGATCTTATTATAATTTGTCATTTATGCTACATCCCAGACAACTTTGATGATGGGCATCAAAAAACAAGTGAAATAATAGAGGTAGTTCTGAAATTTAAACACATCTAGTAAAAGCACTAGTGTTATGTTGTAATAACTCTCTCTCTTGCAAAGTAAAAGATACAATATTCAGCAATGCTTGCATAGGCCCGTAATGGATTTGTTCAGTACACTGCATTCTTTATACAGATCAGTCTTAATCTCATAGTCATCAGAAACTTTTTCATATTATTTCACTGATATTTTTCGGTGAGAATCTCAATTTTTTCACTAAATGCATGCATCTCTACTTGTTTGTGTTTAAAAACATAAATATTTTGAATATACAGGAATAGCGGGATTAAAAAAATGAAGCCGGGAAGAATATATTTCTGTTTTTCTCTGAACCAGCGGCTCTTTTCTATACCCTGCACCCCTAGAACACTTCTGATATATTCTTGCAACTCTTACAGAAGTTAAAAATAAAGGCAACAAATTATGCACATACAGTATAATTTTGAAAACCCAAGTTTTCGCACCCCCTGGGATATCGACTCACACCCCCAGTTGGGAATCCCTGCTCTAAAAAAAATAAATATTATGGTAATTGGAAGAGCCTGGAATGTTAGTGTGGTGCAACAGTAAATCCCAAGACATTAGTTTCAATATCCTTCAAGACACAATACCTACAAATAACTCCACCCTTTATTATTTGGAACACCTCATATACAGCAGAGCCCAGGAGTGAGTGAGTGGTAAGAATTTCTTTCAATCTTTTTTTTTACTCATATTAACGGTGTGTGTTTTAAGCTAGTTTTTTTTTTTCCAGGCAGGCATGAAGGGTTTCCCTTGTAGGTCGAAGTCCCTTATATTCTGAGCACATAATAATAGCATTTAATAACATTCAGATGTTCTTCAGTCCTAAGCAGTAAAGAGGAATATGTGTATAGCAAGGGTGTTTGCAGGATGTTCTCTCCCCTCCCCAAGAATATTTGTTTCATTTATAAAGGCTCAGAAAATGATACACATTGTTTTACACAAAAATTCTCCTCCCTCCAAACTCTTGAGTATTACTATAATCAGAATTACCTGTCCATCAAGTTTCATGATTCACGGTTCCTTTGAATTAGACACCCTTCTGTTCAGCTTTTGCCTTTTTATAACCTTTTATTCAATCTTGTTGTCATCTAATTGCAACTGTCCTTTTCTTTCGATAAGGTAAAGGTAAGGTTTCCCCCGCACATGCATGCTAGTCGTTTCCAACTCTAGGGGCCGGTGCTCATCTCCGTTTCAAAGCCGAAGAGCCAGCGCTTGTCCGAGGACATCTCCGTGGTCATGTGGCTGGCATGACTAGACACCAAAGGCGCACAGAGCGCTGTTACCTTCCCACCAAAGTGGTCCCTATTTTTCTACTTGCATTTTTATGTGCTTTCGAACTGCTTGGTTGGCAGAAGCTGGGACGAGTAACATACATATGCTTCCAAATATATGCTTCCAAATAGCGGTTACATTGTTTTCAAGTATTTTTTTTTTAAGAAATTGCTTCTGATATATTTATGAGATTGTGAAGATAATAGCATATTGTTACTGAATACAATAATGCATCTTGTTATCATAGCATTATCTTGTCAAAGTGAAAATGATTTCAAAGTTATGTGGATTAAACGATTAAATGAACAAATGAACTAAATACTCTTGTGTAATGTTTGACTAAGCAGAAAGGCTAAAATTTGTGTGAAACAACAAATGTGGCAACAGATTCAAACCCTCAAGGTTGCATAGTAATATAAGGTACTCACTCATTATAACACTGCTGTCAACATCAAAAACATATTGGCTTTAATTTGTAATCTTAATCACTTAAAAAATGTCTGGCAAAAGCACAATAATGCTATAAGTTATATTGCTATTTTACAGATACTGAAGATGTTTTTGTTTCTCATGATATCTCTTTTGGTTCTGGAATTCAATGATTCCAAACAATTGTCAAGAACAAAGAACCCTGAAACATTCATGAATATTGTAAGTTTAACATCGTTAATATACTTTAGTATAATATTTAATACATTAAGGGTTGGAACCCCATTGTCAATTCTAATCCGGTTTCTGAATCAAGATTTCATATATAACAATGGTCAAGGTTATACTAGTAAGTTTGCATTTGAATCAGTTATTTTAGAGTTTGCAATGATCAAGGGGTACTCATAGGCCAATGGACACCTCCCTCAATATCTAAATAAGAAGGGAGTATGCAGCTTTGTCTCATTCCTTTGCCAACCTGGAACCCATCTGTTTCACCATATTCTGTCTAGAGAAGAGACTTCCAGATCTACAATATATATGTGGTAAGTTTCTCATGAGGTCAATGAAATGCTCAGGGAATCTCATTTTTTGTAAGGACATTCTATAACAATGTGATAGACATAATCAAAGGACTTTCTATAATCAATAAAGCAGATATTGACTTCTTGCTGGTATTCTTTGGCTTTCTCAATTATCCAGATGTATCAATATTTCATGTTCCTTGGATTTTTAAAAAAGCCAGAGTGAATATCTTGCATCTCTTTTTCTATTCTTCTTTACTTCCTCTTTTATCATGTTGGGTGTCAAGGGCTCTTTAATCTGAACTGGATGATCCTAAGCATTATTTTTCTAGTGTGTGAAATAAAACCATAGTTTGTACAGCTGTTAAGTCTCCTTTCTTTGTTGTTGGAACATAGATTTACTTCTTTGTGACCACTGTGTCATTTTCCAGGTTGACTGGCATACCTTAATTAAAATCTTTACTGATTTTTCTTCTGTTGCTTATCATATTTCTTTTCCTCCCTACTTTTTATTTTATTCAAAAGAAAGTTAAAATACAGAACTCCAAAGAAAAAAAAATCCAAAAAAAGGATAAAACATAAAACAATCAAGACATTTTAAAAAAGTATACCAAAATGAAAAGAAAAAAAAACATGTATACATATATCTCCACTAACTGAATATTGATTAATACATTACTATAATATTGGTTGCTACCCCTTGCAAAACATTCCCCCCCAAATTTTTCAAACTAGTAAATCTACTTGCAAGTTATTGACCCGTCTTTTACATACTATATTAATGATGAAATAGTTAACAGGAATAATAATAATAATAATAATAATAATAATAATAATAATAATAATAA
>JAKJMR010018447.1:248628-263485 GCA_024449315.1 Daboia siamensis | reverse complement strand
AATAATAATAATAATAATAATAATAATAATAATAATAATAATAATAATAATAATAATAATAATGATGATGATATCTCAAAACTCTTTGTTAAGAAACTGTTATTGTAATATACTCGTAGAAAGTTTGCCACAGCATCTTATCTATCCTAAATCATCCCAAAAGTTAAAAGTAATTTGTCTTGGATCAAATATTCATGTTTGTTTATTAATGCCATTTTTTTGTTATCTAATTAAATATAATAAATTCAGTCTCCACAATGGGCCTATCTTCCCAACAAAATCCAAACAGAAACGGTTTCCAGTTAGATGTAATAAATCCATTCTCCAATCTTCCTCAGTCTTTATAGGAAAAAAGGAAAAAAAAAAAACATAAAGGAAAAGGAAAAGAAAAACCCAGAGTCCAGCAAGGGTTGAAATAAATCAGCATTCAATCGCTGGTCAAATTTTAAGAGCAAAAAACAAAGCAAAACAATATATTCAAAAAGTAAAAGTTAAACACTCAGGCATTTTTCTTTGATCTATTTTTAATTTCTTACTATTTGCCTAGTGGTATCATTTAGCATGCCTATTTTGGGTTGGAATATTCTTTTGAATTCAGAGATTTTTGATCTGTCATTGATCTTGTTAAATAGCGGGTGCTTTGGTGCAGGAATGAAGACGAGGTAGCTGAATACAGGGAAACTCATATTTCATTTTGTGCAGAATCTGTACTGAGCAAATGGCTGCAGCTAGCCACTATATATAGTCTAGCCCCTAGACGGCAGCCAATAGGTTTGAAACAACCATTGCCACCTAGGGATAGCCAATTGTAGCATTGGAGACTTGTAGTCTGGGTTGCTGGAGAGCCGTTAGCTGCTCCAGCAACCCACGTGGTATTACTATGAGCCCAGTACATAACAGATCTTACGGTGGTGCAACCATTGATTGCACTACTGTAGATGCTTTCTTGACTTCTGTGACTATACTCAGTAGAAATCTCCTCCAGCCCCAAGAGGCAGGGGCATGACCAATTACTTAATACATTATCAAGTGGCACGTTAGGTCATATGATGCCATTTATAGAGGACTCTTCTAAAGACTGGATTCAGACTGAAACTAGTTAGAATCAAATAAGATTATAAATCAGTGTTGTTGTTTTAATCTGAAACATTTTTCTGGAATAAGACAGATTGAAAATGTTTTCACTGAAACATTTATTCTTAATATTCAATATTCTCCAAATTTGTAAGAATAAATACAGAGTTTTGATATATGATATTTCTCTTTTTATTCCTTTCATAACCTATTTTGATTAAGATCTTTATTCTGGTTTGGCTAAAAGGAAATATTTGACAGAATATAATCTTTATGGACTGAAAGATTTTTACTATAATGGTGCACCTCTCAATAAAGATAAGATAGAGCAATGAATAGGTGATAAGATATCACAGCTTTTTTGGTGTCAACTCAAATCTCCTTGCAGCCACAAAAATATTAGAACTTCAGCAATATGGCCTTATACAGTATTAATTCTGAGAATTTAATACTTCATTATTTAGAACAATGAAAAGGAACAACCTCAAAAATGTGTACATTATTATTGCAATTAGAAATAAAGATCCACCTATGGATTAAAGGAAGCTGAGGATACCGATCTTGGTGATCTTATACAGGAGTCAAACTGGCAGCAGCTATGGAAAGCAGGTGGATTCACTTCAGCTTCAATGCAAGAATTGTAGTGGAAAATTATAATCATTGCCACTGGACTTCTGTCAGATTGGCACATATATTTGTGGAACTAGCTTATTATAATATGCAGTGACATTGCTGTTATTAATATTCCCATCAATTGAAGGGCAGGTTAAAAGTTCCCATCAACTCCACAGGCAAATCTAGCTGGCGGTAAACCTTATGATTAAAGATATTAACCTTTGGTGCCTGAACCTTATTAGCTAAGATTTTATTTTGTAAGGGTGGATCTGCTAAAAAGGTAAACAAGATTAAAAGTTGAATAATACTGATTACCACTTCTCTCTTCCCCCCCCCCCCTGTAACTATAGGATTTCTCCCTTTATTAAGCATGTAGTGTTGCTTAATGTTAATAAACATTTCTGCAAAGGCATATTATCCAACATACTACACATTTAAGACAAGGTTTTGAATGGAGTATCTTTTTTATATCTTTTTCCAGAGTGAGGTCTTACAATATCATGGTTATCCTAATGAGGAACATGAAATCCTGACAAATGATGGTTACTTCCTTACTATCAACAGAATTCTTGGAAAGAAAGCCTTAGATACAACAGGTTGTGTTTTTTTTTTTTTGCTTTTAGTGTTCACCAAAGCAAAGTTTATTAATACTGATTTGCTCTTATGAAATATCCTATCTGTATTCTTATCTTCTGTAGATATCTTCTACAGTGAGAGAACTCTTTCATATGAAGGGGGCAATCATTTGAAGTAATTTATTTGTTCATACATATGGGAAACAGAAGCCACCTTGAAAACAAATGAACACAGAAAAAAACCCATACTGGCCTCAAGCTCGTTTTATTTTTCGTGATATTATTATATCATGTAATAGGAATGTTTGGGGATTTTCCCAGGACTAGATCTCAGTCAAGGAATCTCAAGATGGTCTTGATGACTAAACTACATGCTAATCATTTCATTTAAATGAACATGGGGAAACAGGAAAGAACATAACCTCATTTTTATAGATATATAGTGTTATAATGCCATCCAGATTCAATTTCATGTGAGGTGGGCAGTTATAAACAAACAAACGTATGTACATATGTACGTACGTACGTACGAATGAATGAAAATATGAAGCCAAAGCAAATGTTTGTACTATTCTTTTGCCTTCTAATGTTATTTTGGATTGCATATTTATAGCTCAGTTGTAATTTGGGCCAGATACTTAATTATGGACTTAATTTTTTTCCTCCATAGGCAATTTGATGTAATTACTTTTTTGTTATTTTGTCCTTCTTTTCTTCTTTTCCTTTTTTTTTTGTTTACAGCTTCAAAACTTGCTGTGTTACTGATGCCAGGAATTCTTACAGATTGTGGAATATGGCTAACCAACAAACCCAATAGCAGCTTAGGTTTTATACTGGCAGATGCTGGCTTTGATGTTTGGTTGGCAAATAACCGAGGAAGCAGATGGTGTAAAAGACACCAGCACTTTTCACATAAAGAAGAAGAATTCTGGAATTTCAGGTAAGTTAAAAACATTTGGTGCTGGGGAGGGGGGAGAGTGATAAAACTTCACTTAATATGGGCATGAAGTATGATAGAAGTTCAAAAGATGGATCATACCATGTCTATGACTTGAAAGGAAAACCTAATACCTTGAACTATGAGTTTGATTGGACAGAAGCATCCATGATCATCAGCTGTCAAGGGCATCCACAGCAGAGATTTAAAAAAAATCAAGATGATAGCTATGACTGTGCAATCAAAGTCCTATCTCCTTTTAAACATGTCACAATCCACACACAAAAAGGGCAGGGCTTTGACTGTCATCAACACCAGTCATGGCCACTATCATGATTTTCTTGAAAACCATCCTTCCATACATATTCTTCCCCCAACTGGATAGGTGATTGTTTTCTTTTACATTTCTATTAGATTACGATTTTCAAAATCTTCCCATCCTATAGTTTTATGGAAAACAAGCAATTATAAACACAATTAATGCAAAAATAATCTGGAAAGGGAGATAGTTTGAGTAGCTTACCATGTATTGCTATGGTGATATAAGTTTCATCATCCAGTTCTTTGTTTTGTATTATAATAGATTTAGTCAGCCATATAATTCTTTTATATTTTTTATTCCTTTTATAGTTTTTTTATATATACCTTTTAGGTTTTTTAAAAAATTAACTTTACATATTTTATGTTTCTTAGATTTTAAAATTATCAATTGTTTGTATGTCACCTTTCCAACATTTGGCTATGACTGTAACAAAGATTTGATTGATTGATTGACTTTATTTTGTTTCAGTTTTCACGAAATGGCAATGGAAGACCTGCCAGCTATCATATATTTTATCCTAGCTAAAACTGGACAGAAACAACTTTTTTATGTTGGCTATTCCCAAGGATCCACTATAGGTAAATGCTTGGATTTTTGCAGGGGTGAAAAGGGAAGCAAGGGGATGGAAGGACAAGTGACATGATAAGCATCTTAATGTCATCAGGCAAACGATGCAACGAGATCATGATGCAGGTGACAACATTGTGGCTTGGTACCAGGACATATTATCTGAGTTCATTGTACTATGGTAATCGCTGGCAGGATACAAACTGGCCAGAGCTATAGACTTCTAAGCATTAATTCTTACAGCATATCTATAATTATATTCCTCATTTTATTTTATTTTTAGATTTGTAGGAGAATGGTAAGAAGTAATGAAGAAGTAATTGAACAATTTGTTGGAGACAAAATAATGGAAAGTGTGAATGAAGTGAAACCACTACATAAGACAGAAAAGCCTGTCATACACCATGACCTTCTATTGATTTATCTAGCTAGTTTTATCCAGCAAATGCTAGGGCTTGATAGGGAGCCTTGAGTAAGCAAAACATACATAATCTTTATTGACCCATATCCTTAGATAGGTTGTGCTATGCGACATTCCAAATGGAATGGGATTGCTATCACTAAAACAAAACAAAAACAAAAATCCTTTAATTTGCATTTAAAACAAGTGGCCTTTAATTCAATCCTTGGAATCTGTATAGAATCCTCCCAATTCAA
Source organism: Daboia siamensis (assembly GCA_024449315.1). Lineage (NCBI taxonomy): Eukaryota > Metazoa > Chordata > Lepidosauria > Squamata > Viperidae > Daboia > Daboia siamensis. The sequence continues at coordinate 258,738 of JAKJMR010018447.1, read as the reverse complement.
AAAAAAAAAAAAAATCACCTATGACTGGGTAAAATTCCTATGTGTAATGTGGTAATAAGCCATTATTACTGAATCAATGAAGAAGAAAGTTATGAGCTGTGTGGTGGCCTAGAGGTAGAGCTTTTGCCTTATAATCAGGAGGCTGTGAGTTCGATTCTAGGTAGAGGCAGATATTTTTCTCTCTGGGCGGAAAGAGAAAATATCTGCTGTAAGCAGGAAGCAGGCATCAGGAAGGGCATCCGGCCAGTAAACACTCAGCTCCATTCAGTTGCTACAACTCCACCCTATGCAAGGAATTATAAATTTGTTAAAAGAAAAAAAAATGAATAGGAGGGACAAACCATGTGAAAAAGGGCAAAAATTAAATCTATTATCGAAGTACAACATATAAGAATAGAATAAATTACTTTTAAAAATAACTATTAATAAAATTATTAATAAAAACAAAGCTAGTGGAGGTGACAGTATTCCAGCTGAACTATTCAAAATCTTAAAAGACAATGCAGTAAAAGTGCTACACTCAATTTGCCAGCAAATTTGGAAAACTCAACAGTGGCCACAGGATTGGAAAAGATCAGTTTACATTCCAATTCCAAAGAAAGGCAGTGCCAAAGAATGTTCAAACTATCGCACCATTGCACTCATTTCACATTCTAGTAAAGTTATGCTTAAAATCCCACAAGCTAAACTCCAGCAGTATGGGGACTGAGAACTACCAGAAGTACAGGCAGGATTTCGAAAAGGCAGAGGAACTAGAGATCAAATTGCCAACATACGCTGGATCATGGAGAAAGCTAGGGAGTTCCAGAAAAGCATCTACTTCTGCTTCATTGACTGTGCTAAAGCCTTTGATTGTGTGGATCACAACAAACTGTGGCAAATTCTTAAAGAGATGGGAGTATCAGGCCATCTTATCTGTCTCTTGAGAAACCTATATGCAGGTCAAGAAGCAACAGTGAGAACTGGACACAAAAACACTAATTGATTCAAAATTGGGAAAGGAGTCCGGCAAGGCTGTATACTGTTACCCTGCCTGTTTAACTTATATACAGAGCACATCATGAGAAAGGCAGGGCTAGATGAATCAAAAGTTGGAATTAAGATTGCCGGGAGAAATATCAACAACCTTAGATATGCAGATGATACCACTCTAATGGCAGAAAGTGAAGAGGAACTAAAGAGCCTCTTGTTGTGGGTGAAGAAGGAGAGTGCAAAAGTTGGGTTGAAACTTAACATTAAGAAAACCAAGATCATGGCATCTGGCCCTCTCAATTCTTGGAAAATAGATGGGGAAGAAATGGAGGTAGTGACAGATTTTATTTTCCTGGGCTCCAAGATCACCACAGATGGGGACTGCAGCCAAGAAATTAAAAGATGCTTGCTCTTGGGGAGGAAAGCCATGCCAAATCTAGACAGCACACTAAAAAGTAGAGATATCACCCTGTCCACAAAAGTGCGTATAGTTAAGGCTATGGTCTTCCCAGTTGCAATATATGGCTGTGAAAGTTGGACCAGAAGAAAGGCTGAACACCAAAGAATTGAGGCCTTTGAACTATGGTGCTGCAGAAGACTCCCTTGGACTGCAAGGCGATCAAACCGGTCAGTCCTAGAGGATATCAACCCTGACTGCTGTTTAGAAGGCCAGATCTTGAAGTTGAAACTCAAATACTTTGGCCACCTAATGAGAAGGAAGGACTCACTGGAGAAGAGCCTAATGCTGGGAAAGGTTGAGGGCAAGAGAAGAAGAGGACGACAAAGAATAAGGTGGCTGGATAGAGTCACTGAAGCAGTAGGCATGAGCTTAAATGAACTCCAAAGGTGGTAGAGGACAGGAAGGCCTGGAGGAACGTTGTCCATGGGGTCGTTATGGGTTGGACACGACTTCGCAACTAACAACAACAACAACAATTAATAAAATATGATGGATATAAAAATCCTCATCCACAAAAACATAATAAGAAAACAATTAACATCTAATTAAGGATGTCTGAAGGTGGTAAATTGACAGGAAATCAGTCAGTGAAAATACATTTGAATTCTTTTGCAAAACAGTTGTAGAAGTTCCTTCAGGATAATTCTTAATTCAGGGATTTATCACCATCAAATTGTGTGGATACAATATCCACTTTTTGCTCTAGTGGATATAGTGTAATTATTATAAATAGCCTGTGATTAGTAATGGTTCTGAATAATCATTAATTTTCTTTATTCTTAGGATTCATTGCATTTTCAGCTATGCCAGCATTAGCTGAAAAAATAAAAATCTTTTTTGTATTTGGTCCAATATACTTGGTGAATAATGTCAAACCATGGTATAAGATGATAATCAACATGCATCAGGATATTATAAAGGTATGTGGTTGATGCTGTGGCTTTCAAAGAATGAATATGCTAATTACTTTATTGCTAAGATCTTCTTTAAAAGGCAAGAACAAATTCTATATCAAATGGAATTGCCTTCAGTAGGAGTTAATGGCACTTACATTTGTTTTGGATTATTGCTAACAGGTTTATCATATTGTAAATATTTACAAATATGCTGGGAACCCTGCCAAGGGAAGCTGAAGTAGATACTTTTAGGTTATTCTTCTCTTGGCAGCAGACAGCAAGTTAGGAAGGCCTTTATATTATTATTATTAAACATCACATAGTCATCCAGATGTTCAGACTAGATATGGCATTTTTGTCTACCTATCGAGTCAAGGACCTGGGATAGGCAGATGTGGATGCTTGAACTACCCTTGCTTGCCTTTGCCACAGTCTTTCTATTTGTAGATCTTTGTATTTTGTTATCTTCTCCAGTTCTTTCTCGTCTATTCTGCTGTCTCCAGGCACTGCCACATCCACTATCCAGACTTTTTTGTCTTTCTTATCGACAGTTGCTAAGTCCAGGATGTTATGTTGCAGGTGCTTGTTTGTTTGAATTCTGAAGTCCCAGAGCAGTTTAACGTTATCATTTTCTATGACTTTCTCTATTTTATGATGCCACCAGTTCTTGCTTACAGGCAAATGATATTTCTTGCAGATCTTCCAATGCCCCATTGTTGTTACTTTGTCATGCTGCTGCTTGTAGTCAGTCTGTGCAATCTTCTTGCAGCAGCTTACCAGGTGGTCCACTGTTTCTTCAGCTTCTTTGCATAGGTGGCACTTACTGTCTGTTGCTGTCTTCTCAATTTTGATTTTGTATGCACTTGTCCTTAAGGCTTGGTCTTGTGCAGCCAGAATTAGTCCCTCGGTCTCTTTCTTCAACTTTCCTGCCTTAGCCATTGCCAGGTCTTGTTATTATCTGCTTTCTTAGCTGTTTTTTTAATGTACTGGCCATGTAGTGCTTTGTCTTCCCATGTCTCTATTCTGTTGTTGTTGTTGTTGTTGTTGTTGTTGTTATCATCATCATCATCATCATCATCAGTCATCACACAGTCAGCCAGATGTTTAGACTGGGTTTGGCATTTTTGTCTACCTATTGAGCCCTTACCAATGGCTGGTATTGCCCAGGTGTTGATTGCCTTGATGTTAATTCCTTGATTGAATTTGGACTTTAAGATCTTCTTCACTCTCTTGATATATTCATCTCTAATCTTTTTCTTGACTTCAGTGTGCTTGATGTCAGCTTAAAGGATACCCAAGTATTTATAGTAATCATCCTCATCCAGACTCTTAATGTTATTTTAGTGGGGTTATTTTTCCTTGTTTCATAATGAGTGTGGCACATTTGTCTAATGCAAACTCCATTGCAATATCTTGGCTATATATACGGACAGTGTTGAGCAGAGATTCTACTTCAGATGGTGTTTTTCCATACAGCTTCAGATCATCCATGTAAAAGAGGTGGGATAGTCTGACAGATGTTTTTGATGTTTGATAGCCATGGCCTGAGTTATTCAGTGTTGTTGACAGAGTAAACAGTGCAATGACAAATAGTAGTGGTGATAGCAAATCTCCTTGAAATATTTCTCTCTTGATATTAACCTCTCCCAGTCTCTTAGCATTGACCTGCAACTGTGTCTTCCATTGTGCCATCGATCTTTGCATAAATTTTCTGATGTTTCTACTGACTCCTATTATTCCTAGGTCCTTGATTATCGAGTCATGTGGCAGAGAATTGAATGCTTTTTTGTAGTCAATCCATGCTACATTTAGGTTTATCTTCCTTCTCTTGCAGTTTTCCAAAAGCATTTTGTCAATTAGGAGCTGATCTTTTGTTCTTCTGCTATTGGGGTGGTTTCCTTTCTGCTCAGGTGGAAAGAGATTGTTTTGTCTTTTAAAGTATTTTATTAATTTTCTACTATTACAGTTCATTAGTGTTTAATGAGCAACATGTTGTCTGGGCTGATTTTTTGCTTAGTAATAAAAGTTAAGTTCTTACTCTCTGTCTCGTTTTTCCAGCCATTGATAAAATAAGTTCCATGTTTGAAAGTATCCTATGTCTTCTTTTTCTTTGATTCTCAATGTAAGTCTGTCCATTTCAGCACAGTCTTGATTATCACTTCATCCAATGGTGTTATCTCATTTTTCCAGTGCTGAGCAAATACAATCCTTGCTGCTATTAATACATGTAATGTTAAATATACATTTTGTTTATCAAATTTTTCTGGAATTATACCTAATAAAAAGATTTCAGGTTTAAAATCTACATGTTTCCCTAACATCTTTTCTAACCAAGTATATATTTTTGTCCATTTTTTTTTTTTTGCTTTAATACATTTCCACCACAGGTGATAATATGTACCAGGATTGTGATTACACTTCCAACATTTACTAGATATATTTTTAAACATTTTTGCTAATCTAACAGGTGGAAGATGCCATCTATTGAACATTTTATATGGGTTTTCTATATACGAATTTACCATTGTCAATTTATAGTTTCTTTCCCAAAGGTTTTGCTATTTCTCTAATTTTATATTATATCCAATTTTTTTTGCCCATATTATCATTGTTTCTTCCATTTTCAGATTTGCTAAAAAATTATACAATTTTAAAATCAGTTTTTCATCAGACGTCAGCAACATGTGATCAAACATTATCTGGTCTTTATAAAAATATGTTTATCATACCTCAATTGCATTAGCAGTTGGGGCCACCATAATAAGTCAATACCCTGATCTTTTAACTCTTGTTTAGATTTTAATTTCCCATCTGCATTCAGAATATCCTTATATGTTAGAATTTTCTCAAATTTAATTAAGTTTGGGTGAACTAATGCTTCTATCGTTGATAGCCATCCTGGAATTTTTGTATAGATTTTTGGTTTTATCTTTTCCCATACAAATAATAATGTGTTTCTTATGTGATGGTTTTGGAAATATCTGTGGGTTTTATTCTTTTCATACCATAAAAATGAGTGCCATCCAAATTGTAATGTCCTTCTAAATATAACGTTCTGAGGGTTATCCATTCTTTTAACCATGTTAAGAGTGCATGCTTGGTAGTATAGGATCAATCTCCTAGTACAAATTCTCCATTTTGTTTAGCTTCTTATAGCATTTTCAGTTTAATTTTGGCTTTTCTTCCTTGCCAAACAAATTTTGAAATCAGCGTATTCAAATCATCAAGAAACTTTTTCTCTATTTTTATAGGTACTGTTTGAAATAAAAAAGGAGTTTTGGTAAAATATTCATTTTCACAATAGCTATTCTTCCTAAGACTGATAGTTGTCAGTTTTTCCATTTTTCCAAATCTATTTTTATTTGATTTAATAATTTTATATAATTATCTTCTTTTATCATTGCACATCTTGCTGTTAAGTATATTTCCAAATATTTAACTTTCTTAACTATTTGTAAGTCTATTTTTTCTGACAGTTGGGGTTTTTTGCTTATCTGTAAGATTTTTAACTATAACTTTGGTTTTTTTCTCTGTTTATTTTCAATCTTGCTACTTCTCCAAATTCTATCCTTTTCAGTATTTTAGAAGTTGTTTCCAGTGGTTCTTCTAAAATGAATACCAGGACATCTGCAAATACTTGTAGTTTATACAGTGGTGGGATTCAAATACCTAAACAGCCAGTTCTATTATGTGATGCGGGCCTGGGCCTCCGATGCCTAGAATGGACTTCCAGAAATGGCATCAAAGTGTTTTATGTATTGATGTGAATCATATGGGCAGTTATAAATAAGTAACTGTTGTGTACATTTAAACTGGTTTTGCAAGCTTGTGTTTTGGGTGGGAAAATTGCTTTAATTTCATTGGCTGCCACCTATCAGGGTCCGTATAAATATATGTCAAAGCAGCTGTTAGAGTCACTTCTGTGTTAACTTAATAAATGTTCTATTGTTTTCACCTTCACCTCATCAGTCCCTATGATCTCAGTACACAACAGTGGCGATGAGGATGGGATGTGCTGCTAAGGAAGAAGGAGCCAAGAGTCACTAGGGATAAGACCAGGCATCAGTGCCCTGGTAGGAACGACGTTCCCCCCTCTGCCTGCCAGCAAGCCACACTGGAGGCATCCACATCCTCAGATTACCCATCCCTATGATCAACACAAAAGCCCTTAGCAGCACAAGGCATTGAGAGGTTAGTAACAGCAAGCCATGGCAAAGGTTGGCAAGCTGTCAGAGTTTGACATGTTGCACCCAGAGCGATGGAGCTCATACGTTTCATGAGTCAAAAACTACCTAAGAGCGAACCAAGTTCGGGAAGATGACTTAAAGGCTGCAACGCTGCTATGTGTGTGTGGCCAGGCAACGTTTGATATAGCTGAGAATTTAGTCACCCCAGCAACTCTAGAGTTGGTTGCCTACTCTGAGCTCAAGAGAAAACTCAAAGAGCACTTTGAACCAAAACTCTCCATCATCACCTGGAAACATGCATTCGAACAGAGGGAAAAGCAACTGGGTGAGATAGCTGCCAAATTTGTGGCCACACTGAGACAGGCGTCCAGGCTCTGCGACTTCCCAGGAAGATAGGCTCAGGGATAGACCAACTGGTATGTGGCCTGAGAAACAGGGATCTACAGCAGAAGCTGTTCATGAAACAGACTTTGTCATTCCAAGAGGATGCTGGGGGAACCATCAAAGTCTTACTGCCCTCCAAGAATAACCCCAGCCAAGTAACCGTCCACCATGAAGACTCCAAAAGAACTGATGACTTAGGCATGGACAATGAGATTGACCGGCTGCAGAAGCTACCAGAAAAAGGGTGGCAGCCACTTGAGAAGGCAGTTCCTTTCACTAGCTGTGTGGGCTGTGGAGGCAGACACCAGCACTCTGAGTGCAGATTCCGTACAGCAGTGTGCTGAGCATGTGGCAAACAAGGCCACATCACCATCATTTGTAAAGGTCGCCAGAGGGACTCTCTGCAAGAAAAATTCCCCAGGATAGGTACTGGGGCCCCAGGGCAAAACAGAGTTGGATATTGCTCCAGTAGAAGGAACATCTTTAGAACAGGAGCCCACTCCCCTCTTTAAGAAAAGCGTAGGCTTAAAGTCAAGCTTCAAGGAATTCCATGTTCAATGGAAGTGGACACCGGGTCAGCCCTGTCCACAGTTTCTCAAAGAACTTTTAACTACATTTGCAGTCACAGTGGCAAAAGAGTTAAACTCAAGCCATCAAATCTAGTGTTGACAGATTGTCAAAACTCCTGTGTAGTGGTTAAAGGGGAAGCTATGCTATGCAATTCAAAGAGTTTGAGGGTTCCCTCGATTTTGTGGTAGTCGAGGGGCAGCACACAAGCCTTATCGGGTTAGACTGGTTTGATGCCCTGGGCATCCATCTGTCTGGCATAAACAGAATGCAAGTAGCGAACCTCACGACTGTATGCCAGGAATATGTTGATGTTTTCAGCCTGTATTTGGCAAATACGCGGCCTCCCTGTAGTGATGCCAAGATATGGCTGACTACAGTTACCAGATTTGCATGCTGCTGAAGTGCTTTATTAATAGTGCACTTATAATCTGCGCATATGTGCACCTCACCATTGTGCTTAAGTGGTGTGACTATAGGAGTCTCCCACAAACTGCTATTTACTGATTGCAACACACCTTGCTGCACCAACTTATCTAACTCTGCATCAATCTTAGGCTTGATCCTGATTGGGGTTACAGTTGGATCAAGATGGAGAGCAATTGGAGCTCCCTTCTAGGTCTTTATGGACCACAAGCCACTTCTTGGTCTGTTCACTACAAACAAACCCCTCAGATCCTCTCTCCATGGATGCTGAAGTGGTCCATCTTTATGACAGCCTATAGTTACAGGCTAGTCCATAAGACAGGTAAGGAAATGGGCCACACTGACACACTCAGCAGACTGCCTCTGCCTCACACTGAACCAGACCCCGTACCTGCTGCATGCATCCTGGCAATTCAGGACTTGCCAGAGTCTCCCCTTCATGCAGGGGATGTGGCTACTGAAACAGCCACTGACAAAACACTCAGTTGTGTTTTGAACTGGGTGCTGAGTGAGTGGCCAGAAGCCAGTCTGGGAACAGAAATTCACAGCTTCATCAGAAGGAAGGATGAGTTGTCAGCTTACAAGGGCTGCATTCTTTGGGGAAATCGAGTCATAGTTCCACACTCTATGAGGACTAGAGTTTTAGAATCTCTGCATGAATAGTCAGGATGAAGGCACTCACGAGAAGCTACCTGTGGTGGCCAGGGTTGGATAAGGATATTGAGGTCCAAGTAAAAGGATGTCATGTTTGCCAGCAATCCAGACCTGAAATGCCTCAAGCCCCAGTACATCGCTGGGAAACCACGCAAACCCCATGGTCTAGGATTCACATAGACTATGCGGGACCATTCCAGGGACAGCAGTTCCTCATTGTTGTGGATAGTCACTCCAATGTATCTAAAATAATCCTTAAGTTATTTTTAATTTATCTTTTTGGAAAAAATCCATTTTGATCTGGATGAATAAATTCAATCAAAAATCTTTTCAGTCTCTCTGCTATTAGTGACAAAACTAGTGGACCAGAGGAATGCTGTAGATATAATTTACTTGGACTTCAGTAAGGCATTTGATAAAGTAGATCACAACCTACTACTTGACAAGATAGAAAAATGTGGGTTAGATAGCATTACCACCAGATGGATTTGTAGCTGGCTGACAGGCTGTACTCAGCGTGTGGTCCTCAATGGAACCGCATCTACATGGAAGGAAGTGTGTAGTGGGGTGCCCTAGGGCTCTGTTCTGGGCCCAGTGCTCTTCAATATCTTCATTAATGATTTGGATGAGGAGATAGATGGGGAACTCATCAAATTTGCAGATGACACCAAGCTGGCAGGAATAGCCAATACTCCAGAAGATAGGCTTAAGATACAGGAGGATCTGGATAGACTCGAACACTGGGCACTATCTAACAAAATGAAATTCAATGGTGAAAAAAGTAAGGTTCTACATTTAGGGAGGAAAAATCAAATGCATAGGTATAGTATAGGTGGTACCTTGCTCAATAGTAGTAACTGTGAGAGGGATCTCGGAGTCTTAGTAGACAATCACTTCAATATGAGCCAGCAGTGTGCTGCAGCTGCCAAAAAAGCCAACACAGTGCTAGGCTGCATTAACAGAGGGATAGAATCAAGATCAAGTGAAGTACTAATACCACTTTACAATGCTTTGGTAAGGCCACACCTGGAATACTGCATCCAGTTTTGGTCACCACGATGTAAAAAAGATGTTGAGACTCTAGAAAGGGTACAGAGAAGAGCAACAAAGATGATTAGGGGGCTGGAGGCCAAAACATATAGGGAACGGTTGCTGGAATTGGGTATGTGTAGTTTAACGAAGAGAAGAGTGAGGGGTGACATGATAGCAGTGTTCCAATATCTCAGGGGCTACCACAAAGAAGAGAGAGTCAAGCTATTCTCCAAAGCACCTGAAAGCAGGACAAGAAGCAACAGATGGAAACTAGTCAAGGAGAGAAGCAACCTAGAACTAAGGAGAAACTTCCTGACAGTTAGAACAATTAACCAGTGGAACAACCTGCCTCCAGAGGTGGTGAATGCTCCAACACTGGAAGCTTTTAAGAAAAGACTGGACAGCCATTTGTCTGAAATGGTATAAAGTTTCCTGCCTGAGCAGGGGGTTGGACTAGATGACCTCCAAGGTCCCTTCCAACTTTTTTATTATTATTATTATTATTATTATTATTATTATTATTATTATTATT
>JAKJMR010018447.1:195057-248618 GCA_024449315.1 Daboia siamensis | reverse complement strand
TTATTATTATTATTATTATTATTATTATTATTATTATTATTATTATTATTATTATTATTATTGAAGCAGAGATTCTGTAATCCACATTTAATAGTGATATTGGTCTATAATTTTTTTATCTGTGTCAAATCTGAGTCCTGTTTTGGTATTAAAGTAATATTTGCTTCGGTCCATGTTTTTGGTAATTTAGCCTAAGGGACGTGGTGGCTCAGTGGGTTAAGACGCTGAGCTTGTCGATCAGAAGGTCGGCAGTTTGGCGGATCAAATCCTGAGTGCTGCGTAACAGACTGAGCACCTGTTACTCGTCCCAGCTTCTGCCAACCTAGCAGTTCGAAAGCACGTAAAAATGCAAGTAGAAAAATAGGGACCACTACGGTGGGAAGGTAACAGCGTTCCATGCACCTTTGGCATCTAGTCATGCCGGCCACATGACCACGGAGACGTCCTTGGACAAGCGCTGGCTCTTCGGCTTTGAAACGGAGATGAGCACCGGCCCCTAGACTCGGAAACGACTAGCACACATGTGCGGGGGAACCTTTACCTTTACCTTTTAATACCTCATTGCAAAGTTCTTTCATTGGTGAGCTTAGTGTATCTTGTAAACATTTGTAGAACTCTGTGGGTAGCCCATCTGGTCCCAGGGTTTTATCTTCTTTTTTTTGTTTTTTTATAGGTTCCATCACTCCCATCATTGTAATTTTTTCATTTAGTATAATTTTAAAGTTCTCTTTAATTTTTGGTAGATTAGCATTTTCTATATATCGTACTATTTCCCGAGATATTTCTTCTGTATTATATAATTTTTGATAAAATTCTTTAACTATTTTTATTGCATCGTTTTGAAATTGTAAACCACACTTCTCATCTTGTATTTTGTTTATCAGTTTCTTCTCTTTCTTTTTTCAGTTTATAAGCGAGCCATCTTCCCAGCTTATTTGCATTTTTGAAAAAGTTTTATTTTGCCCTTTTAATTTGTTGAGCCACTTTCTCTGACTCTATCAAGTTTAGTTTATGTTTTATCTTCATTTGTCTTCTCACAGCTTTCTTTTGTGGACATATTTGTAATTTTAACTCCAGTTTCTTAAATTCTTCCCTTAATATTGTAGATTGTTGTTTTTTTCTTTGTTCTTTTTAACTATATATGTTATAGCTAATCCTCTAAAATATGCTCTGGCTGTATCCCATACATTCTGAATTGATGTCTCTTTTTTATTTTCTTTAAAAAGAAGAATTTTATTTCCTTTAATGCTGGTTCTATAAATTGTTTCTCTTTTAACAGGGATTGATTCAAAGTCCATCTTGATTTCTTCTTTACTCCTCTCCATGTCAGCTTTATCAGACTGTGGTCTGCCCAGATATTAGCTTCTATCTCAATCTCATGTATGTTAGTTCTTAATTCAGGGGACATCCATATCACATCAATTCTGGACCAAGATTTGTGTCTATCTGAATAAAATGTATACTGGGTCTCTTTTGGGTTTTTTTCTCTCCAAGTATCCTGTATACAGATTTCTTCTGTCATTCTAAAGAATGGCTTAGGCAGTATCTACATAAAGCTACTCCTCTTTTCTTTTGATTGGCTGATGTAGGAAAGAGATTGTTTTCAACTAGGTGCTCTTGGACTGTATCAGCTACCAGACCAGTTAGCAATTTGAAAGTTGTTGCAATTTTGGAATCTGTAGGGAAGTAGCACCTTAACAGGCTACATGACAGTTTTGCTTTTTACTCTTGATGAACAAAGTGTCCTAAAGTATTTTACGAGTGTGTACAATGGATTAGTTTTCTGAAGAGGAGAAGAATGAGATGTAGACCATTTGAACTTTGAAGGACATAATTTTATAATAACATTTTGAAAACAAACTTGGAATATGCAAATTTGAAAGGACAGAACAAGTTCAAATACATCGAAAAATGATTTGAATTGTTTTATTTACAGGTTACATTAGGCAGAAAAGAAATTTGCTTGCTACCTAATAACATAACACGGATATTGATCACTAAGTTTTGTGATATGGCTTTATGGAGAAAAATATGTGCGAATATTGCGTTGTCCGGTGGTGAAATTAGTGAAAACAATGTAAATATGGTATGTTTATTGCACATTTTAAACAAACTACTTTATTTCAAAGGGTGACATAAATGTACCAGTTAAATGAAAATGACTTTTTTTAAAAAAATATTCTTCTTCAGAGTCGTCTGGATGTCATTGTATCACATTTATTTGGATGTACATCAACAAAAGTTCTCTTACATTGGAAACAGGTAAAAATTCTGAAATGTGAAACTGAAAATATGAATTTTACTCACCTGGAATAGGAAATGCCCTCTTTGATCTCTTTTTTCATAATAAATGCTTTTCTCCCCAAATAAAATAAAAATATAAATTTATCATTAATTGCAAAACTAATTTTTACTCATTCTCTCCATTAGCCTTCCTGAATATATTTATTTATACCATTATTTATAGAGCCTACACCCAAAAGGACTAGGGCAGTTGGCAGGACAAACAACAATTAAAAACTATCAGCTAATTTAATCTAATCCCTGGGACAGCCTAAGAGTTTGCAAGCATTTAAATGCTCCTTATCTAATTGAACAGGGTATTCTAAAGGGCAGGGCCCTGACTGAGAAGACATGTGGACAAACCTCCACTGTCCCCCACTAAGTAGGAACGCTTCTTCTCCAAGGGTTCACTTGAATTTGGAGTTGGCAAATCAGCTGGCAAAGTAGCACCCACAACACAGGTATTACTTTACTAAATGTATTTACTTTAGTGATTGGACAAGCTGCTGTATTTTGAATCAGTTGAAACTTTTCAGTTATCTTCACAGGCAAAGTAAGTTCCATAGTCTGTCAGGTTACAAGCGTTAGTCCTCAAAATCAGGAAAGACACATGTTGATTCTTCCAAGCAGAGTTCTTTATTGTTCTACACTTATAGACAGAATCTTGCCATACCTGTTCTGTTCCAGCCTACGGCTGGCCCTGTTTGAACATCAGGGACAACCCCTTTTTATAGTCAACAGGCTGGAAAAAACCTAACCAAATTTATTTACAAAGAGTTCAAACAAAAGTTAAATGAAAAGTTCAAGAGTTAAACCAAAAGTTCAAACAAGAGTTAAACAAGAATAACAGACCAGGACTCTAGCAGAAGATCTTCAAACGGTTGCCTTCAGCAACCAGCACCTCCCACACCTTCCCTTTTTATCAGCAGTCCCAAGGCGTTGCTTCTCATTGCCTTCTCCTGAGGTGTCTTATTGCCTTCCTCTGTTCTGCTCTGCTAGATTGCCTCCTGCTCCTAGAGTCCCTGAACAGAGCCAGCTGTGGATTGTCTTCTTACAATCCCTCGTACTCACACGGCTGAGTCTGATGAAGAACAAGATGGGAGGGGCCAGGCTGACAGTCCTGCAGTGCATCAGAACCTTCCTCTGACACCAAAGGCTCTCCCAACCCTTCTTCCTCCTCTTTAGAATCATCCGACTCAGCTGCTGGAACCACAGGCTGACACTGAATCACAACAATTTCAAAGAATCCTGTTTACTATCTGCATCTGGCATATACTCTGAGAACTTTTATTGAGAAACTTCTTCACCCTTCTTCCCTCTCAGAAAATATCTGGACTGAGCTGCTGCTTATTCTTATGGAATGCACTCCCTATCTCCTTGGAATCCAGCTTACTATCTGCCACCCCATCAAGGCAGTGAATCATTATTACCAGTACATCTGAATTCATCTATTGGCACACCAGACAAAGCTGGGCAACAGTCCTCTGTAGTTGCTCCATTTATTATTTGTGATAGAACTTTATCCAGATTTCCAGAAGGGAGGGAGTGCATTTCAGATGAGCAAAAGACAGAACAGATTGTGAGGGGGAAAGACAATCATTTATAGCTACAAAGCTAAAATTGGCTGCATTGTGACAAGTTTAAGAAAATCGTGCCCTTGAGAAATGAGATATTAGTGGTGTTGGTTTTTATTTATTTATTAGGGAACTTAAAATTCCAATCTATCAAAAAAAAAAAAAAAAAAAAAAACAGGTTAGGAAAGTTATTTTGTTCCAGAATGACTCCCCCCCTTCTATTCTGTGTAGCTTTGTTCTAACTTATTCTAAAGGATTATATAAATAGTTTTAATGGGAAGCTTTAGAAAATTGCATTTTTTTTAAAAAAAATTAAAAATAATTTACAAAAGTGGTTTCACATATTTTTCTGTTGTCTTTTTCAGGTTTATGAAACTGGGCAGTTTAAACAATTTGATTATGGTTCTAAGAACATGGAAAAATACAATCAGGTAGACAAAGTTTTTTTAAAAAATGAAAGCTATATTGCAGATAAATAAGAATGAAGATAAAGCAGATACAAAGTTGTAACTTTTTTACATAATACCATTATATTTAACAAATCATCCTGGATTCATCTGAATTTTATTTTGATTAAAGGCAGGAGTGTCCATCTTTGTATCAATGAAATGCTGTTCTATCAAGTATAAGCAATATCTACTCAGACATAGCTCTCAGGAAATTAAAAAAAGAATGTCTATTCCTATAGTAGTTTTTGTACATTTGCCTGAGACTGGTGACAGTACTTCTAGTCAGTGGTGGGATTCAGCCAGTTCACACCACTTCGGCATATCCGGTAGCTAATTTTTTGTTATCCAGGCCCAAAATGGACTTCCAGAAGCGGCAACCATACAGAGAACAGTTTGCTCACATATTTGAATCCCACCACTGCTTCTAGTGTACAAGGTACTGAGTCCCTCTTAAATCACATGGAAAAGTTATTTTAGGACCAATTAGCAGGAATTAAAAGAATTAGAGATAATGAGTGAAGCTTACTGTGTTAATAATATTAAAAGGATTATTTTCAGATTTTTATGTGGTTATGGTTGAATAGGGAGGAGATAGAAAGGCATGTAGGTAGATTGCTCAAAAATAGAAGATCTGTTATGATATGGAATACTGATAACCACGTAGCATGAGATGAATAACAAAAGTGCATTATATTAACAACCATCCCAAAAGATAAGTCAGTATCCTTAGAGCTATCCTAAGGCTAAAGGGAAGTAGCAAAGCTAAATGATTCAAAACACCAGGTTACATACAACAATATTACAATACTAGCAATATTTAGTTGTAATGAGATTTAATAAAATTTTTATCTTCTCTTTAGATGAACCCTCCCTTTTATGATATAAGAAGCATGAATATCCCAACCATCGTGTGGGGTGGTGAAAAAGATAAAATTTCTACATTAAAGGATACTGAACTGCTTCTCCCTCTTCTTAATAATCTGATCTCTTACAAAATAATTCCTCATTGGAAGCATTATGATTATCTTTTCGGGCTTGATGCACGTCAAAAATTGTATGATGAACTTGTTGACATACTTCAGAATTTCCAATAACCTGGGGATCATCTAATAAGTCAGCAGCAAACATGGCTGTAGTGTATGCCTTTAAAGCATACACGGAAATGTCAGCACAGCAGGGGGCTGGACAGCTCCAGGCTATAACTGCTTTGGCGGGAAAGCCTGAATAGAGCGAGTCGTTGACAGCTCCAGGCCATGGTCAGCTCTAGCGGGAAGCCAGGGTTTAAATCCATTGGCCACCTGCACTGGCGGGAAGCCCAGGTTTAAATCTATTGGTCACCATTCACCTGGGCAGGTATAAAGAGACACCAGGTAACCCCTTTGCCCCAACTTCATTTCTGACTGAATAAAGAAATACTACCCAGCTCAAGTGTCCATCTCTCCATTCAACCACGCGACATTGCACTGGCACTCCAAAACGTTTCTTTAACAGATGAAATGCATGCTTCACTAAAGCAGAATTGTCTAATTCTTTTATCTGATTACTTTTAAAAAAGATACCTTTTAGAAAAGTTAATGTAGATGCCTTGAAACAATGCAACCTGGGGATTCTAAACTTTGCGAAGACTCACAGGGTAAAGTGTAATAAGAGAAAGATAATGCCAAACTGTAAGAGCTGAATGAAGATTCTCACAATTCAACAGACTTTCCCTTCTTCTAGTTTCAATAGCAAAAAGCAGTGTTCAAGAGGACGTGTTAAAAAAACAACAACCTCAAAATGGTAGCTGTGAAAAGATGACCTAAGCTTTACTTTCCATTGTACATGTGCTGTCCTTGCATGCATTTCTAAAGGGGGTGGGGTTTTATCTTTTTGCTGCAACTTCCATCTTTTTTAATGTAGTAATGTTATGAAAGATTACAATTAACAATAAAAAGTAATACCATCTAGAAAAGAATGAAGAGAAAAAATAGAAGGTGAAGAAGGGAAAAAGAAAAATAGAAAGGAAATAAATATAGTAAAGAAAAAGGAAAAGAAATATATATAAAGAAATAACTTTCCCCTTCACCACCAGCATGTCCGTGATGAGTTAAGATATGTTGCAACTAATCTTTCTTGGTACATGGAGATTGTAATGTATTGGCCTTGTATGTATAATTCACTTGCTTATGTTAACTGTTGCTTAATGGTTGACCTACTTTCTGTATGTTGTAATGGTTACTGGGCTGAGCTAGAATTTGCTGTCTCCGGGCAGTTAAGTAGGTTTGGGATGGGAAACTGCTCCTTCAAATCTATTGGTCGCCGCCTAGAGGCCAACCGTATAAATAGCTGTGCAGCAGCTATTAGCTTGCTTCTGTTATGTTCTGACTGAGAATAAACCTGTTGCTGTTGAACACTTCGTCTCGCTTAATACCTTCAAGAACTGAATACTTAACACTGGCGATGAAAGTGGCATGTGCTACTTCATCATAAGAGACTGGACTATCTAGGAGGTGAGGCCAGCCCAGAGCCTGGCAGGAACTACGTTCTCCCCCTTGATCTGCCTAGCAAGCCGCACTGGAGACCACCACACCCTAAGGATCCATCCTAGGGCCTACAGAGAAGCCAGCAGCACAAGGCAATGTGAGAAACAAGCAACAAAGACTACTCACCATGGCAAAATTCGGGAAGCTGGAATAGATCGACGTGAGATGGGGCGTCTTACATTTTCCCATGTACAAAACTACCTCCATGCCAACCAAGTTGGTGAAGATGGGTTGAAGGCCGCAACCCTCCTCTGCTTGTGCAGCCCAGCCACCTTCAATATCACCAAGAATTTGGTTGTTCCTGCACCATTTGAGTCCGTCAGCTACACAGACTTGAAGAAAAAGCTAACTCTGAGCCAAAGTTATCCGTGATAGCATAGAGGCATGCCTTTGAGCAATGCAAACAACAACCCAGTGAGTCAGCAATGGAGTTCATTGCAGCTGTTCGGCAGGTGTCTCAACTATGTAATTTCACTGATTTAGAAGAGAGACTAAGAGACCACTTAGTCTGTGGACTCAGGAACCGAGAACTCCAACAAAATTTTTTTGCCAAGGAGACTCTCTCGCTACAAGACGCCTTGAAGAAGGACATGGTAGACAAAGCCACGGGAAGGGCTATGAAAGCATTGTAGCCTGCCAAAAGCATGCAGAGCAACAAAGCTGTCCACCACGAAGACACTGAGCGAAGGGAAGACACCGACTCTGACTACGAAGGCGATAAGCTACAGAGGCACCAGGAGAAGGGACCGAGGCAATCTGAGAAGGCAGTTCCATTCCTTAGGTGTATGGGCTGTGGAGGCCACCATCAACATGCGGAATGTTATTTTTGGACAGCCACATGCCGGGCATGTGGAAAACCAGGCCACATTGCCACTGTCTTTCGAGGTCACCAGCGGGACCGCCAACCGGATGACTCATTCAGAAGAGGTACTGGGACCCTGGGGCAACACTGAGTAGGGTTCTGCTCTAGTTGAAGGAGTGTGTTCCGCACTGGTGCCCACGGACCACTTAAGCAGAAGTTTTGATTGCAAGTCGAGCTTCAGGGAGTTCCATGTAAAATGGAACTGGACAGAAGTTCAACTGTGTCCATCATCTCCATCAGAACCTTTTGGCACATATGCAGCCGCAGCAACAGATGGGTCAAACTTCGACCGTCTAACATTTTATTAACAGACTTCCAGAATTCCCGAATGAGTCAAGGGTGAAGCCACAATTGCTGTGAAATTCAAGGGTTTTTCAAGCCCGCTAGAGGTTATTGTGGTGGAAGGCCAACGAACGAGCCTCATAGGGCTCGATTGGTTTGATGCATTGGGCATTCAAGTAACTGGCATTCACTGGACACAGGTGGCAAATTTGTCTTCAGTCTGCCAAGAGTTTGCAGATGTTTTCAGTCCAAGCCTGGGAGAATACAAGGGCCCTCCGATAGCTTTTAAACTTGACCCCTTGGAAATGCCAATCTGGGTTAAGCCCTGTCGAGTGTCTTTTGCATTAAAGCACAAAATCGATGCAGAGCTGGATAAGCTCTGGGGGTATAACAGCTGTAGACAGTGGGCTGTGGGAGACCCCCTTTGTAACACCACTCAAGGCCAATGGAGAAGTACGAATATGTGCTGAGTATAAGTGCACCATTAACCGGGCACTTCAACAGCATGCGTACCCAGTGCCAGTTGTCAGCCATATTTTGGCATCCTTGAAGGAAGGCTGCGTGTTCACTAAATTAGATTTAGCACAGGCCTATCAACAGCTGTTGGTGGACAAGGCCATGGCAGCTGCCCAAACCATTGTTACACCCAGGGGAGCCTTCAAGGTCAAGCGCCTACAGTTTGGGGTGAGTGTGGCCCCAGGGATTTTTCAGGGAGTGATGGAGCATCTGCCCCTACTTCAATGATGTACTCATCACTGAGGAGTCTACAGAGGTCCTGGCTGAATGGCTTAGAGCCATCCTTCAGCAGCTGCATGCAGCGGGACTCAAATTTAAAAAAGAGAAATGAAAGATTGGGTTACAGTCGACTGAATTCCTGGGATTCTGTATTTATGTCAATGGCATCATCCTGCGGAGTCAAAGCTGAAAGTGATTCAGCTGGTACCAAGCCCTAGGTCCAAAGGAAAGCTCCATGCTTTCTTGGGTCTTCTAAATTTTTATCACGCATTCCTCCCCAATAAGGCCACAGTGGCAGAGCTGTTACATTGTCTCTTAGACAAAAACACTCAGTGGAAGTGGACAAATGTCCAAGAAAGGAGTTTTCAGGCAGTAAAATCATTGTCCTTGAACTCGGTGCTCATGCACTTTAATGAAAATCTGCTAGTTTGCATCGCGTGTGATACATCCCCATATGAGATTGGGGTTGTGTTGAGCCATTTGTCAGCTGATGAGATACAGTCTCTCATCACCTATTATTCGAGGACCCTGTCTTCAGTTGAGCACAATTATGTGCACATTGACAAGGAGGCCTTGGCCATTGTGGCCAGGGTTAAAAAGTTCCATGACTATTTGTATGGCCACCAATTCATGGTCTTCACTGACCACAAGCCCTTGCTAGGATTATTCACTACAGACAGATAGACGCCTCAGATTTTTATCCCAGAATGTTGAGGTGGTGTACAGTATATTCCTTTCAGCCTATATCTATAGGCTGGTTCACAAACCAGGCAAAGACATGGGCCACACAGATGGCCTTAGCAGATTGCCCTTGTCACATGTGGAGCCAGATCTGGTTCTGGCTGCATGCATTTTAGCCATACAGGATTTGCCAGAGTTCCCTCTCCATGTTGAAGATGTAGCTTCGGAGACAGCAGCTGACAAAATCCTTAGCCATGTACTGATGTGGGTTCATACAGGATGGCTTGAAAATAGCCCAGGACCAGAATTCCAAAGTTTTTTAATGCGAAAAAATGAGCTGTCAGCTCATAAGGGGTGTATCCTTTGGGGCAGTAGAGTCATAGTCCCCAGCTCACTCTGGCCTAGGGTTCTTCAGTCTCTGCATGAAGGCCATCCGGGAATAGTCCGGATGAAGGCACTGGCGAGGAGCTACCTCTGGTGGCCAGGGTTAAATAAAGCTATCAAGGCCCAAGTACATGGGTGTTACACATATCAACAATCCAGATGGGAGATGCCGCAGGCCCCTGTCCACTGATAGGAGGAAACACACACATTGTGCTCAAGAATCCACATTGATTTTGCAGGGCCCTTTCAGGGACAGCTGTTTTTAATAGTGGTCGATAGCCACTCTAAATGGTTGGAAGTGGTTCCAATTTCCACTATGATTACTGCTAGGACCAACCAGATGCTGCTGAGACTATTTGCAACACATGGGCTTCCAGATATATTAGTCTCCAACAATGGGGCCCAGTATACCACTTCAGAATTCCAGGCCTTCCTCAGGGCCAACCTCATAAGGCATGCCACGTCGGCTCCCTTTCACCCATCATTGAATGGTCAGGCAGAACACATGGTCCGCACAACCAAGGAATCCCTGAAATGAATTGTCTCAGGGGATTGGCACCATAGGCTGGTGGATTTTCTACTATGCCAGCACACAACACCCTGCACAGCCACGGGCAAAAGCCCAGCCAAGTTTTATTGGGGCAGAAGGTTGATCACTAAACTGGACAGGCTGCACCCTGACAGTCACAGCAGACACTTCACGCCCAAAAGCACCAAGATGTTTACAAGTGAGTGACTGGGTGTGGGCCCGGAATTATGGGCAAGGGGCTTTGTGGGTGGCAGCAAAGATTGTTAAGGTATCAGGACCACTCTCTTACAAGGTGGTCCTAGAAGATGGGCGCATCATTCGACAGCACACTGATCAGCTACGTCGGCAGTTAGCAGATCAGTCACTGGCTTGGGACTCCCAAGAGGGTCAGACTCAGGGTTAGCGGAACAGCGGTCCAACAGAGCAGTTTGCATGCTCTGAGAGAACTCTTACGCATAGCAATGGGGAAATGGCTGTAGAAGATTCCCCTCCTGACACACAAACTGTGTCCCAGGACCCGGGTAGGCAAACTGAACTGAGAAGCAGCCCTGCAGACTTTGCTGCACAATCGGACTTTGGGGTGGGCCAACTGGGAATGGCCAGCCAAAGGGACTCAAGTTACTTCGATTCAACTGAACCACAGAGTCCTGGTCTACCCAGCCTGGCCGTCAAGCAGGTAGACCGGGAGATCCCTGTAACCCCCCAGACGTTCTGAACAGTCACGAAGGCCGCCTAAGTATCTGCAAGATTATGTAAAACAAATGAAAGTTTGTGCTATCCAGGGGGAAGGTGTAATATATGTAAACAGTTATGTTATCAATGTTAGTTATGAGGTAAAATACTCTGACAGCGGAACACGCGGGAATTTTGACAGCTGTCAAAATTCCCTCGGCAAAGCGCAGGCGCGAGCCGCTGACAGCTCGCGGCTGTCAAAACAACACAGAGCCACGAACCACGAGGAAGCAGAGCTGTCAAGAAGACACGAAGCTGATTGGTGCAGGAATCGCGGCGGGAGAAGTCTGGCTGCTGATTGGCCCAGCCGACCGGTGGCCAGCTATAAAAGACCAAGCTGTCTGTACCCTTTTGTCCGACTCAGAATAAAGTTGTTACCGGTTAGCCAGCTGTCTCTGAGTGGTCCTTAGCCACTTCACTGGCGACGAGGATGGGATCCGCTCCCAGAGCTGAAGTCACGGCCAGGGAAGAGAGTTCCCGGCCAGCTGAACAAGTCACTGGGAGTTATAACTTCCACAGCAGAGCGGACCACCGGACCCTGACAGCATGGCCAATTTTGGACGCGTCAGAGAATTCGACACTCGCCACCCAGAGCGTTGGGAGTCGCATCTGGGGCAAGTCGAGGGCTTTCTCTTAGTCAGTAAAATTACTGACGACAGAGCGAAGGCCGCCGCACTCCTCTACACTCCTCTACACTCCGGTTTACGATGCCGCCGTAGGACTGTTCAGCCCAACGCCAATCGCTGAGGTGCCATATGCCGAGCTCACCGACCGACTCAATAAGCACTACATGCCCGCCCGTTCGGAGCTATACTGGCAGGTACAATTCGCCCAGCGACGACAGCGGCCGGATGAGGCTGCGAACGACTACATTGCAGGGGTCCGGCACGCCGCACGAAGCTACAACTTTCCGGATTTGGAAGACCGAATCCGGGACCAAATAGTCATCGGGCTGAGGGACGATCGTCTCCAGAAAAAGATCATCGCCAAGCCGATGATGAACCTAGCCGAGGTCTCCCGGGAGATCTTGGCTTACGAAGACAGCCACCGGAAAGACCCCGCACAGTCCATGGCAGAATACCGTAGGAGCGTGCACCAGGAGGAAGCGACCCTCAGCGACGATGAGGACAATGAAACCATTGACCTGACAGACATCAATGCCCTCCAATGGCAGAACGAGAGGCGGCAAAACCGACGAAGCGACACCTTCGACAAACGAAAACCGAGGAACCTTATGCCACCGAGAAGGGACCAACGCACCAACTGTGCCAGCTGCGGGGGCAACCATGGCCGGGCCAGCTGCCGATTCCGCAACACAAAGTGCCACAATTGCGGGAAGACTGGGCACATCAAAGCCGTCTGCCGAAGCTGTCCCTGCGATAATTTACATGAAGTGGAGGCCAACCCCCCAGGTACGAGCCCCAACTGAGCCAAGAGGGGAAAGACCCCGGGGAGTTTAGTGCAGGCAGTAGAGAAGGTTCCAGTTTTAAGCCCTAAGGTTAAAATTAAGGCTAAAATTCAGGAAGTCACCTGCGACATGGAGGTCGACTCCGGGTTGGCAGTATCCCTGATTTCATTAAAAACTTACAAGGAAATCTGCCGGCAGAATAAGAGGACCATTCTCTTAGAATCCCCACACGTTCAATTAGCCGATTACCAAAAAACTCCCATACATCTAAAAGATAAAGCCCAAGTATGGGTGGAGTATAAACAATTCAAGGGGCCCCTGGAAGTCTTAGTAACGCTAGGGAATCGCACCAATTTAATAGGGCTAAACTGGTTTAGCCCCCTGGGCATTGCAATCACGGGCGTCAATGCCGTACAGGCCTCAAGCCTCGAAGCCGTCTGCAACAAATATGCAGATGTCTTCGACGGCTCGTTAGGGAAATATACAGGCCCACCCATCTCCCTAAACCTAAACCCCACCATACAACCTATTAGGATAAGAGCGAGGAGGGTTCCCTTCGCCCTCAAAAAGAAGATTGAGGACGAATTGGAACGGCTCGTTAAATTAGGGGTATTAGAACCTACAGAAGGGGGAAGCTGGGAAACCCCCATAGTGACCCCCATTAAGCCTAACGGGCAGATAAGACTATGCGCTGACTATAAAGCCACATTAAACTTAGCGCTAAGTACCCACGCTTACCCAGTTCCAGCGGTGAGAGACGTCCTTGCCTCCATCCGCTCCGGCGCCATCTTCACGAAACTGGACCTCACGCAGGCGTATTTGCAATTGCCTGTAACCAATGAAACCGCGGATGCGCAGACGATCGTCACGCACCGCGGGGCATTTAAAGCAAAAAGACTGCAATTCAGCATTTCGGCAGCCCCGGGAATATTCCAAGGCATAATGAAAAAAACCTTAAAAGGAATTCCCGGGGTCTGCCCCTATTTCGATGACGTGCTCATCGCAGGCGAAAACGAAGCCAACCTAGCTGACAGGCTGTCAGCTGTCTTAGACCTGCTCAGAGCAGCCGGTCTAAAGTTGAAAAAAGAGAAGTGCTCCATAGGGGTTCCCTCAACAGAATTCCTGGGATACAGAATTGATGCCCGGGGCATCCACCCCACTAATGAAAAACTCAAAGCCATCAAGACGGCCCCCAGCCCCAAGAACAAACAAGAACTCCAAGCGTTCTTGGGATTATTAAACTTCTATCATGCTTTCCTTTCCCACAAGGCGACAATTGCAGAGCCTCTCCATAGATTATTGGATAAGGGCACACCGTGGTCCTGGACCAGGACACACGAAAGCAGTTTCCAGTCACTTAAGAACATCATTTGCAATAGTTCCACAGTCACACTATTCCAGGAAGACGCTCCCATTTGCATCGCGTGCGATGCTTCCCCGTATGGAATAGGAGCCGTCTTAAGCCACCTCGATGAAGAGGGTACCCAAAGACCCATAGCTTTTTACTCCCGTACACTGTCCAAAGCCGAAAGGAACTATACACAAATTGACAGGGAGGCTCTGGCTATCGTTGCAGGCGACTACCTATACGGAAGACCCTTTACAATCTTCACCGATCATAAACCCTTATTAGGCATTTTTACGTGGAACAAGGTAACTCCCCAAATACTATCCCCAAGAATCCTGCGCTGGTCGACCTTTTTATCGTCTTACTCCTACAAGCTGATCCACAAGCCAGGCAAAGACTTAGGACATGTAGACTGCCTTAGCAGGCTTCCAGTACAATCTAAAGATGCAGACCCAGCCCCAGCAGGGAATATACTGGCTATTTCTGAGCTGCCGGAATGCCCACTCTCGGCCAAAGCGATTGCCGCAAACACTGCTAAGGACAAAATCCTAAGCAGAGTCTTGCGATGGGTCACAGCAGGGTGGCCAGAGAAATGTCCAGAAACGGACTTTCACCCTTTTTTCGCCAGACAACAGGAATTGACGTCCCATTTAGACTGCCTCCTATGGGGTAACAGGGTGGTTATTCCAAGCAAAAATACACAGCAAACCCTCAAAACGCTACACGAAGGTCACCTGGGCATGGTGAAAATGAAGTCCCTCGCCAGAAGCTACATATGGTGGCCGGGCATTGACAGGGACATCGAAACACATGTAGGGGGATGTTACCCATGCCAGTTAACTAGAGGAGACCCTCCCCACGCGCCTGTCCATAGATGGGAGACCACTAAAAATCCATGGTCTCGCATCCATCTAGATTTTGCAGGACCAATCCGGGGACAGAGTTTCTTAATAATCGTAGACAGTTATTCAAAGTGGCTCGAAGTCATCCCCCTCAATAAAACGACGTCAGCCTCCACCATACAAGCACTTAGGAGGGTTTTCGCAACACACGGCCTCCCAGACGTTATAGTTTCCGATAACGGCCCACAATTCACTTCTCGTGAATTTCAGATGTTCGCTTTGAGCAACTCTATTAGACTGGTAACATCAGCACCATTCCGGCCAGCGACGAACAGAATGGCAGAAATTATGGTGCGGTCAACCAAGGAAGCGTTAAAAAAGTTCACAGGAGGGAATTGGCAACGTCGCCTCAGCCAATTCCTCCTGGCCCAGCATTCTACACCATGCACGGCGATGGGCAAATCACCTGCAGAACTCAGGTGGGGCAGGCGACTAATAACAAGATTAGATAGACTACACCCCGACAAAGCAGCAGCCGACCCAGAACTACCCACCCCACCACGGAGCTTCATGCAGGGACAAACTGTTTGGGCCAGAAGCTATGTCGGCAACCAAAAATGGATTCAGGGGGTCATAATTCAGCAAACTGGGCCCCTAAGTAGTACAGACAAGCTCCGAAGGCCATCTACGACGGCATATAGATCAGCTCAGAACCCGGAAACCAGAAAATACGCCCTCGACACCATGGGAACAACAAATCTACGCATCATCCAACCCCATGCAAGACGAACAAAACCCACCCCACGATGAGATACTGCCACCTCTACCGCAAGAGGAAGGGGAGCCAGGGAATGAGACACCCCCACGACATTCCAACCGAACCAGAAAAGCTCCTGCCTACCTCCAAGAATACGAATGGGCAGGCAATCAAAAACAGAGAGGGGGAAACAATCCAGGGGTAAGGGGTGTAATATATGTAAACAGTTATGTTATCAATGTTAGTTATGAGGTAAAATACTCTGACAGCGGAACACGCGGGAATTTTGACAGCTGTCAAAATTCCCTTGGCAAAGCGCAGGCACGAGCCGCTGACAGCTCGCGGCTGTCAAAACAACACAGAGCCGCGAACCACAAGGAAGCAGAGCTGTCAAGAAGACACGAAGCTGATTGGTGCAGGAATCACGGCGGGAGAAGTCTGGCTGCTGATTGGCCCAGCCGACCGGTGGCCAGCTATAAAAGACCAAGCTGTCTGTATCCTTTTGTCCGACTCAGAATAAAGCTGTTACCGGTTAGCCAGCTGTCTCTGAGTGGTCCTTAGCCACTTCAGAAGGGGTGTAATGTATTGGCCTTGTATGTATAATTCACTTGCTTATGTTAACTGTTCCTTAATGGTTGACCTACTTTCTGTATGTTGTAATGGTTACTGGGCTGAGCTAGACTTGCTGTCTCCGGGCAGTTATTAGCTTGCTTCTGTTATGTTCTGACTGAGAATAAACTTGTTGCTGTTGAACACTTTGTCTCGCTTAATGCCTTCAAGAACCGAATACTTAACAGAGATTGTTGTGGTCTGGATAAGGAACAGCTAGTTAAAATTGAAACCTAGCAAGATAAAGTGACTTTGGGTTCAGAGCTCCTCGGTTCTTGGAGAATTGCCATCTGTGATGGAATATTATCTGGATTTCAAGAAGGGAGGGAGTGCATTCTGGAGGAGCAAAAGACAGTGCAGTTTCTCCCTCTTGCATGGGAAAGTTGAGATGACTCCTCCCTAGTAATCCCAAAATAAATGTTTTATGATGCAATTAGTCTGCTTTAAAGATTTCTGTCTATAGCTGAGGAACAATAAAGGAAACTATTTGGAAAAATCTCAACATGTATTCCTTGGGTTTTGGAACCTGACACCATCTTTGGGTTGCACTGCTGAGACAAACCTGGTGCCTATTCTGGAGGTCCTCCTGGACTTCCAACTCCTGCTTGAGGAGCAGGTGGCAGCCATGATCAGGAGAGCCTTTGCAGAACTGGAAGTAATGTGACAGTTATAGCCTTTCCTGGACCAATGTGCTTTTCTCACAATTAGCAACATCCTTATTGTCTGTCATTTGAACAACTTGATGTGCTGTATATGGGGCTGCCTGTGAACAGTATCCAGAAAATTCATTTGGTCTAAAATGCAATGGTCTCATATTTTTATACAAATCAAGAGTTGCACATTTGTCACTTCTTTTGCCAGAGCCACAATGGCTACCACTTTTGTTCTGGGTGTAATTTAAGATTTTTTTTTTAACCTTTAAAGCCCTACATGGCTTAGTTCCAGGTTATTTAAGGGGCAGCCTCTCCCCAGTTTCATCTACCTGAGCTACCAGAATGGGATGGCAAGGTCTGTTATGGGTCCTATCTTTTAGTGAAGTACATCTAGTGGGACCCAGAAAAACGGCATTCTTTGTAGTCACTCGCTCTCCCTTTAGAATATCATTCTTCCAGAGATAAGATTGGCCCTTACTTTGATGCTGTACTATTGGGAGGCCTGAAGACATGGTTTTTTCAATGAGCCTGGGTTATTCTAGTCCCAATGTCAGCAAAAATACATTAAGAGTTATCAGAAATAAGCTCAGTTAAAAGTCTCCCTTGATTCAACACTTAAACAACTGTTTAGCTGCGGTTGGGATGAGAACCACCCATCTCATGCCAGTGACTTTTGATGGCTTACAAGATCAAAACAAAGAGACTTCCGGTGATGGAGCGGACCAGGCGAGTGGTTGAGGAAAGTTCTCTTCCCCCCCAGCTTGATTTTTTTGCCGATTTGTGGCCAAACGTGGCCATTGCCAGCCCTGGAGAGGCTGGTAAGGAAGAGTGGATTCGTTAGAACGCGGGGAGCGGTGAGTGCTCTCCAACGATTGTTGCACAGCTCTGATCCCAGGGCGAAAAGATGGCCTCGTAATGGCGGCCCCAATACCACGACGCCACTAACTTGGACATTACCAGCTGTGCAGTGCGGGCAGACAAGGATAGTCTGCAAGCCCCAATAAAGAATTTTCTTGTTTACACTGGCTTGGAGATCAGCTTTCCTTGGGGGAGGAGTGGAAGCTTTGGAGTGGAGTGGCAGTTGAGCTGGCGATTGATGGTGGTGAATTTTACTTTTACTTTCTTTTGGATCTAAAAACTAAGTTGGATTCTGGACTTTGCGATCTGTTTTGAGGGGCCTCTCTGTTTTTTTAGTTGGCTTCTCTCCTGTCTGCTTTATAGAGCGGCTGTTTGGCTGTGCAAGGATCAGCTGAACAATTAACAATTAATATCTTGCTGGCTGATTAGTTCCTTTACATTTTTGCTGATTCACAGTGTGCATTTGGAGTGTGGAATATGCCTTTTACTATTTGAACTGGAACAGTGGCATTTTAAAGAAGGCTTTCGATTATTCTTTTTCAAAATGGCGGACGTGCTGGCGGATGTGTTGGGCTGAGCTCTGCAAGCTCAGGGGCTTTTATGCCCTCTGTGTTGGGGGTATTGCTAGGTGTTGGTTTAGACTAGCCGTTAAGCTGTCTGTTTTCCTGCTTATTTGCCTGCCAGCTTACCGTTTGAGGCTTCCTTCGCTCGTTTCGGGTGGTTTTCATCTTCTCTCGGCCATCTTTGGCAGCGGCGGTGTCTGCATCTTCTCCGGATGGCCTCTGGCAGTTTGTGACGGCGGCGGCGACGGCGGTGGTGTTTTTGGGCCGTTTCGGGCCGTTCCTGGCGTCGGCGTCGGCATCTGCCTCGGGCGACCTGGCTGCTTGTGTTGACGGCGGCAGCGTTTTTCGGGCCGTTTTCGGGCCGTTTCTGGCAGAGGCGGCAGCGTCTGCCTCAGGTGGTTGGATTGTCTGTGGCGGCGGCGGCAGCGTTTTCGGGGCCGTTTTGGCCCGCTTCGGTTGACTATCTTGGCTGCTTTGATCTCCGGGCTGCTTTGACGACGAGACATCATCTGGCTGCTTTTGACGGCGACGACGGCGGCAAGGATGGCTCCTTCGGACTGCTTAGGCAGTTGGCGGTAGCGGTAGCGGCGCTTTAAGGCTACTTTGTTCCATCTTTGCGGCGCCGTCTGTGCTTTGGACCGTCTTTGGGCCACTTGTGCCGGTGGTAAGGGCATATTGGATTTCTGGCCCGCTCTCTCTTTGTAAGGCCGCACTCTGGAAGGCCCCAACTATTGAATAATGGGGGGCCCATGGAGCTGCGGCCAGGAATCAACAACTGGAATGATAGAGTGGCGGAGGAACTATGGTGGTGTTTTGAATAGGCTGACCGTTAACAGACTTGACTATCACGGTCTTATATCTTGGCCTTGTATGAACTTTGTCTACTCACCTGCATATCATCCTCAAAGGATTCAGAGGGTCCTGGGTACAAGCCACTGTGAGAGGGTGGCTTAATTTACATCTGCTGCCCCTAGAGGTGAGAGCTCTAGGAGGCATTCCTTACCTAGAGTATGTCCTCAGACCACCCCTGGGAACAGGACCTATGACCGTCGTGAGAGGATGGTGGTCAGCCTGTACTGGGGGTTCATCCAGCTCAGGTGGCAGTGAAGCTGGACGGATGGTCTGGATATTTATCCACCCTCTGCTTTAGATCCTCCTAAGTATTACTTAATATGGGACTGCCTCTCTCTGGTTTGGTTTCTTATGCCGCGTCTTTGTTACTCTTGCAGAGACTTGTTCGCCCTCAGGAGTGTCCCCCCCTCCTGGGTGCGACCCGCCTTTTTAGCTACTTATAATCTCAATGAAGGGCCCGATTGTTGGGACCCTGAGAGATGGCTGAGCACGGGTAGGGGCCTCCGATATAGATCTAATAAGAGGCCCCTGGTAAATTTTTTAGCTAAGTTTCTTGTGGGGTTAGGGAGGGGGGTGGGATTTTCTGGTTGTTCGGGAATAGGGGGTAATCCATCAACCACTGTTCAGGCCAGGGCCGGGATTGATCGCGGGGGGGGGGGGAGCGGAGGTCGGTTGCCTCTGGGGCTCCAGAGCAGGTCGTGGGATTACCTATCCCCACGACGTTAGGGAATGGCAGCAGGTGTATGAGCAGAGGGCCGTATCGATTTTTGGGAAGGCCTCTCCACTGCTTGCAAGCGGTGAGGCACTCCGACCCTCTGTCTCTTCCCCGAGGTCCCGGGAGCGAGGATGTGCAGCCACCTGAGCTCTGGTTGGTGTATTTGAATGCCAGGTCCGTTGTTAATAAGGCTCCTTTTGTCCGGGATCTAGTCGAGGGTGAACATGCGGACCTGGCTTGCATTACGGAAACTTGGTTGGGCCCAGAGGGCGGTATTCCTCTGGTTGATATTTGCCCGCCAGGTTTCTGGGTGCTACACCGACCTCGGGCTCAGGGTAGGGGTGGAGGAGTGGCGGTTGTTATGAGGGAGACCTTGTGTCCGCGGGAGACCACCGGTCCTCAGATAGTCGGGTGTGAGTCTCTCTTTTTGAGATGTGGCCCTGGGGCGCAGTTGGGCTTGCTGCTGGTGTATATTTCACCTAGACACACACAGCAGCTCTGCCTGAGCTTCTCGATATTCTCTCTGGGTTGGTGGTTGAGTTCCCCAAACTTATAGTTTTGGGTGACTTCAACCTACCATCCCTGGGAGGATCATCTGAGTTAGCTCGGGAGTTCATGGCTTCCATGACGGCCATGGACCTGACGCAAGTAATTGCTGGGCCGACTCATGAGGGAGGCCACACCCTTGACCTGATTTTCTTATCTAGACGGTGGTTAGATGATCTTGGTGGGGGTTCCCCAATTGTTATACCCCTGTCATGGACCGATCATCATCTCCTGCGGCTGGTCTTCCGTTTTGCCACTCCCCACCGTGGGTGTGTGGAACCAATTAAATGGTACTGCCCCAGATGCTTAATGGACCCTGAGAGGTTCCAGGCTGCGCTGGGGTCCCCACCTGCCTCCTTTGCTTACAACTCGGCAGATTCCCTAGTGGAAGCCTGGGAAAGGGCAGCCACTGAGGCTCTTGACCGAGTTGTACCCTTGCGGCCCCTGACCCGGTGCAGATCCCATCGATCTCCATGGTTTTCCGCGGAGCTTCGGGAGATGAAGCGTCGGAGACGGGGCCTAGAGAGCTGTTGGAGATCCAGCCGATCCGAATCTGACCGATTGCGACTAAGAACCTATATAAGGTCTTATCTCGCTGCGATAAGGGAGGCGAGGTCTAATCACTTCGCCACCCTTATCGCGTCCGCAGATAATCGCCCGGCCGCCTTGTTTAGGGTGACTCGCTCCCTCCTTAATCAGGAGGTGAGAGAAGAACCCTTGCAGGGTCGTGCCAAGGAGTTTAACCAGCATCTGTCGGACAAAATCGCTCGGATTCGGACCGGTCTGGACTCTGACTGGGCAGAGTCTGACGAGCAGGACACGGGCAATCTTGTCGTTTGGGAGGAGTTTGACTCTGTTACTCCGGAGGAACTGGACAGGATCATGGGGAAGCTGAGTTCCACCACATGTTTATTGGATCCGTGCCCTTCCTGGCTGGTTTATGCGGCTCGGGAAGGGACACGAGGCTGGCTCCAGGCGGTTATATCTGCTTCTCTGAGTGAGGGTAGTTTCCCCGCCATCTTGAAAGAGGCGGTGGTGAGACCCCTCCTCAAGAAGCCTGCCTTGGATCCAGCTGTGTTGAATAACTTTCGCCCAGTCTCCAACCTTCGCTTTCTTGCGAAGGTTGTTGAGAGTGTGGTGGCACATCAGCTCCCTCTGGCCCTGGATGAAGCGGATTATCTAGACCCGTACCAATCGGGTTTCAGGCCCGGGTACAGCATGGAGACGGCATTGGTCGCTCTAGTGAATGATCTCTGGAGGGCTCGGGACTGGGGATGTTCCTCTGTCCTAGTCCTATTAGACCTCTCAGCGGCGTTCGATACCATCGACCATGGTATCTTGCTGCGGCGTCTCAAGGGGTTGGGAGTGGGAGGCACAGTTTTGCGGTGGTTCTCCTCCTATCTCCTGGGACGTTCGCAGTCGGTGTTGGCAGGGGGACAGAGGTCGACCTCGAGGTCTCTCGTTTGTGGAGTTCCTCAGGGATCGGTCCTCTCGCCTCTCCTGTTCAACATCTATATGAAACCGCTGGGTGAGATCATTCGTGGTTTTGGAGTTGGGTATCATCAATATGCTGATGATACCCAGCTTTTTCTTTCTACCCCAAACCACCCCAGTGATGCCCTCGATGTGATGTCCCATTGCCTGGAGGCGGTCCGGGTCTGGATGGGGAGTAACAGACTTCAACTCAACCCCAACAAGATTGAGTGGTTGTGCATTCCTGCATCCCGGGATATTCAGAATATCCCATCACTTTCTATGGGGGGTGAATTATTACCCCCCGTAGATAGGGCTCGCAACTTGGGAGTCCTCCTAGATTCACAGCTTACTTTGGAAGATCACATGGTGTCTGTGACTAGGGGGGCCTTCGCCCAGGTTCGCCTGGTGCACCAGTTGCGGCCCTATCTTGACCGGGATGCCTTGTGTACGGTCACTCACGTGCTCGTGACCTCTCGCCTTAACTACTGCAATGCTCTCTACATGGGGCTGCCCTTGAAGACCACTCGGAGGCTCCAACTGGTACAGAATGCAGCCGCGAGAGTTGTGTTGGGAGTTTCCCGATACTCCCATATAACACCTCTGCTCCGTGAGCTGCATTGGTTGCCAGTTGTCTTCCGGGTGAGATTCAAGGTACTGGTAATGGTGTTTAAGGCCCTTCATGGCACGGGTCCGGAGTACCTTAGGGATCACCTGCTGCCGGCATCAACTTCCCTCCGCCCTGTGCGTTCCCACAGAGAGGGTCTCCTCAGGGTGCCACCAATCAGAGAATGTCGATTGGTGGCCCCCAGGGGGAGATCCTTCTCTGTGGGCGCCCCGGAGCTATGGAATCAGCTGCTGGTTGAGCTCCGGACGGCGCCCGACCTTCGCTCCTTCCGTCGCGATTTGAAAACATTTTTATTTGTACAAGCCTGATGAGGGATGGGTGGTTTTTTAATGTTTTTTAATGTTTGTATTGGATTTTAGTCGTGCATGTTTAATTCCTTTTTAATTTTTGTATTTTTGTATGTTTATATTTGCCCTGTACACCGCCCTGAGTCCTTCGGGAGAAGGGCGGTATATAAATAAAATTATTATTATTATTATTATTATTATTATTATTATTATTATTATTATTATTATTATTATTATTATTGGAACTTTTTGGACTCTGCTGCTTGATTTACACTGATTTTTTTCTGTGTTTTTTTTTCTTAATTGATGTGATATTAATAACTCTAGATATAAGATTTTTTGCTTGTATCTCTGGATAAATTTATTGTTTATAAGTATTTTGGCTCTACAGTTAGATGAACTAATTCAAATAACTATTAATTTGGTTAATTAAACCCATAGGGGGAGGGGGAAGGTAGCAAAAAGGCAGGGAAAGGAAAAGGAAAGAAAAGGGGGGGGAAAGGGGGATTGCTATACTGGGTGTGGGTAGTATATAACTTTTAAAAAGGGTTTGGAGGCCTTATGGAAATGTCGAGTTCCTCTGCAGCAGTTAAACCAAAAAAGGATTTCACAATGCCTCCTACATCACATAGAGTGACTGAAAGTATGGCGGCTGAGAAGGCTCCATCCCTTCAGGGGTTTCAAAATTTATTATATTCTATGCAGGAAACGATGGTACAGAATCAGGAATCTATGGCAAAGGATTTAGCGGATTTAAAAAATGAAGTGGGGGATATGAGAGGTGAGATACAGCAATTAAATATTCAATTTAAGGAGATACAGGCAACTTTGGAGGAGCATGATGGGAAAATTCAAGAATCAACAACCAAGATTCAAAAAGTGGAAGGGAAAGTGGAAAGGGTTGAGCTTAAACAAATAGTAATTAACAGGGAGATGGAAGACGAAATTATTAAATTAGATATGGAAAGATCCGCATTTCTCTTGAGGTTTCAGAATATTGGTGGGGAATCTGGTGAAAATTTGCTTGAAGTGATCTCAGGAATTGTGGCGGAGATGTTACAAAGAGAGGTTGAAATGGTACGCAGAGATATTGATGAATGCTTTCAGGTGTACACTTCCTATACTAGGAAATTTAAACTTCCAAAAGAAATATATGTTAGATTTAGTAAAAAGGCACTTAGGGATGAAGTGTACCAAAAGTCTAGAAGCTGGGAAGCAAATCACTATGTTAAGACAATTACCCCATAGGGTCAGAGAAAGAAGGTAGAAATATTTGGCACTGACATTCGAACTTAGAAGATTAGACGTAAGATATAAGTGGCTAGTTCCTGATGGTCTCTCATTGACGTGGCAAGGCAAGAGAATTTGGTTGGACACCCCCCAAGATGCACAGTTTTTTTTAGCTAATGAGATCAAACCTTCAGGAATGGAGTCTGGGTATGAAATGGGAGTGAAGGAATCAGAAGGTGGTGCATTAGGGGGAAGGGTGAATGATGTGGGGAGCGAGGGAGACAAAGAGGAAAAGTACCAGAGAGTGACTAGACAGACCACCAGGGCAAGAATGGCAGAGAAATGAAAATGGGTGATGTTTGTTTACTTTCAGTTAACGTTAATGGTTTGAACTTGCCGGTCAAAAGGAAACTTTTTTTTCAAAATTGTTAAAGTCGGGAGTGGATATAGTGTGTCTCCAGGAAGTGCACATTAAAAAACAACATGAAACTGTTTTGCATTTCCAAAATTAGGTAATTTATTTGTGGCCTTAGCAGATAAAAAGCAAAGGGGAATGGTTTTTTATGTTAAACAATATCTGAAAGCTAAATTAATTTATCAAGGCGAAGATGGGAGAATCTTAATGATTGAAGTCGAGATTGGTTGTCACAGGGCACTGCTGGTGGGGATATATGCCCCAAATGGAGCCCAACAGCAATTTTATGAAAGGCTGTATTATAGGTTGGTAGATTTGCAGTATGATCAAATTTTCATAATAGGTGATTTTAATGGGATTATAAATAAGGAGATGGACTATAATTGTGATCAGGAACAAGGGGTTAGGCGGCTGACAGATAGGCAGATACTTCCCAAAATATGTGACGAGATGAGGGAGGAGCTTGGTCTTCGAGATGCCTGGTGGGAGTTGAACCCAAATGGGAAGCAATTTACTTTCTTTTCTACGAGGCATAGATCTTGGTTGCATTTGGACATGGTGTGGATGACGGCCGAGATAAGATCTCTAGCCACTGTGGAAATACAGACTAATTTATGGGCTGATCACAACCCCATAGTGGTGGTATGGGTTGAAGGTAGGATTGGGAAAAGGAAAAGGTGGACCCTTGATGTAACAATATTAAGAGATATAGAATTCCAGCAGTTAATTAAGAGAGAGATGGAGCTTTTTTTTAGGGAGAACGATAATGGAGAGATGTTGTTACAAATCCTTTGGGATACGGCGAAAGCTTATATGCGTGGGGTGGCAATTAAATTTATTGCAAGGAAGAAAAAGGTTAAATTATGAGAAAGGGAGGAGTGGGTAGAGAAATTAAGAGAAGCAGAAGGGGACTTACAATTACACCAATTAGATCGAAGTTTGGGAGAGAGGGTTGATAGAATTAGACATCAGATTACGCTACTAGAACAGGTTGATTTAGCCCAGAAAATTTGAAGTGTCAGGCAGCACCATTTTGAGCACGCTAACGAAGTAGGGGGTTGGTTGACTTACCAGTTGAAGAAAGAGAAAGAGAAAAGGTTTATTGATCAACTACAAGATGAGACAGGAGAGATTAGAGTATATATGGATGGAAAGAAGAGAATTGTACAAGATTTTTTTCATGCCTATACTTTGGAGAAGAGGTACAGGAGAATAAGATCTTGGACTATTTGACTTACGTGGATCCCCCTGTAGTCTCACAAGACATGAGGGAGCTTTTAAATGAAGAGATAACAGAGGGGGAGATAGAAAGTGTGATTAGGAGTCAAAAGACGGGTAAGACTCCAGGGACAGATGGCTTGCCTGCTGAAATTTATAATTGCTCTCAGAGACTTTGGTGAAATATTTGAAAGATCTATTTAACACAGTTTTAGAGGAATCTGTAGTTCCCAAATCTTGGTCCGAAGCCTATATCACATTAATTCATAAAGAAGGCACTGATCACTCACAAATCAAGAAATATAGACTTATCTCCCTTTTAAATTCAGATTATAAGATATTTGCTTCTATTATGGCTGGGAGATTTAAAAGATTTTTGAGTAGCTTTATTCATAGTGACCAAAATGGCTTTTTACCTTCTAGGCAGATTAGGGATAACTTGAGAATTATAATTGATGTTCTGGAGTATTATGAGGCCCAACCCGATAAACAGTTGGCATTGGTATTCCTTGATGCCCAAAAAGCATTTGACAAGGTGAATTGGAGGTATTTAAACTGGTTATTGAGGTACATGGATTTTGGTCCAAGGTTTTTGAATTTATTTCAGGCGATTTATAAGGAGCAAACTGCCAAAATTTTGATTAATGGAGAGGAATCGGAAGAGGTGAAAATAGCGAGAGAAACGAGGCAAGGCTGTCCTATGTCTCCCTTGTTATTTATTTTATCTTTGGAGCCCTTTTTGAGAGCCTTGAGAGGAGACCCAGAAGTTAAAGGGTTGAGGATAAAAGAACAAGAATATAAAGTCCAGGCGTTCGTGGACGATTTAGTGTTTATTCTTGAAGAACCTATAAATTCAGGTAAGCGTCTCTTGGAGAAGTTGGAGGAGTATGGACAGGTGGCAGGATTACAGATCAACAGAGAAAAAATGAAAGTTATGGTAAAGAATATGACGATAGCGCAAAGGTTGGAGTTGCAAGGCAAGTTGGGGCTGCAGGTGGAACGTAAGGTAAAATATCTTGGAATCTGGCTCACAGAACAGTGCTCCTCAATTAAAGAAAATAACTATCAAAAATTATTGGTACAAATATCCAAGGACTTGGAGAAGTGGAACAAATTGCCCCTGTCTCTATTTGGTAGAATAGCATTAATAAAGACGCAGGTT
This sequence comes from Daboia siamensis, assembly GCA_024449315.1. Lineage (NCBI taxonomy): Eukaryota > Metazoa > Chordata > Lepidosauria > Squamata > Viperidae > Daboia > Daboia siamensis. Next base: position 222,021 of record JAKJMR010018447.1, on the reverse strand, counting down.
TTGTCGAGATTTCTCTTTCTTTTTCAAACAGCTCCAGTGAAGTTAGACAATTTGTTTTTTAAGAACTTGGAGAGACTTGTTTCTAAATTTGTTTGGGCAAATAAAAAACCTCGGGTTAAAGCTAAGATAATGCAAGGACCAAAGGCAGAGGGAGGACTTGGGCTCCCTAATTGGAAGTATTATTATGTTGCGGCATTGTTAGTTTGGATAAGGGAGTGGATGACTCTCCAAAATAGGCGGTTGTTAGCATTAGAGGGACATGATTTATCCCAAGGGTGGCATGCTCATTTGTGGCGGGAGTTAGGAAGCCCACCGAAATATTTTATTAGGCATTATTTGTGTAATATACTATTAGGGGCTTGGTCGTCAGTTAAGAAGAAGTTTTATACGAGGACACCATATTGGCTGTCACCGATGGAAGTATTGACCTACCCTAATGTGTTTAGCCCAGAAAAAAGGGTGATTTATAGAGAATTATTGCATTCAAATGGAGAATTAAAATCTAAATCGCAATTGCAGGAACAGGGTATCCAGGTAGATTGGTGGGCGTATATGCAGCTTCACAGTCGGTTTATGAAGGAGAGAGTGGTGCCAGGGATTACTAGAGAAGCTCAAGGATTCGATAAGATTCTTTTCGGGAAAAGTGAGAAGTTGCTGACAAAATGTTATTCTTTACTATTGGATATGGATGGGTTAAATTAGCTTACAGAGGGCTTTAGGGTCGCCTGGGAAAGGAATCTGGGTTACCAATTTGACCGTGATAATTGGCGGTCCATTTGGGAGAAAAATGTTAGGCTAATGAAATCTATTGCGTATAAGGAGAACGCTTATAAGATGATGTTTCGTTGGCATCTCCCTCCAGCTAGATTGGGTAAAATGTTTTTGGGTGTGTCCCCATCATATTGGAAGTGTGGAGAAAGAGAGGGCACCTATTACCACCAGTGGTGGACCTGCGGCGAAGCGAGGAAGTATTGGCATTGGCTTCATATATGGTTGAATGAGATTTTAGGACATTCTGTTAAACTGACTCCTGAGACGTTTTTGTTAGGCTTAAAACCAGACAGTCTGAATAGATCTGTATGGTATTTGATGCCGCATTTGTTAACGGCAGCATGAATATTACGGGCTCAATATTGGAAGCAAATAAAGGATTAAACTTAACTGGATTTCACTGTATTGTCTCTGGGCTTGAACTAGACAGTTATATTTCAGTTAAATCCTATTGATATCAGTTGGTTTATTTAAATATAGTTAAGTTTGGGTTCAGCCTGTTTCTCATAGTAAACCAATTGTGAGCAATGGTTTCTCACTAGTTTTGTCCGTATACAATATGTAGGGAAAAAGTCCAACTATCATGAACACTTAGAAAAATTTTATTATCTGATGTCTGTTCCACATCACAGCATTAAAAAAAACATGGTCCAGGAAGACACAACTTCATACACAGTTGTCTGAGGCTGCTCATTATGCATTATTATGCCTGAGACTGCTCATTGTTTATGGGGGGAAAAGTGGATATGAAACAGCTCTGACAAGAAATTGTTGATGATGCCTCTTTATGGGACTGAAACCTTGGTGAAACCTTTGAAGACTCCTTTTAAATGCCCAAAAATGATGAATCAGCAAGCCTGCCTTGCACAGGAATAATTTAATGATCATTAAATGATTAAGAATTTGTAATGATTGTGAAGGATCCAAATTTAGATTGTCTGCCCAGGGATAAGTCTTATCCTCTTCTATTTCCTCTTTTAAAGCCATTTTAAGAAGATTCTCATAAGCAACAAACTTAAGTGAAGTTTATGAGCACATTGTTCCCAAATATATTTGAATTTTTCAAGGTTATTGTACTGTATGCCTCTCCTTTTATTATAATCTTTAGTTATTTCTGATTCCCCCTAGTCTCCAGCCTTCAAAGTATCATTTTACCATAGGAAGAATTCTTATAATTAATTTCAAAATCTTATTTCAAATATATCTGACTCTTTAGCCCTTTCATAACTTTCCAGAATCAACATTTATATATTTATACATTTATATTATTTTTTCATTAGAGGTATTTTGCATTTTATTCATTTTAAAAAGCTCTGGTCTTATTTTTTTTAAATCTTTGATGGAAATTTTCCTCCCCCCCCCCTGCTTATTTTTATTGTGGGAAAGATTATCTCAATGTTCTTTGAGGTTATTTTGCTATGTTTTGCTCTCCTTGTCCTTGAGAGAAACTGTTTGTGTCTGACTGTAAAACCTCAGTTACAGAAGAGTCTTGATATATTTAAAATACAAACAAGGCATCATAGCTTAAGGATAAAGCCTTTTGGGAACCCTTTGAAAAAATGATTTTTAACTCAAGTCAAAACTGAAAAAGCTTCTTGAATGAGAAGTGAAACGTTTTCAGGAAAAACAAGAAAGTCCAATTGCCTTTTGAAAAGCACCTTTGGGCTTTTTAACTTACAACTTTATTTGAAAATTTAGATAAAAGGTTTGGTAAAATAACAGTAGTTTAATTCATGCTATTCAGGTACAAGTAACAACAGCTGAAGCAGAATTAATATCAGATGGACTGGAATGTAATTTGTTGCTGGCAGATTTGAAAGAGAAAGAGTCTAGTCTGAAAATTGGCTTAAAGGCTGAAAGGGCCATGGATTGGAAAGGCTCAAAGTTGACAGAACTGATAAGTAATGAATTGGATTTTCTTTAAAAAGAAGTTTGATAGACTTGTTGGGGAATAAATCTATTATATCTAACTGGAAAACAAATATTAAGAGAGCTGTCTACCTGTAGGAGGTTTTTTTGAACAACAAATGCTGTGGGGATATCCACAACAGATACTTATGATTTTGGGGACTGGATCCAATTGTTGAGAAAGATTCCTGTTAAAATTTTGAGGAAAAGCCTTATTATTAAGAATCAGTCAAGGATATTTGATTCAGGATGGACCAGAGACAATGATTGTGGTGTTTTATGGTAGATTAGAACAGGGCTTTTCAACCATTTCACCCATTGTACCACTTTTAGGATATGACAAAATCCGAGTACCACCAGTCACCTAGCAAGGTGTCTAAAACTTGATGACAAAAAAAAGAAAAAGAAAAAAGTGAAGTACAGGTAGTCCTCGATTTACAACAGTTCACTTAGTGACTGTTTGAAGTTACAATGGCACTGAAAAAAGTGCCCCCCAAGCCACAGCCAAGCAAGACAACTGCCTGCCTGCCCAGCGGCGCTCTTCCTCCTGTCCGAGGTTTTCATTGTTGTGAGCATTTCTGTTGAGGATTGGCAGCAGGGGTGGGGTGGGGTGTGTTTGGTTTTTATTCCCCCCATCTGCTGGGTAGTTGCAGCAGGTTTGGGTCACTTCACAAGACCCTGGGACACTGTGACTGTCATAAATATGAATCAGTTGTCAAGCATCTGAATGCAAATCACAAGACCCTGAAGATGCTGCAACATTCCAGCTGATCGGCACTTCTTCTGGGCTCAGAAGTGTCAAGATCAGTGCCAAATTCCAGCTGGAACCTGGTGCTGATCCTGGTGCTTCCGCTGAGCCCTGACAGCCCTGAAGAAGTGCCGATCAGCTGTCCTGGCACTTCTGTTGAACCCTGACAGCCCTGCAGCTCCAGCCATCTCTCACTCAGGATTGTGCGGTGCTACCACCGGTTCAGCTCATTCCCCTCCCCCGCTACCACTTTTCTAGGATGGTCAATTACCACCTGCTAGGTGCCAATGTACCACAGGTGGTACCCTTACCACTGGTTGAAAAGCCCTGGATTAGAAGCCATTGTGCACTTTCTATGAGTGAAATGCAACAATAGATTGTTAACACAGGTTTTTGAAGTTTAGCTCTGCTTTTCTTAACTCCATTAACTAGGCTTTTTTGTATAGTATGTAGATGTCAGGTCAAATGGGTTGGGTAAACAGAGTTATAGAAGTTCAGAAACTGTGTGCCTGTTTTGCAGGTGGGGAGGGGAGAAACTATTATTCTTCAAATATATTAATCAGTATTCAACCGGGGAAAAATTTATGTGTTTGTTTTCATTTTATGCACATTTATTTTCTTTCTTTTTGTCTTGTCTAGCTTTGTTTTGTTTTTGTATTTTTTTCCCTTTTTTGGAATTTGTATTTTAATGTTTTCAATAAAAATAAAAAATTCAAAAAGAATGTACAATTGCAGGCATAACAACACAATTCTGCTTCCATTACTTGGCCCATTGCCACACAACCCCTCCAATGTTTGCACCAGGATGTCTCTGGTTTTATTCATGCAGAACAGTCAATACAGAAATAAAAAGAAAGCAATACTGTTGAAAACAGTAAAATGTTAGTCTAAAGTATAATATTAAAGGAGTTAAAACCAATCATGAACATATACAGTAATGGAATACAAGGCATAACAATATTGACAAAGTTTTTAATGCAAAGAATTTGAATTTTAAAAATGCCCAATGGTGCCCAGTATTTATATTGGCAGACCCACATTTTATCTATCTTAATGATTTACCATAAAACAGATGAAAACAACCTTCTTCTATTTCTAATCCATGCTGCCCAATTTAACTAGAATAATAAAATAAAAGAAATCTCAGCTATGAAACTGTTTTCCTACAACAAATGGTTTGGCTCAGCCACAGTACAGTAGAATAAATCATCTGAGGGAAAAAAACCAGATATAATCTGAAATATCTTCAAAGGTAATGTGGGATAAATATCTATACATGCAAAGAGAACTTTGATAATATCTGAGGGAATCTACTCAGGAAAATTTAATATGCATGGATTTCTATATAAATAAGCAACCAAAAAAGTAATTAACTGAACAAATATAGAAAAACTGAAATGTTTAACTTAATGATGGAAATTATGTAAGGGATATACGTAGTAGTGTTTTCTCATAAACTCACTTAATTTTAAAAAATAGATTTCAAGAAACAGGCAAGTGGCTGAGATGTTGTTGTTTTTCCTGAGACTCCAGTGCCCATATTAATCCTTATACTTCTGCATCAATTCAAGCACATCAGGGTAGAAGCTTTGTGGGGCATCCAGACCTCAGATTGGATCAAAATGTTCCCAGTCAGGAATATTCTTATAGAAAACTAAATGAGTGATTCGAGTAAGCAATGATTCAATATCATGTTTGGTTGCAGCAATATCATTTCCTCCACTCCACACGGCTACTGGCATAGTTACATCTTCTATTTTATAAAATGGAGGTTTTGTCTGTGGATGAAAAAAGGAGGAAACAAAGAATGTGATTTGAGAGTCACCCCACTGTGCAGACAAGTTGCCTAATGAAGTCATGGAATTTTGATAGCTCGTTAAACCCATAGTATAGGTTAAAATATATGCAAATCACAACAGGCCTATGACAAGTAGGTTATCTACTGCCAGCTAGTGGCATCCAGAAAGGGAGAAAGCAACACCAAGAGGATTTCACTAATAGCTTTGCTTTACAGCAGGGGTGTCAAACTCAATTTCATTGAGGGCCGCATCAGCATTGTGGTTGCCCTCAGGGGGCCGGGTGGGTATGGCCAGGGTGGGCGTGGCCTACTTGGTGGGCGTGGCTAGAGTGCGTATGGCCTACTGGGTGGGCATGGCCAGGTCTACATCGTTCGCATCAAGGGTGCCTATGGGGGCCTGGGCAGGAGTGGGACAGATCTGAGGGTCTCTGGCAGGAGGAGGGTCTCTGGGCCAGGGCCAAGGCAGTGGGGGCTGTTCTCTCACTGTTTCCAGGATGGCTTCGCGGGCCACATGAAACCACTTTGTGGGCTGCATCCGGCCCCCGGGCCTTGTGTTTGACATGTCTGGTTTACAGCTATAAACTATTGGTACTAACAGCTTTCCATCTCCTTATTCTATGGCCTTGCAGTCAGATGATGGTATCTTAATTTCAGAGGTTTAGGGAAATCTAACATCCAAAATTAAGATACCATCATCTAGCTGCAAGACTTCAGAGTCAGGAGAGGGATCATCAACCAAGACAGTAGGTGTTACAGCAATAGGAATAACTTTTAGACTTATATATCGCTTCATAGTGCTTTATAGCACTCTCTGAGCAGTTTACAATCTCAGCATATTGCTCCCAATAATCTGGATCAATTTTCAATGATCTCAGAAGGATGGAAGTCAACCTTGAGCCCTGCCAGGATTGAACTCCAGACTGTGGGCAGCGTTAGCCTGAATATAGCATTCTAACCACTGTGCCACAGAGTTCCTCTCATTATGCTGATATTAACTGAGACTTGAAAAAGCTCTGGCTCTCTTTGAAGATATTGAGGTTTAATGAGACTGGAAAATTATTTAAAAGGCTTTCCTAGTAAGATACGACATCTTTTTTTTTTCAGTGTGGGTGTGATTGATTGATTATTAAGGGTTTACCTCAGTCTTAACAGTCTAGGCCAGACATGTCAAACTCATGACATTGTGAGACTTATTCGAACTATTTTGCCATTGCCAGCAATGGAGTGGGTGTGGCTTCCGGATAACACGTCCGGCACACGGGCTAGCAGTTTGACACCTCCAGCCTAGGCAGTTTACAACAAATATACTACAAACAGAATAAATTAGATCATGGAAGGACAATTCTCAGACCAATTGTGAGAAATTTCCACAATAGCTCAGCACTCATCATGTTAGCATTTTACTATTACCTAGAAAGAATAGGGACGCGGTGGCTCAGTGGGTTAGGACGCAGAGCTTGTCGATCTGAAGATCGGCAGTTTGGCGGGTCAAATCCCGAGTGCCGCGTAACAGAGTGAGCGTCTGTTACTTGTCCCAGCTTCTGCCAACCTAGCAGTTCGAAAGCACGTAAAAATGCAAGTAGAAAAATAGGGACCACTGCGGTGGGAAGGTAACAGCGTTCCGTGCGCCTTTGGCGTCTAGTCATGCCAGCCACATGACCACGGAGACATCCTCGGACAAGCGCTGGCTCTTCGGCTTTGAAACGGAGATGAGCACCGGCCCCTAGAGTCGGAAACGACTAGCACGCATGTGCGGGGGAACCTTTACCTTTACCTTTAGAAAGAATACCATTGGAATTCACCAGACACTGCTCTTCAGTCCCTGACGGCAATACAGAAAAGCTGCATTTTAACAGCTTTCCAAACCTTTTGTTAGCAAAGGAGCCATCTTGGAGCATGTTCCAAGAGAAGAAAGTCACAGCAGAGAATGTTTTTGAGGCCCCACCTGTCCAATTCACCAGCACCAGGGGCGGGTGGGAGTGATACTCAAGACCTGACCTGATAATATCAGATAAAATATTTGACCTTTAGTAGATGATCTAAGCCCAACTGAAGTCTAAGCAAATAGTTTACTTTCTATCAGTTCATTCTTTTTCTAAGGCTACTTCCAAATTAAATTCTTCAAGGAACTGGGATCTTCATTCAAAGGGAGATTTATATAATTCTACTCTAAAATATACTGTTGTGTCTGCTTAGTGGTAAAGTTGCAGGCTATAGGCCTAATGGATCCTCTGCTTGTGATACTACTGGATATCTGTTTATCCATAAGCTGGAACTTCGATGGACTTATCTCAATTTTTCTTTCCTGTACTGTAGCTAGGAAGCCAGGAAGGAAGAAAGCTAATTTCAGTAAACTTAGAGAGAGCTTGGGAAGGATTCCATGGCTGAGAATCCTTAAGGGGAAAACAACTCAAGAGACTTGGGAAATTTTGAAAAGTGAGATAATAAAAGCCCAGTTTAGCACAATACCAACAAAGAGGAAAAATAACAGCTCTCAAAAGAAACCAGCATGGCTGCATAAAGAACGCTCTGATAAATTGAAAAATAAAAAGGACAAGTATAGAAAGTGGAAAGAGGGGCACATAACTAAGTCAGAATATCAGCAAATAGCCTGAGCCTGCAAAGACGAAGTGAGGAAAGCTAAGGCTCAAAATAAACTAAGGCTTGTGACCAAAGTCAAAAATAACAAAAAAAGCTTCTTTCAACATGTAAAAAACAAGAAAAAAGTGAAGGAAATGATTGGTCCATTAGTGGGGGAATGTGGCATGAAGGTGACAAGCAACAGGGAGAAAGCAGAACTATTTAACTCATTTTTTGCATCTGTCTTTACACAAATGGAAAAAACAGACCAACCTATCAAAAATAGTGCCATAAAAACAGAATAGAAACACAAGTTAAGATAGGCAAGAAAATGGTAAGTGAGCACCTGTCCAATGGATTACACCCCAAGGTTCTCAAGGAACTGGCAGATGTGATCTCAGAACCACTGAACTATATTTTTCAAAGATCCTGGAGAACTGAGGAACTATCAGAGGACTGGAAAAGAGCTGATATAGTTCCCATTTTCAAAAAAGGAAAAAAAATGGATCCAGGAAATTACAGACCTATCAGCCTGTGAATCAGCAAGCACCTAGAGGCAAACAAAGTCATTACTAAAAGCCAACATGGGTTTGTCAAAAACAGATCATGCCAGACAAATCTTGTTTCACTGAGGCACTCATCTGTGTTGTACCCTTGCGACCTCTGACCCGGCGCAGATCCCGTTGGGCTCCATGGTTTTCTGTGGAGCTCCGGGAGATGAAGCATCGGAGACGGGGTCTAGAGAGTGGTTGGAGATCCAGCCATTCCGAATCTGACCGATTGCAGCTAAGAACCTTTATAAGGTCTTATCTTGCTGCGATGAGAACGGTGAGGGCTAATTACTTCGCTGCCCTCATCATGTCCACAGATAATCGCCTGACCGCCCTGTTTAGGGTGACTCACTCCCTTCTTAACCAGGAGGTGACGGAGGGATGGGCCAAGAAGTTTAGTCATCATCTGACAGACAAAATCGCTCAGATCCCGGCTGGTTTGGACTCTGACTGGGCAGAGTCTGACATGGAGAAATCGGACGGTCTTGAGCATGTTATCTGGACTGAGTTCGATCCTGTTTCCCCTGATGATGTGGACAGGATCATGGGGAGGCTGAGCTCCACCACCTGTTTGTTGGATCCATGCCCCTCCTGGCTGGTTTATGCGTCTCGGGAGGGGACACGAGGCTGGTTCCAGGCAGTAATAAATGCTTCTTTGAAGGAGGGTGTCTTCCCCGCCACCTTGAAGGAGGCGGTGGTGAGACCCTTCCTAAAAAAGCCTGCTCTGGACCTGGCTGTTTTAAATAACTATCGTCCAGTCTCCAACCTTCGCTTTTTGGCGAAGGTTGTTGAGAGTGTGGTGGCGCAGCAGCTTCCTCTGTTCCTGGAGGAAACTGATTATCTGGACCCGTACCAATTGGGTTTCAGGCCCGGGCACAGCATGGAGATGGCATTGGTCGCATTGGTGAATGATCTCTGGCGAGCTCGGGACAGCGGTTGCTCCTCTGTCCTAGTCCTATTAGATCTCTCAGCGGCTTTCGATTCCATCTACCATGGTATCCTACTGCGACGTCTCAGGAGGCTGGGACTGGGAGGCACTGTTTTACGGTGGTTCTCCTCCTATCTCCTGGGCCGCTCACAGTCGGTGTTGATGGGAGGGCAGAGATCCACCCCGAGGCCTCTTGTTTGTGGACTTCCTCAGGGGTCGGTTCTCTCGCCCCTCCTGTTCAACATCTATATGAAGCCGCTGGGCGAGGTCATTCGTGGTTTCGGGATGGGGTATCATCAGTACGCTGATGATACCCAACTTTTTTTCTCCACCCCAAACCAACCCAGCGATGCCCTCGCCGTGATGTCCCGTTGCCTGGAGGTGGTTCAGGTCTGGATGGGGAGAAACAGGCTTCGTCTCAATCCAGCCAAGACTGAGTAACTGTGCATATCGGCAACTCGGGCTAACCAAACTATTCCACCTTTAATGATGGGGGGTGAGGTGTTATCCCCCGTTGACAGGGCTCGCAACTTGGGCGTCCTCCTGGACTCCCGGCTCAATTTTGAAGATCATATAGGAGCCGTGACCAGGGGGGCTTTTGCCCAGGTTCGCCTGGTGCACCAGTTGTGACCCTACCTGGACCGAGATGCTCTACGCACAGTCACTCATGCGCTCGTGACCTCCTGTTTAGACTACTGCAACGCTCTCTACATGGGGCTGCCCTTGAGGACCACTTGGAGGCTTCAACTGGTGCAGAATGCAGCTGTGCAAGTCGTGATGGGGGTTTCCCGATACTCCCATGTAACACCTCTACTCCACGAGCTTCATTGGTTTCCGGTTGCCCTCCGGGTGAGATTCAAGGTGCTGGTGATGACCTATAAAGCCCTAAATGGCGAGGGTCCGGGATATTTGAGGGAACACCTGCTGCCAGCATCAAGTTCCCTTCGTCCAGTGCGCTCCCACAGGGAGGGTCTTCTCAGGGTGCCGCCAGTAAAAGATTGCCGGCGGATAACACCCAGGGGGAGGGCCTTCTCTGTGGGTGCGCCTGCCCTCTGGAACCAGCTGCCCGTGGAGCTTAGGACTGCCCCCGACCTTCATTCATTCCGCCGGGACCTGAAGACCTGGCTCTTTGAGCTCTCCGGCCCAGGCTCAGAATTTTTAACTGGGATTTTTATTTTCAGGGATAATTTAATCTTTTTAATTGTTTTTTAACTTTTGTATTTTGTATTGGTCTGATTTTACACGCCCTGTAAACCGCCCTGAGTCCTTCGGGAAAGGGCGGTATATAAATCTAATAAAATTAAAATTAAATTAAATTTGACCAAGGGACAAAATTAGTGGATCAGAGGAATGCTGTGGATATAATCTAGTTGGACTTCAGTAAGGCATTTGATAAAGTAGATCACAACCTACTACTTGATAAGATAGAAAAATGTGGGTTAGACAGCATCACCACCAGATGGATTTGTAGCTGGCTGACCGGCCATACTCAGTGTGTGGTCCTCAATGGAACCACATCCACATGGAGGGAAGTGTGTAGTGGGGTGCCCCAGGACTCTGTTCTGGGCCCAGTGCTCTTCAATATCTTCATCAATGATTTAGATGAGTGGATAGATGGGGAACTCATCAAATTTGCAGATGACACCAAGCTGGCAGGAATAGCCAACACTCCAGAAGACAGGTTTAAGATACAGGAGGATCTGGACAGACTTGAACACTGGGCGCTATCTAACAAAATGAAATTCAATGGTGATATGGTATAGTATAGGGGGTACCTTGCTCAATAGTAGTAACTGTGAGAGGGATCTTGGAGTCCTAGTGGACAATCACTTAAATATGAGCCAGCAGTGTGCTACAGCTGCCAAAAAAACCAACACAGTGCTAGGTTGCATTAACAGAGGAATAGAATCAAGATCACGTAAAGTATTAATACCACTTTACAATGCCTTGGTAAGGCCACACTTGGAATACTGCATCCAATTTTGGTCACCATGATGTAAAAAAGATGTTGAGACTCTAGAAAGAGTACAGAGAAGAGCAACAAAGATGATTAGGGGACTGGAGGCTAAAATATATAAGGAATGGCTGCTGGAATGTCTAGTTTAACGAAGAGAAGGACTAGGGGTGACATGATAGCAGTGTTTCAATATCTTAGGGGCTGCCACAAAGAAGAGGGAGGCAAGCTATTCTCCAAAGCACCTGAAGGCAGGACAAGAAGCAACGGATGGAAACTAATCAAGGAGAGAAGCAACCTAGAACTAAGGAGAAACTTCCTGACAGTTAGAACAATTAACCATTGGAACAACCTGCCTCTAGAAGCTGTGAATGCTCCAACAATGGAAGTTTTTAAGAAGAGACTGGACAGCCATTTGTCTGAAATGGTATAGGGCTTCTTGCCTGAGCAGGGGGTTGGACTAGATAACCTCCAAGGTCCCTTCCAACTTTACTATTATGATTATGATTATGGAGGCTGCAAAAGGCATCTACTACCACCAGCAGTTGGATAAATTATAGGAAATCAACAATATTTAACCAGCAATGTTAAAAAAATCCCTAACACTATTACACATTTTCTTACCATGTTGTATATCTCTATATTCTTAAGCCCATAGTCATAATATTTAAATTCCAGAGAACTCATAATCTAAAAGGAAATAAAAATATTATTCACAATTTAAACATTAGTTTTGAAATACTAAAGTTAAGAAATATTAAGATATACAGTATGTACAGATGTATACACAGTATTTTTCATCTGGAATTTTATAGAAAGATTACAAAGTTTTTTAAAACAATAAAAGCAGTAAACATTGTGAAAAATAGTAAAATATTTACTTTTATTTTACAAAGTAGGATAAGTAAAACAGAAATTTTAAAACTCATAAAAGAAAATAATATTATATAGGGCCTAGATTTAATATTTCTTTTCATTTATCAAATTTATACAGCCACCTATCTCACAAATGTGACTCTGAACAGGGTTCAGTTCAAAATAATAAGAAAAGACAATGTAATAATACAAGGGTAATTCAGAAATAAACCTTCATTTGGTTATTAATGACAGACACTCATAGATACAGAATGTTTATTATACACATTAGAAAACTACAACATTACATTTCTTTTTGGCATAATCACCATTCTCATTGAGATCATAACGTCTTACAAGGTGTGAAATTCCTTAATCGTAATGGCTCGGCGCCAAATCTGGGCTATGGGGGGGGGGGGGTTGATCAAAAATATCCCAACGGAACTGCTTCAAAAGTTCTTGGGTGCGTCTAGCAGTGTGCGAGTGAGCATTATCATGAACCAACATCACACCGGAAATCAGCATTTCCCGACATTTGTTATAGATGGCTCGTCTGCATTTTCATAATGTTTCACAGTAGACATCTGAATTGATGGTTGAACCAGGCTCCATGAACTTCACTAGCAGTACTCCTTTGGCATCTTCACATTTGGCGGGATATCTATGGCACCACTTCCAGTGTGGTGTTGGTTCACGATAATGCTTGCCTGCACACCACTAGACACACCCAAGAACTTTTGCTGACCAATTGTTGATATTCCTTGCTCTTTTCTCTATCATTTCTGCTGTTATTACTAGTTCTTTCATTTCAATTTCTTTTTTATTCGCAGCTACCTCTTTTAACCAAGCTGCATCCTTGTTGTATTTCTTTCGGTTATCCCATATCTGTGCCCAGAACTGCACTGTTTATTCCTTGTCAGCCACTGACTGCTTCACTGCAGTTTCTCCATTGATGAATTGATAGAAATGTTTCTAATTGCATTGAAATTGGAGGTTCTCGAATTTGCAATTCGAGCTTTGTATCTACTGATCTTCTTGACAATAGCCATTATTTAGTGTTTCATTATTTCCAGTGCTTCCTTGATCTTCCTTGTCTCTAAATGGTATTTTTTGATGAAGTATACTTTGGTCTTGTTCTTCAGCTTCTTTTTTTTCATCTGTTCTAGCTTGCTTGCATTTAATCTCAATTTGCAGATCTTATTTTCCAGTCTAATCTTCCATTTTTATGGTGTACTGTTTGGTTTTTTCTTCTTTGTTGATTTTGCATCCCAGGTATTCAGTTATAACTGCAGCTGTGCTGTACATTAATTGGTTTGTTTCTTGCAGTGAGTTGGTGCTTATACTTGATATTGCAATATTTGCATCTTTTAATGCTTGTGCTAGATACTTCTTTGGAATAAGCTTCAATGCAGGCAGCCTTATTCTGACATTTTTGTGCTGTTCTAGATGCTCAGTTATTCTTTGTTTCAATTCTTTTACTTTTTTAGTTAGACGATTTTATTCTTCCTGAGACAGAGGAGAGGGTGACAGTTTCCAAGTGAAAACAGTTTTATATCTCTGCTGGATTCCTCTACTGCCAGCTTCCCCTGGTTTGCCTCTACATTATGAATTTCTTCTGGCAAGGCTTTGATTTCTTTGCCCTGGGTAAAGAAATTGCAGTACTTCTAATTCTGCTTCTGTGAATACTTTATTTCAGACTATAAATCAATGTTAATCTGCTAGCCTCTGTTCTGTTATTTCTGATTCTGGATGTTGTCCTTTACAGAACTGGTGCATTCATTTCAAATATCCTCTTCTTGTTGGACTTGATCTGTAATAACAAATCATTATTTTTTTGTTTTGAATCACTGTATATTTGTAACGAGTAAACCACCTTTTCCTCCTATAGTTTTGTAGTTGTTTGTCTGCTTGTTCAGTCAAGAGTCCTAGTCCAGTAGCCCATTTTTACCAGATATCTAGTGTGGACCTTGTTAACCTGGGTGACATCCAAGTTGGTATGGCTTTCTGAAATTTATGTCTATTTTTATGTATTTGTATATTTTTAATTAGCGAGACACTCCTCTGATGAGACCTATCCAGTATGGTCGAAACTCTGGCATAGCTGTCATCTTCAGAGCACAGAAACCCTACACCACGTCAAGTTATTGTCTCATTGGGGGATTATTGTTGTTACTATTATTCCTGTTGACTATTTTGTCATTAATATAGTATGTAAAACAGAGGCCAATAATTTGGAAGTAGATATACTAATTTAAAAATTGGGGAGGGGCTGTTTTTGTTTATTTTTTTTCCTTTTTGTTTTGATGCACTTTTTAAAATGTCTTGATTGTTTTGTGTTTTCTTTTATATTTGTCTTTTTTTGGATTTTGTATTTTAAATTTCTTTTGAAGTAGGAAAGGAAAAGATTTTAATTTGCCATAGTCTCCTCTTAATGACTTCTTTACTTGGATAATAATGGGAGAGATGTGGTGAGTAAACAAAACTTCTTTGATGTCAGTATAAAAATTATGAGCATTTATTTTCTACAAAAATATTTGTGAAGCATTAGTATTAAAATCACTTGCATAATAATGAAGTATTTGTTTTACAATATTGATTGTATTTCCCTGGAATTAGAACTGGAGACATTGCATAGGTACCAGTTTTATTTTTATTTTTAAGGTCAAATCTCAAACAGGGGTTGTCTACCATAAGACATTTTATTTTAAAAAAGTTCAAACTACATGACCCAAGCACCAATAAACAACCTGACATCATGTCTTTTCCACTCAAATGAATCATTTAATTAAATATAAAACACTGATATCGAAATTTTGATTTGCCTTGAAAATAACTAATAAACTTAAATCGTACTCTACCTGACTCCAGTGATTTACGTTTTTTACAGATGTGTAATCAGACAGGAGTCCAGCATATACATCAGCCCTACTCTGAAAAACAAGAAAAAATTATATTTACAATTTTTACAATACAAAAGTATTTCTTATTGTTATATTGTTGTAAAATAGAAGCAAATGAGCTAAAACAGTTCTTCCCCCATCCCATACCTCACTTTTCCAAAATAAGTTTTCACACAACCCCAAACAATAGGAAAATCCTATTGGAGAATAGGTGGGTGAAAAAAAGGACGTGGTGGCTCAGTGGGTTAGGACGCTCGGCAGTTTGGCGGGTCGAATCCCGAGTGCCGCCTAACAGAGTGAGCGCCTGTCACTCGTCCCAGCTTCTGCCAACCTAGCAGTTTGAAAGCATGTAAAAATGCAAATAGAAAAATAGGGACCACTGATTTGTTATTTGGTTGGCATGCATATTTATTGTATGACAAAAAGGTAGACAATGTGTTTAAAAGGCATATTTTGAGGTATGCTTTGTTGCGAGATTGGAAAAAGCACAGACAAAAGTTAAATTATAAGATACCGTTATGGGCAATACCCAAACACGCAATAGAAAATATAAATGTTGGATTTAAACATGATGTGATTACATATAAGGAAATTTTGAGTTTGGAGAGGAATGTGTGGTATTTGAAGTCATATAATCTTTTACGAGAAAAAAAGATTGTACAAACTTGGTTTCAATATGGACAATTACAAGCCAGGTGGAAAGAGGATCAGAAAATTGGTTTTTTAAAGGATGATGAAAATTTGGTAAAGCAAATTAGAAATCAGGGACCAGCGCATATCAAACGGATATATCTTGCATTGATAGAGATTGACTCAGAAACAGAAATTGTTAAGGACTGTATGATAAAATGGGCACAGAATATTCAGGAAGTTATCACAATGGACACTTGGGAAAAGATCTGGGTGAGAAATGTGAAATTTACGCAAGCTCAAAACTTAAGAGAGAATTTTTATAAAATGTTTTATAGGTGGCATTTAGATCCTAAAAAATTAGCAAGTATGTATCCGAATTACCAGCCTAAATGTTGGAGATGTGGCGGTGAAGACGCAACGTACTTTCATATATGGTGGACTTGTAAAAAGATCAAAGCATTTTGGATTAAAATTTGGTGGAATATGCAGAAGATATTCAAGAAAAGGATAAAGTTTTGTCCGCAGTTGTTTTTATTGGGCATTATTACTGATACTACTGTGCTGGACATTAATCTGATGTTGAACTTAATTACGGCAGCGAGACTTTTAATAGGGCAATACTGGAAGAAGGAAGAACTGCCGACTATAGAGGAATGGACTTTAAAAGTTTCCAACCTGGCGGAGATGGCGAAGATTTCAGCATACTTGAAAGACCATTCGCAACAACGATATATTGTGGAGTGGAAGAAATGGATTGATTACATCCAGAATAAATACGGGACTAAAAAGTTTCATCTAGCATTTGAATAAGTATATTGCTTGTAGTCAACTTATAAGAGCTAAAGTGCGAGAGATCTAATAGTTTATTGTTGTTAGTATATGGGAGTTTACTTTATTGGTTACTTTATTTTTATACCTTGTATCTAGCTCTGGGAAGTCCGGGGGGGGGAAGGGGGGAAGGGGAGGGTGAGAGGGTGGGATAGGGTTGGGAAGGGAGGGAAGGGTTGGGGGATGGGATGTAATAATTAAAATGTACTGAAAAACTTTTCAATAAAAAAAAAAAGAAAAATAGGGACCACTACGGTGGGAAGGTAACAGCGTTCCGTGCGCCTTTGGCGTCTAGTCATGCCAGCCACATGACCACGGAGATGACCTCGGACAAGTGTTGGCTCTTCGGCTTTGAATCGGAGATAAGCATCGGCCGCTAGAGTTGGAAACGACTAGCACGCAAGTGCGGGGGAACCTTTAGCTTTACCTAAAAAGACCTCCCCAAGTTTTTGCAATAATTGTCCATTACCAAAACTCTGTTTTTGTGATGCTCACCTGAGGGCCTATATACTGGTTTGGCTCTTGGTTCTAAATCAATGTACCCTTAATACCTTTTACACCTAATAAGCTGTGGACGCACAGATATGAGACTGGTAAATTATTTGCTAATTAATTACACTATTAGATAAATTGTTGTTGTAGTTTTTAGTTGTGAGGTCATGTCTGACCCATCGCAACCCATGGGCAACAGGTCTTCCTGTTCTCTACCATCTTCTGGAGTCCCTTTAAGCTCACACCTACTGCTTCAGTGATTCCATCCAGCCACCTCACTCTCTGTCATCCCCTTCTTCTATTGCCCTTAATCTTTCCCAGCATTAGGCTCTTCTCCAGTGAGTCCTTCCTTCTCATTAGGTGGCCAAAGTATTTGAGTTTCAACTTCAGGATCTGGCCTTGTAAAGAGCAATCAGGGTTGATCTCCTGTAGGACTGACCAATTTGAATGCCTTGCAGTCCAAGGGACTCGCAGGAGTCTTCTCCAGCACCAGAGTTCAAAGGCCTCAATTCTTTGGTTCTCAGTCTTTCTTATGGTCCAATTTTCACAGCCATACATTGCAACTGGGAAAACCATGGCATTGACTATACGCACTTTTGTTGGCAGGGTGATTTCTCTGCTTTTTAGTGTGCTGTCTAGATTTGCAATGACTTTCCTCCCTAGGAGCAAGCATCTTTTAATTTCTTGGCTGCAGTCCCCAAGATCATCTGTGGTGATCTTGGAGCCCAGGAAAATAAAATCTGTCACTACCGCCATTTCTTCCCCATCTATTTGCTAGGAATTGAGAGGGCCGGATGCCATGATCTTGGTTTTCTTAATGTTGAATTTCAAGTCCACTTTTGCACTCTCCTTCTTTACTGCATCAAGAGGCTCTTTAGTTCTGCCATTAGAGTGGTATCATCTGCATATCTTAGGTTGTTGATATTTCTCTCAGGAATCTTAATTCCAACTTTTGATTCATCTAGCCCTGCCTGTGTGCTCTGCATATAATTTAAATAGGCAGGGCAACAGTATATAGCCTTGCTGGACTCCTTTCCCAATTTTGAACTAATCAGTGGTTCCGTGTCCAGTTCTCACTGTTGCTTCTTGACCTGCATATAGGTTTCTCAAGAGACAGATAAGATGGTCTGGTACTCCCATCTCTTTAAGAACTTGCCACAATTTGTTGTGATCCACAGAACCAAAGGCTTTAGCATATTAATGAAGCAGAAGTAGATGTTTTTCTGGATCTCCCTAGCTTTCTTCATGATCCAGTGTATGTTGGCAATTTGATCTCTAGTTCCTCTGCCTCTTTGGAATCCTGCCTGTACTTCTGGTAGTTCTCGATCCACATACTGCTGGAGTCTAGCTTGTAGGATTTTAAGCATAACTTTACTAGCATGTGAAATGAGTGCAATGGTGCAATAGTTTGAACATTCTTTGGCACTGCCTTTCTTTGGAATTGGAATGTAAACTGATCTTTTCCAATCCTGTGGCCACTGTTGAGTTTTCCAAATTTGCTGGCAAATTGAGTGTAGCACTGTTACTGCAACGTCTTTTAAGATTTTGAATAGCTCAGCTGGAATACTGTCACCTCCACTAGCTTTATTGTTGCCCAGATTTCCTAAGGCCCATTTCACTTCACATTCTAGGATGTCTGGCTTGGGGTCAGTGACCACCTCATCGTGGTTATCTGGGACATTAAGCTCATTCTTGTATAGTTATTCTGTGTAATTTTGCCACCTCTTTTTAATCTCTTTTGCCTTTGTTAGGTCCCTGCCATTTTGGTCCTTCATCATGCCCATCTTTACATGAAACGTTCCCTTCATATTTCCAATTTTCTTGAAGAGATCTCTGGTCCTCCCTATTCTATTGTTTTCTTCTATTTCTTTGCACTGTTCATTTAAGAAGGCATTCTTATCTCTTCTAGCTATTCTCTGGAATTCTGCATTCAGTTGGGTGTATCTTTCTCTTTCTCCCTTGCCTTTTGCTTCCCTTATTTCCTCAGCTATTTGCAAAGCTTCCTCAGACAGCCATTTTGCTTTCTTGCATTTCTTTTTCTTTGGGATGGGTTTAGTTGCTACTTCTTGTACAATGTTGCGAACCTCCGTCCATGGTTCTTCAGGCACTCTGTCTATCAGATCTAATTCCTTAAATCTATTTGTCACCTCTACTGTATATTCAACAGGGATATGATTTAATTCATACCTGACTGGCCTAGCGCTTTTCCCTACTTTCTTCAGTTTAAGCCTAAACTTTGCAACGAGAAGCTCATGGTCTGAGCTACAGTCAGCTCCTGGTCTTGTTTTTCCTGACTGTATAGAGCTTCTCCATCTTTGGCTGCAGAGCACATAGTCAATCTGATTTTTGTGTTGACCGTCTGGTGATGTCCATGTGTAAAGCCGTCTCTTGGGTTGTTGGAAAAGAGTGTTTGCTATGACCATTGTATTCTCTTGACAAAATTCTATTAGCCTGTGCCCTGCTTCATTTTGCACTGCATGGCCAAACTTGTCTGATATTCCCGTTATCTTTTGGCTTCCTACTTTAGCATTCCAATCCCCCATGATGATAAGGACATCATTTTTTGGTGTTAGTTCTATAAGGTGCTGTAGGGCTTCAAAGAACTGGTCAATTTCATCCTATTCAGCACCGGTGGTTGGGCATAGACTTGGACTACTGTGATATTGAATGGTTTGCCTTGGATTCGAACTGAGATCATTCTGTCATTTTGGGGATTGTATCTCAGTATTGCTTTTCCTACTCTTTTATTGACTATGAAGGCTATTCCATTTCTTCTGAGGGATTCTTGCCTGCAGTAGTATAGCTGGTGGTAATCTGAATTAAATTCACCCATTCCTGTCCATTTTAGTTGGCTGATTCCTAAGATGTCGATGTTCAGTCTTGTCATCTCTTGTTTGACCACGTCCAGTTTGCCTTGATTCATGGATCTTACATTCCAGGTTCCTATGGAGAAAAAACCTTAACAGCATCGGACTTTCCTTTCACCACCAGACACATCCACAGCTGAGCGTCCTTTCGGCTTTGGCCCAGTTGCTTCATTCTTTCTGGGGCTACTAGTACTAACCCTCTGCTCTTCCCCAGTAGCATATTGGAGGGATTTTCAACCTTTTCATCCATTGTTCCACTTTTAGGTTATGGCAACATCTGAGTACCAGCAGTTGCCTAGCAAGGTGTCAAAAACCTGATGAAGCAGATAGTAGCTATTAGGAAAACAGCAAATGCAGAAGAAGCATGGATGAAGCATGAAAAGTGACACAGGCTGATTCTCCCAAACTCCCTTGACTCCCTTCAGAAATGCATTCTGTTTTTCAGTCTTGAATTCTGAGAGTCCCTAAAGCTGCCAAGTGTTGAAATGCACTGCTGTTAAAGTTTTCTGATCTGGTCTACCTCATCTGGCTAATGGCTACCTTGTTTGTAGAGAATTTGAATAACAATAGAGCTTACTTACCATATTTAGGTTTTTCTCATTATATCCGCCTGAAAGAAAAATGAACTGGAGGCAAAGCTGGTCAATTGGTGGATAGCTACATGCATAGATCATGATGGTTTTTATTCTCTCATTAAGAAGGGAAAATTCTTTAGTCCCCCATATTAGCTGTAAAACAAAAATGGCCCTTGAACAGAAAGAAGCCTGGCAATTCCGAGCACTTTCCTCTTTTCCCAACATTCCACCTTTACCCAAGTTATCATTGGAAGTCCTTTCTGGACTTCCCCCATCCAATCCTTTTCTCATACACCTCTACAAATTCACATTGTAGAGTTCACAAATTATACATATTTCAGCCAGTACAATTCTGCACTTTGTGGCAATATAAATTCAGAATAATTATTTCTAAACAAAAATAAAAGTTTTACATTGTTTTTCTTGTTTTTAATTCTGGTTACTTTTTATTATTTTCATTCAGTTTTAATTGTAAGCCACCCAGGGCCATGTATAAGTAGTCCTCCTTTAAGAACACTAATCAGGATTTGCAATTTCATAAATAGCTGAAATACCATATTTTCCGGTGTATAAGACGACTGGGCGTATAAGACGACCCCCAACTTTTGAAATGATTTTCATGGGTTAAAGTCTTATATGCCGGAAAATATGGGTAAGTAGGAAGTCAGGGCTGCTTCTCAATTAGGTGAAGGTTTATCAAGAGCTTTTGGCCTCAAGATCAGCTTTGCTCTGCCTCACCTAAACCTTGTCTCCTCTCACCTTGGCTCCCCCTTCTACTTCAGCCACACGCGCTGGCTGTTTCGGCCAGGAGCGACGAGCATTGTGGCCCAACAATTCGGGAAGGCACCAAGTCTGAAAGAAGGAGGGCGGGTGGTGGTGGTGAAAGAAACGAGCTCAGCCCTGAGCCGCAAGTTTGAGATTCCCTCAAAGAAAGCCCCGAGTTTCCAAGTAACTAGAAACCAGAAGGAGCCCTGCGTGGCACTGAGATCGAGAAGCCCGTTTACCCTCCCCTGCATTTTGCTGTGCTTTTCTAAAGTTTTCCAAGAAAATGCAAACTCGGGGTTTTTCCTCCTTTCACTTGCAAAGTTATCGCTGGAGTATACAGAAAGGGGAAAAAGAAATAAAGGGGAAAAACCCCACACATATTATAATATTTATTTTTCAAAAGGCCGCCTTCTACTTCAGGGCGACCCTGGGTTGCTGAAGCCCCAGCGCCAGTTTTCCGCTGCGGTCTGCCTGTCGCAATTCCCGAGCTGCGTCTTCCCGGGCGGGTGTTGCTGTAGGTCTGGCCACGGCACCACGCCCTGAAGTCGAATTCCCAGGTTCGGGTGAAGCTCAGCTCCCCACGAACATGTCAGGTTGGCCTCCGCCTGGCTTCCTGCGCTCCCTTGAGCTCTCGTGCTCGCCGAGCGCCGGCGGCTTGGCACGTGCTTGACTCTCGCTCCCTTCCAAAAAAAAATAAAAAAGGGGTCTGCTGCCCTAAGACGCCGGTAAGCTGGAGCCTCAGCCTCAGTTGGGCTGGTTGGTTTATTTATGAGGAGGCGGTCTTTTGCCATTCTCGAGTGCTGGATTTGTCCGTTTCCACTAACGTCTCTGCTCCCGAGCATTTACTATTTTCCGGCGTATAAGGCGACTGGGCATATAAGACGAACCCCAACTTTTGAGAAGATTTTCATGCGTTAAAAAGTCATCTTATACGCCGGAAAATACGGTAGTCAGTAAGTGGGAAATCACATTCCTGTGGTTATCTGTTCTGGCTGGAAATAGATAAGACTATTCAGTTTCACACCATTCCCTTTGTTTGTCTCCCAACTAGTTCCCTACCCTTTGCAATCTTTGAGTGCTTCCTTACACATCGAAAGCAATGTGATCATGTTGGCAGCTCAGGGCTGTGAGCCATGGGTGTGCTATGCCAGCACTTTACATTGCTCTCTTAAAATCCCATCTCCCATCTGCCCCACCTTTGGAATTCTCAAATGCATTTAAGGTGGAATCTTGAGTGCCGCATAGCAGAGTGAGCACCTGTTACTCATCCCAGCTTCTGCCAACCTAGCAGTTCGAAAGCATGTAAAAATGCAAGTAGAAAAATAGGGACCACTATGGTGGGAAGGTACCAGCGTTCCGTGCGCCTTTGGCGTCTAGTCATGCCGGCCACATGACCACAGAGACGTCCTCGGACAAGCGCTGGCTCTTCGGCTTTGAAACGGAGATGAGCACCGGCCCCTAGAGTTGGAAATGACTAGCACGTATGTGTGGGGGAACCTTTATCTTTACCTTTTAATTCCCGGATTTAACTGGACTCAGTATAAATGAGATTACTGTATATTGGACACTTCTGGAGAAGAAGGAAGGAAGAAAGAATTGCTGCTGAAGTGAAGAGCATTGCAAGATTTTACCAATGTAGTTATGTAATAAAACGGAATTTGCTCATCTGGTTGTGATTCTTATCTGGTTTCTCTCATGAGGCCGATATCAATCTTTCAGGCTTGAAAGAACAATCCTCCACTTCTCTCCCCCACCCACATCTCCTTTACATAGCTACCATGAATAATCACTATGTTTATTAACCATAAGCCAGGAGTTTGTGGGTTCAAAATCATGCACTGTTAGCCACCTAGAACAAGAGATGGACAGCATGGAGCAACTGAAAATAAATAAATACCGACTTTTTTGAGTCCTTTTGGAATTCTTCCAATTATACCAAGTGTCCCACTCACACCTTTCAGGGTATAGCCAGGTGTGAGACCAATAAAGAGCTTCATTTTTTTAGAGAAGCAGGGCAGGATCGCAGAAGCAATCAAAGCTGCAAAAAGGAAAGAAGGCAGTAATAAAACTATAGAATTGTAAGGGCCTTGCTAACCTTTTTTAAAATATAAAATATATTTTATTAAAAAACCCTCCCCTTTTACAATCCTGAAATGCCTTAATTCGGGGTAGAATTGGAGTGACTGGATGGAGCTGAGCATTTACTGGCTGGATGCCCTTCCTGATGCCATGTAGAGTTCACAGCAGATATTTTTTCTTTGCTCCCTATGAAAAGAATATCTGCCGCTACCTAGGACTGAACTCTCATGCTCCCAAGTGGGAGGTAAATTTGGGCTATAATATTAATTTTGATTATTGTTAAGTATGTTGGATTAAGGAATGAAGTTATTGAATAGGATTTTTATTGAGAGGTTTATAAGAATGCGAAGATGGATGTGTAATTGAGATTTGGAAAATTGAATTAATGAAGATGTTGAAATTGACTTTTTTGGTCCTTTTAAGATTTTGTTTAGTTAGAGATTATTTTTATAATCTTGTTTGATCATGATAGACACATACTTTTGGATTAATGATTGGATAATTATTGTAAAATTGTAGAAATACTGTACAGGTAGTCCTCAACTTACAATTATTTGTTTAGTGGGGTCCATGGTTTTCCGCGGAGCTCCGGGAGATGAAGCGTCGGAGACGGGGCCTAAAGAGCTGTTGGAGATCCAGCTGGTCTGAATCCGACCAATTGAGACTAAGGTCCTCCACGATGTCTTATCTCGCGGCGATGAGGGCGGCAAAGTCTAATTACTTTGCTGCCCTCATCCTGTCCGCAGAAAATCACCTGACTGCCCTGTTCAAGGTGACCCGCTCCCTCCTCAATCAGGAGGTGAGGAAGGAGCCCTTGCAGGGTCATGTCGAGCAGTTTAGCCAACATCTGGTGGACAAAATCGCTTGGATTTGGGCCGGTCTAGACTCCGATTGGGCAGAGTCTGACAGAGGTGACACGAGTGGTCTTGGTGATATTATCTGGGAAGAGTTCGACCCTGTGACTCCGGAAGATGTGGACAGGATCATGGGGAAGCTGAGCTCCACCACGTGTTTATTGGACCCATGCCCCTCCTGGCTGGTCTATGCGGCTCGGGAGGGGACACGAGGCTGGCTCCAGGCAGTGATAACTGCTTCTTTGAGTGAGGGTAGCTTTCCTGCCACCTTGAAGGAGGCGGTGGTGAGGCCCCTCCTCAAGAAGCCTGCCCTGGACCCGGCTATTTTAAACAACTATTTTAAAATAACTATTTTAAACAACAACCATTGCTTTCTTGTGAAGGTTGATGAGAGCGTGGTGGTGCATCAGCTCCCTCTGTTCCTGGAGGAAGCTGACTATCTGGACCCGTGCCAATTGGGCTTTAGGCCCGGGTACAGCACAGAGACGGCATTGGTCGCACTGGTGAATGATCTCTGGCGGGCTCGGGACAGGAGTTGTTCCTCTGTCCTAGTCCTATTAGACCTCTCAGCGGCTTTCGATACCATCAACCATGGTATCTTACTGCGGCGTCTCAGGGGGTTGGGAGTGGGGGGCACTGTTTGCCAGTGGTTCTCCTCCTACCTCCTGGGATATTCGCAGTCGGTGCTGACAGGAGAGCAGAGGTCAGCCTCGAGGCCTCTAGTTTGTGGAGTTCCTCAGGGGTCGGTCCACTTGCCTCTCCTGTTCAACATCTATATGAAGCTGCTGGGTGAGATCATTCATGGTTTTGGAGTGGGGTATCATCAGTACGCTGATGATACCCAGCTTTTCATCTCTACCCCAAACCACCCCAGTGATGCCCTCGATGTGAAGTCCCATTGCCTAGAGGCAGTTCGGGTCTGGATGGGGAGGAACAGGTTTCGGCTCAATCCCGACAATACTGAGTGGTTGTACGTTCCGGCATCTCGAGAAATTCAGTCCATTCTATCTTTAATCATGGGTGGTGAGGTGTTACCCCCTGTAGATAGGGCTCGCAACTTGGGTGTCCTCCTGGATTCACAGCTCAGTTTGGAAGACCATGTAGGAGCTATGATCAGGGGGGCTTTGCCCAGGTTCGCCTGGTGCGCCAGTTGCGACCCTATCTGGACCGGGATGCCCTGCGTACAGTCACTCATGCGCTCATGACCTCTCGTATAGACTGCTGCAATGCTCTGTACATGGGGCTGCCCTTGAGGACCACTCGGAGGCTTCAGCTGGTGCAGAATGTGGCCGTGCGAGTTGTGATGGGGGTCTCCCAATACTCCCATGTAACACCTCTTCTCTGTGAGCTGCATTGGCTTCCAGTTGCCCTCCGGGTGAGATTCAAGGTGCTGGTGATTATCTATAAAGCCCTAAATGGCATGGGTCTGGATTATTTACGGGAGCACCTGCTGCCGGCGTCATCTTCCCTTCATCCTGTGCGCTCCCACAGAGAGGGCATCTTCAGGGTGCCGTCGGTCAGAGACTGTCGGCTTGCGACCCCCAGGGGGAGAGCATTCTCTGTGGGCACGCCAGCCCTTTGGAATCAATTACCGGTTGAGCTCCAGATGGCTCCCGACCTTCGTTCTTTCCGCTGTGATCTGAAAACCTATTTATTTGAACAGGCTTGCCTGGTTTAAGGGTTTGGGGTATTTAAAATTATTTATTGTTAGGGCTTAATTAATTTAATCTTACTTTTAACTTTTGTATGTAGTGCTTTTATTGCCCTGTACACCGCCCTGAGTCCTTCGGGAGAAGGGCGGTATAGAAATTCAATAAAATAAATAAATAAATAGTGACTGTTTACAACAGCCCTGAAAAAAGCAATTCATGGTTGTTTTTCACAGTTACAGCCATTACAACATCCCCATAGTCATGTGATCAAAATTCAGGTGCTTGGCAACTGGCATTTATGTCATATTTATGTGATATTTATGTAATATATTTATGCAACTGGTGGTGCAGTGGTTAAAGTGGAGTATTGCAGGCAAACTTTACCCGCAGCCTGGAATTTGATCCTGATGGGCCTCAAGTTGATTCAGCCTTCCATCCTTCTGAGCTTGGTAAAATGATTTTGTAGATTGTTGGGGGCAATATGGAAATAGTGCTTCTACATTGTAAAACATCCAGAGAGTGCTGTAAAGCAAGGAGGGATGGTATATAAGCCTAAATGTTATTGCTATTGTTATTAAAACTGGCAAAAATGTCAAAAAAAGGGCCAAACTTACTTAACAAGTGCCCTGCTTAGCAACAAATATATTGAGCTCAAATGGGTTTGTAAGTCGAGGGTTACCTGTATATGCTGTTAAATGTAGAGTTAAATATCGGTTATGTTATGTTTAAGTTAGAGAAAGAGATTATATGATTATATATTTGTATCTGTACAGAGAAAAGTCAGAGGTCTTTCTTTTTTAAAATATTATTTTACTTTATCCCTTTGGCCTCTCTTTTTTCTTTTTGAAATTTTAACCCTTCCATGCTTTTTTCAGTTATTTTGTATTTTCTGTTTTTGAAATTTAATAAAATGCTTTAAAAAAGCAAAACTATAGGATTGCATGAGTGGTCTAATTTACTTTTGGTACTGGCCCAAGTCTAATTAATCTCTTTTTCAATTCAAAGCAATAACTTACTGGTGTTCAAAAGACCACCAGTATTTGGAAGTAGTTTACAACCTTACCTCCACTATTTCAAATGGTTCCCATAAGTAAGAGATTCACAGCAGAAGAATTAATATTAGCAGTGATCTAGGAAGGAGAACTTGGGAAAAGAGAAGACCATAAGATTTAGAATTGGGGACTTCCGGGTGGCAAGGCGCCGCCGCCGACAGCTGATTTTAGCTT